>JAQPZY010000683.1:0-334770 GCA_029931535.1 Margaritifera margaritifera | reverse complement strand
AATTTGCCATCTCGACTGACTCTGTGGAGACGTTGTAGTGTTATTCGTGGGGACTTGTTGATGCATTACTGACGATTGCCAATAATCAAATGGGGAGCTGTCCTTGGAAGACGTGATTTTTTGGATTTGGAGTCCAGCGGCTATGGTAAAGGTTTTCATACGCACAGGATAGTGGCTTGGTTTGACTATGTCTTGTGGTAGATTGGAATATTTTATTAAGTTAGGGGGGAGGATGATTTTGTTTGAATGTTTAGATGAGGATTGTTGTAGGAGATGATGATGATTGGGGGGGTAGGCGTATATTTTGAAAGATGAGTTGGAATGTGGGAGGAGTAATGAGGCAATTGAGTTTTATAGGAGAGATTTGGGGTGGGAGTGTGGATTTGGAGGATGTATTTATAGGATAGGGGAGGGTTTGAGATTTAGGTTGAATATATTGGAAGTGGGTGTGGTTTGGAAGGATTGAAGGGATTGGTTTTTTTGAAAATATTGTAAAGAAGATGTTGAGAATTGAAGGAGGTAAGGGGAAGGAGTTTATAGATGTTTGAATTGTTGGGGGTGAAGGGAGAGTTTGTATTTAGTATATTAGAATGAGATAGTAGGAGTGATGTATGTTAGATTATTGGATGAGGTAGAAGTAGATGGTAGTATTAATTGATTTGGGTAGGAAGTTTTGAGGATAGGGGGTGAGTAATGGGTTTATAGAATAAGATATTTGTAGGATGGGAAAGATTTATATAGGGGGTTTAGGAATTAGGAATAGTTTGGGGGGAGGAGGGTGGGGGGGGGGAATAGAGTATGTGATGATTTGGTTGTAGTAGGGATGGATGAGATAGTATGAATAGAAGGATTATTTGTAGGGGAGGGATTAATATGGAATTTGATTTAGGAATGATGGAGTTTAGAATGGGAGGGAAGGATTTGAAATATGGGGTGGGTTGGTGTGATAATGATGGTATTTGAGGAAAAGTAGTATAAGGAGGTTAGGGGAAGGATGGGAATTAATAAGTTATGAATTGTGGGAAGGAGAATAGATTTTGGGGAATTTGTTATAGGTTGTTGTGAATTTAGGAGGAGTAATGGGGGTGGATTTATTTGAGTAGAAGAGTTATTGTTGGATGGTTGGGGGTAATAGAGAGAAATTGGGGGTTTTTGATGTATTGTTAGTGGATGATTTTGGAATGTTTTTGGTGGTGTTATGGAATTTTGTATGTATTGGGTTTTAGGGGGTGATGAATGATGGGGGTTGTGTTTTATGTGAATGAGTGTATGAATTTTGAGTGATGAGGGGATTTTGTTGATTTTTTTGGTGTAGAGGAGGATTGGAGTTTTTGGGTGTGTTTTTGGTTAGTTTTTTTTTTTGTGGTTGGTTGAGGTTTTGGTGTTGGGGATAAGTTTTTGAGGGAATGTGATTATATGGGGGGAAAAATGTTTGGAGGTGTTATGTGGTATGATTTTTGGAGGGGAAATTTGAAAATTGGATGGTTTGAAGAGTGGATAATGAGGGGATTTTTTAGTAAAATGATTATGTGAGAATTGTTTGAAGAGGGAGTGATAGAAGTTATATTTTTTTGTATTTGTTAAGATTTTGGTGGATAATAAAATGTTGATATGAAAATTTGAGAATGTAGTTGGTATAGATTTTGTATGGTAGGGTTGTTTGTTTTTTATTTGAAGGGTTTTTAGGAATAAGGAGGAGTAATAATGATTGTAATATTTTAGAGATGTTGTGAAAATAATAGGGTAGAATAATATGATGTATATTATGGTTTGGATGAATTTGATTGATTGATTTTAAGAAATTTGAGTGATAATGTGTGGGAATAAATTTTGTGATTTTTAAATATTTTTTAATTGTTAAAATTTATAATTGAGGGAAAGATAAAATTTTTGGATTTTTTAAGTATTGGTGTGAGAGTAATGATTAGAATGATTGAAATAATTTGGGTATAGTTTTGTAGATTTGGAATGATGTATTTTGATGTTAGATGAAATTATGATGTTAATTAGAATAATGTTATAGATTTTTGTGGGAATTATAGAGGGTATGGTGTTGTGGGAGTAATTTAATAGGAATGTGAAGTATTGTTTTGAAGTTTATTATGTTGTTTATATGAATGTTAGGATATTGTTTTTGTTTTGATGGATGTGGAAATTTTGGGTAAATGTGATAGATTGTTTATTTTTTGTGGATTTAAATTTTGTGTGATTGTTTTGAATAATAAAATAGAAGAAATTGATTTTTAGGGTTTTGTAAGTTATTGAGTTGTTTTAATTTAAAGATAGATTTGGTTTGTAAAATGTATATTGTTGTATTTTTTTTTTTATGGGTTTGATATAGGAGAAATTTTAAAAGTTTGATTTTTTAAGGAGTTTGAGGTCAGTTGATGAGAATGTGATATGTTTATTGAATTTGATTTTAGTTGTTGAAGGGAATTAGTAGTAGAGGATAAGAAAAAAAATATTTGAGGGAAAGTATTGGAAAAAAAAGTTTGGTTTTGTATAAGATGGGAAATTTTTGTTAATAATAGGTTGTTTTTTTGGAGGTGTTTTTTTTTGAGGGGTAAAAAATTATCAAACACGGTTAGAATGATTGCTGAGGTGAAATGGTACGATTGATTGTACGCTTTGACCAAACGGGGTAACACGTCGATGTACTTGAGAGTATGTTGATGTGTAAAATATTTCCACATGCGTTCTTTCAAAGTTCTTTGAAAACGTTCCACGATACTGGCTTTGGTTTCAGGATTTTCGGTGGTAAAAAAATGAATTTGTCTTTGTTTCAATTCTTTTTGAAAAGCTTGGTTTAGAAATTCGGTACCTTTGTCAGTTTGCCATCGTAAAGGTTGGCGTCCACTTTGTTCCAAGACCAATTTTAAGGCACGTACCAATTCGGTACTGCTTTTAGAGGTCAAAGGCACAACCCAAGCAAATATGGAAAAGACGTCGATGACACAAAACAAATATTTGTGACCACGATTGTAAGTGGCTAAATGAGAGACGTCGGCTAAATCGGCTTGCCATTGATGATCGATGCCTTCCACTTGAGTTGTACTTCTAGAAAATTTACGTCGAATGGGTTTGTGTAACGTGTACGTCGATTGTTCTTGTAACCATCGTCGTACTTCGGGCAAACGTACACTTTTCAATTTACTTTTGGCAGCTCGATATAATTTTTGAACTCCTCCGTAACCAGCTTCATGGCCAGGATTGTAATAAATGGTGGCTAAAAGTTTCTCCATGATTCCCTCAAGAATAAGTCAACCAAGTACCAATGCTCTTTTCTTTGAGGGGTATCTTTTTGGATTGTTTACGTGTCCGACGTGCCAGTTGTGTAAAAGAAGATGTGGTTTGAACAGGGGTTATTGGTTCTGTTTTGACTTCTGACTTCACTTCTTTCTTTTTCTTTTCTGAGGGTAATGGGGTGGACAACATCTTTTTTATCCAACCCGGTGTGGCTAACTTTTTTTTCTTTTTAAGAGTAGGTGGAGTTGGTAATTCTTCTTCTTCTTCTTCTTCTTCTTCTTCTTCTTTTTCTTCTTTTACTGTCATTCCTGTGCCGGTGTCTGTTTTAGTGGTGGTGACTTTAGGTTCGCTTTTCATCAGGGTCTTAAAATCTCTCAGAGTGGGTGGAGCTGTTTCGTCGACTGCTTTTTGGCGAAAGAGTTGTAGACGTTGTAAAAGTTGACCTTACCGTTGGGATTTTTCTGTTTCTGACAAATTGTTTTGTTCCATCAGGGTTTGTAATTCTTGTTGTAACTGTGACATCTCGTTGAGATTAGGATTGGGTGGTAAATGAGGTATCCGTTGTTCGTTCCAACGATGAAATTCCATCCATTGTTTGTAAGGTACTAAAGTCAGTTTTCGTCCTTCCATTTCATCCAAAGGTACCAAAAAGGTGTGGTCTTTTCAGAGAAGGGTGGTCCTTTTTATCTTCTTTTTTTGGGTTATCGCATGACACCTCCTAAAAGCGGTCCAGCAATCGTTCCTAACAAAAGAGCTGCTATTTTTAACAACGGTCCTATCAACATAGGTAGAAATCCTCCTCGTTGCACCAACATTTTTTTCTTTTGTTGAAGAGGTATTTTCTTTTTCACCATTTGACGAAGAACGTTCCGATGTTTCCCTAATTTTTGTTTCTGTATCTTGGACAAAGGTACCGTTCCTTTCAACACGTTCAAACAACATTCACACACGGTATCGATGATTTCTTTGGGGGCTGTTTGAGTGAGTTGTTTTCGCATGGGAGGATTGGATTTGGTCAGGACAGACAAGACGTCCCAATGTTTGGCCAGACGAGGTGGAAGTCGTCCTTTTTTGGTGGTTTTACTTTTCTTCTTTTTTGGTGGAGGTGGTTGTGGTGTGCACGTTTGGGAGCCATCTTAGAGGTGAGGAGTAAGTCTGAAGTCTCTGGCAGGGTACCCTTCTATTTTATACTGGAACACGTCTCCACTGATTGTCTGCACGACGTACCAACTTCACGACAGGCATCACTTGACGTTGAGGTGTTTTCAAGGGATTAAATCGTCTCAATTCTTCTTTGGATAAATCCAACAAACTTTGTAACACGCCGGTTCTTTCTTGAACTTTGGTTTTAGGGGATGGTACTTTGTTGGAGGCCGCTGCCATAGCCAGATCAGCCGATGTCGTCGAGGGTCCCGAAGTGGTGACTTTCGAAATAGGTTTCCATTTTTGCATCAAATTAGGAAACACTTGTCTTAAGTCCGGTTTGGCAGGCATCATCGTGAAGGGTGGTGAAGAAGACAAAGATGATGGGGACGAAGGAGAAGGAGACCTCGTCACGGTTGTTTGTCGTGGTGTCTTGCGAGTGTACGTTTGCGTTCTGGCCGCAGTACCTCTCTTGCGGCGGGTGCTAGTGGTAGGTGTTTTCTTCTTCTTGGCAGAACTTTTCTTTTTCTGGTGGGTGGTTTTCTTTTTCTTTGGACTTTTCTTCTTTTTGGGTGGTTTGGGTTTTTTGGCTTGGGCATTAGGATCCCATTTCAAAAGGGAACGAATCATGACCCCTCCTAAAGAACCACTTCCACCAGGAGTTAAAATGATTTGTTTTTTAGTCCGTGGATCGATTCTAGGATCAGCTAGTTGTGACAATGCCCCTTTATGTTTTTGAAAAAAACGTTGAGTTTGATGAGGGATGTGAATGATGCCTTGCAGTAATTGACGTGCCGTCAAAGTAAACCACCGTAACACTTCTTTAAGACTCGCTTCTAACAAATGAGCACGGACTTGTGCATTTTTTTCACGACTGATGCCATACAAGGCACGAATCAATTTAGCCGAAGGATGAGCTTGAAAGGAAGTCATCTCTCGAAAGAGTGTGAGACAGAAATGACGTAGTGGCTGTTTTTATAGTTTTTTTCTTTCAAAAATTGGCTGAAGGTGACGTGTAAATGACAGGACCACCTTCTTGACCCCAAGGGTGAAACAATTGAGCACGAAATCTCAAATAGTCAGGAGTGGTGGGTTTTAAGTCGATGAGTAAATACTCGTGAGGGGTTTGAGTGACATCGTCGTACGCATAATTGAGCCAAGGAGCCCCTAACTGTTTGGCTAACACTTGTACTTGAGATTTGTCTCTGGGGCTTTTATATAAGACCACGTAATGAGCGTTGAGACTGATGGTCCGATGGGCTTTACTTTGTTGAAATAAATTTTGAGTAATATAGACAATACTAGCATTACGATGGTGTCCTTTTCGTGTAAACCAAAGTTTAATTTCTTCTTTGTCTTCTCCTAACATGTCATCAAAAATAACCAAATGAGTTTGATTCACGTCAGACACGATTCCATCGTCTTCGTGAGAAATACCATCCACAAATGAAATGGTTTCTCCTTGACTTTCTTTCAATAACGTGTAAGACGGTTGCCACTCTTTGTAACACCACACGATACGTTGAGGTGGATGATCAAACAAATCAGCTTTGTGTTCGATCAAACGTTTGACAAATTCGGGTTTACCTGAACCACTCGGTCCAGCAATCAACATGTTAAATGGATGGCGCAGATACAAAGCATTCCAACTTTGACGATCTAACTTTTCGTCAATCACTTTAACCACAGAAGAGGAGGAGGTAGACGAGGCAGAAGAAGTAGATGTAGCCATGATTGAGGTAAGAAGATTTTTGAGAAGAAGACAAAAGACCCAAGACATTTTATACGTTTCATACACGTTTATTTTTCTTAAAAAAAAACAACATATTTTACAAGTCATTAAAGCCAACGAGTGATAAAATAGCAAAGACAAATCATCAGGTACACAATTAAGGCTCCTACTGAAACAATCAAACTGTCATATAAACAAGTCAATGTACAACATTCTGGTGTGCTAGGAATGGAAGGCCCAGGCACTGGTGGTAGTATTCTTCTGGTCTCTGTGGTGGTGGTAGAAGAATGAAATGTCTCTGACGGTAAGGAGGGGGGGTGTTCCTCAGAGGGTTGCATTTGGACGACGACAACGGTGTGGTCTTTCTCTGCTGTGTCAGGTTCTTCTTCCAGGATGGTTTCTAAGGTCCTTTTTTGTGTGACTTAGGTTCCCATTTCACTTTTGGACACTTAGTGGTGACGGGCCAGATCTTTGGCAAACTGTGGTACTTCTTGTAGCCAAACATCGAAACCAACACTTTTCCTGTCACGTACATCTTTCCAACTGGTAAGTTGTTGGTGCATCCAACTAACAAGGCACACTTCTTCAAACGTGTCAAGGCAAGATAAATTTTGACTAATGTCTTCTTCACACGGAGGTACCCCACTTGTGATGTTCATCACCACTCTCAACACTTTGAGTATAATTTGTCTTTCGTGTACCGATAAAGCATGAATGCTCATGTTGTTGTTTTTTTTTTTTATGGTTTATCAAAATAGTCCAAAACAACCACGGGTCCTCCAAAATAATCCAAGGCAAACACTTGTCCTCAAAAATACTCCACAACGAATGTCCTGGAAAACGAAATCCAAGAAAGGTAGTCACTAAGACTCACACTGCATAGCGTCCAAAATTCAATGGAAACAGTTCTTGTATCAAGTCTTTATAATCCTCTAAAGTCTGAACACGATCGTTGACTTCCTTCCACGGAATACGTTTCACAAATGAAGACCACAGATCAGGCATGGTGAGCTTTTATAGGGTGAGGTTCCTAAGGTGGGTATCTTTGGTGGTGGGTTTTATATCCAGGTTCTTTTGTGATAGACTATTCCCGGGATTCTACAATGAAAGGTTTTCTCCAGAATCTTTCTTCTGACAGTTTGGAAGTAAGCATACCTTAAAAATCGAGAAATGACGTTGAGTTTGCGTTTCACTTGGATCTTGACAAACTCTCGGTAAATGCATACTCGCACCTCCAAAAGCAAACCACGAATGTGTTCTGGTAAAGTTTCCGATTTGGAACGAAGTAACTCTCTTTTGTGTTCTTCACGATAGCGGTGATAGTTATTGTCCAGAATCAGATTTCTGATACGGTGAAAGTCACGGTAGTGTGCAAATCGAGGAATGACTTTGAGTTTGGGTTTCACTTGTATCTGGACAAACTCTTTGTAAATGCGTACTCGCAACTTCGAAGGCAAGTCACGAATGCGATCTTCTAAACTAGGGACAAAATACTGGTAAATGTGTTCTCGCAGCTCCAAAGGTAAACCACAAATGTATTCTTGTAAAGTATCCTCCGACATGTTTTTTTACTTCTTCTTGGCATCTGGCTCATCGTACCCGTACTCTTCTGAGGCCACTAAAGGTAAGAACTGACAGTGCGGAGACCATCTGGCATATTTAATGTAAGCTGAGTCGGTAGGCTCCCATTGGTGAAGTCTCACACCGCAACTGAAACATTGAACTTTATCTCCTTCTCCCAAGTAGATAAATCCAGATCTGGCTAAAGCTTTGTCAGTAGTGGATTGTAATAGATATTTAGGCCACTTGTCTTTGAACGTTTCGAGTCGATTATCATACTTGGAATAACCAGGCAAAGCCACAGGTTTCGTCAATTCTTTATGACATTCACATGTACGTTTAGCATTCTTCCCAATAAAGAAGAAAGGTCGTCCTGCATCTCTAGAGGGACGGTGAGGCACACGTGCTGCATCGACGATGTCCAAGCGTACGGCATCCGTCTGATCGTGTGAATCGATGCTGTCAACGCTTACGGAATCCGTCTCGTCGCATGGCACTGCATCGCACTCCAAGTCGCAATGGTACTTGGAGTTCACACCACTAGATTTCTCCCTCGGTGGGTGGGTGGCATGAGTATTCTTATTCATCTTTGGTGGGAGGATGACAAAACAAAATTACTCATCTTTTTTTTCTTCTTCTTGCTCGGTCAACGTTGAAAGTCAGAATGAATGGTTAGGTTTGGAAGGGGTGCCCTTTTTTATACTGCAGATCGGCGTGTCCGTAATGTAAAGTGGTGTGGTCTGGAAGTCTCACTCGCTTCTGGTACACGATTTGGTACACTTTTTGTAAAGGACGAGTGACAATTTGATGATTAGGTAACCGTACGATCTTGTGAGGTTCTAACGTGTGCACTCGAAAGTCTTCCACTTGTCCAGACAGCAAAGCATTTTTCAAAACCTCAAAGTTAACCACTTGGCTGGTTAGGGATGCCTGCTTGTTGCAACAGGAGTTCTGCTTCGTTTCGTTGTTTGGCTCTGTCCGACTGTCGAATGTTATTCCAGGCTCTTTTCCATTCTTTGCTCTCGTTCATGTTGGCATACGTTCGCCCCACCACAATAGCCCGAGCCATGCACATCTGGTCTTGAGTATTGTCGATTTGGAGGACACTGCTTTTGGTACTTCGAATATCGTCCACCAGTAACGGTTTCCTACTTCGTCCACTTCCTCAAGGAGGGGAAACGTGAGTCAAGTAAAGTGTGGCCTTTCCATCGGTGATGGTAAACTTGTCGTTCGATTGTTGAACATGTTCTATTTTGGACATGACTTTGTCTGGCGTTAATTCTGCCGGGGTGCTGAACTCGATCCAAACATGACTCTTCAAATTGTCATGATAAATGGCCAGTCTCAATCGATCGTCTTCTTTGGCTCCACATTGTCGTTTCAAGTTCATTAAGAGAGAATCCCACAAATCGCTAATGAACCCCGCCGCTTTCTCGGGAGGTACTTTGGACTTGAAGTCTTTAAAGTGAACAGTGTGAGTGTAAGCTGTAGTTTTAAATTTTCGAGACGTTATTTTTTGAGTCTCTAGAATCCGATAGTAATTTTCAGGAGGAGCTAAGATAGTAGGTAGTCTTTTTTGGTCAATGGTTCTGGTGTTGGTAGTGGTGGTGGTGGTGGATTCTTTGGGTGGGTTAGAAGTTTGGGTTTCAGGTTCACTCATCTCTTCCTCGAAATCGCTCGCTTGGACTTGAGCTAGCACTTCATCTAGTGGTGTTTCAGGCGGCACGGAAAATCATCTTGGTCTCTTCGGTTCTTCTTCTTGTTCTTCTGGTTTCTCATGGCTTCGGCGTGATCTTTTCATCTTGAAGTTTACTTTGAAACTGATTCAGTTTCACCCAGGGAACCTATATATATATAGACCTTCTTACCCTCAGAATCACTAGTCGTGATTGAACTTTCAAACTGTGAAGATGGAAAAGTACTGCGCTCAAGATAAAAGTCAAGATACTGGAATTGAATTGAATAAGTATGTTCATAAGGTGTATGATAATTATGCTGCTGACATACTTGGTAATGTCTATCATATGAAGTCTGGAAGGAAAGTCAAAGGAAATTTGAATTCATTTGGATTGATAAAGATTAAGGTTACTGGTAAGGAAGGAAAGAGGAAGAAACATACAAATCGAGGGAGATTTGTCTTTGAAGCGGTGAATGGAGTGGATCTACCAAGACAGAGTGAAGTGGTACATCTCAATGATGTACTTGATGATGATAGAATAGAAAATCTTCAAGTGATGACTGCTAGTGAACGAACATGTTTGCATAAACATGTGAAGAATGATAAAGAAAAAAGGAGAGTTAATTTTGGAAGTGATAGAAGTGTGTTGTGCCAGTTTGTTGGTGAGACAGAGGAAAGAAGATTTGAAAGTATGAGAAACGCTATTCAATATTTTGATTGTCATGCAGGAAGTATCCACTTTTGCTGTACTGGGATTTGTAAGTCGGTCTTTTCGAAGAAGTTCCAGAAACGATTTCAAGCTAGATGGGAAGAGCCAGAGAAGAAGAGTCAAGGAACTAGTGGACTTGTGAGACCTGTGAAATTAACTGACTTGAATTCAGGATTATATAGTCGGATGGATTCCATTTGTGATGTGGCAAGATGTTTTGGATTAGATCATAGTAAAGTTTACAGGATTTGTCAAAAAAGGCAGTGGATTCGAGATGATAATGGACATTTTATTAAGTTGGAGTTTATCAATGAGAGTCCAGAAGAAAGTTATGAGAGAATTGTAGACAAGAATCTTCCTGAAGTGTCAGAACAATAAGAGAATGAAATGGTAAATATGGAAGTGTATTGAACTGTATTGGACTTATATGAAATTGTTTATTACCACGAGTATTGAATAAAATATAATTATTATTATTGATGTATATCTCTGAATGGTGATGTGTGGTTTGTTTTCGACCCACCAAACCAAAAAAAACCTTTCCCTTGTATATTTGTGGTGTGTGTTTTGATATAAAAAAATTTAAAAAGTTAAAAAATGATTTGTGTGGTGTGTGTAAGTTTGAATTTGATATATAAAAATTTTTTAAAAAAGTAAAAAAAATGGATAGTGCGGTGAGTGTTTTGATATAAACAAAATTTAAAAAATAAAAAAATGGTTGTGTAGTGTGTGTAAGTTTTGTGTTTGATATAAAAAAAATTTTAAAAAAATGGATTGTATATTTCTGGTATGTGTAAGTTTTGTGTTTGATATAAAAAAAATTTTTTAAAAAAATGGATTGTATATTTGTGGTGTGTGTTTTGATATAAAAAAAATTTTAAAAGAGTAAAAAAAATGGATATGGGTTTTGGGTTTATTTGGGTTTTTATATAAAAAAATATAAAATAACAAAAAAATTAAAATGAGTTACGAAATTTTAGTACTATTTTTTAGTCTCAGCCAATTTTTTTTTCCGGATTATTTTGCTAACGTCCGGTACAATTTCGGAAGTTTAGTGTTACTTTTAGTCTCAGCCAATTTTTTCCATTTTCTTTTTTTTTTTTTTTTTCCGGATTATTTTCAGTCTCCGCTAACGTCCGGTACAATTTCGGAATTTTAGTGTTACTTTTAGTCTAGGCCATTATTATCTAATGTTTCGGATTTTTTCTAGTCAACGCCAAAGTCCGTGACGGTTCCCGAAGTTTAATACAACTTTTAGTCACGTCCATTTTAGTGTTATTATGAGTTGGTTCCCTTGATAAAAGCTATTTATAACATAGGTATAATATATGCAAATTTACTGACACCTTCAACATGATCTGAAGTACAGGTAATGCTTTATATATAACTCTAGGCTATATAGATATAGCCACTAGGCAGAAGGTTATTTTCCAATTATTGCCTACCATTCTTACCGCCATGTTAATTTCCCGTATGAGGCCATAGAGACCTACAATGTTAATTTCCCATTGAGGCCATAGAGGCCCCCGCATGTTAATTTCTCGTAGAGTACCCGTTTGAGGCCATAGAGGCCCCCGCATGTTAATTTCCCACAGGATAGTGGAGGAGAAGGAGAAGAAGGAGCCTATCCAGCCTCATCCGATGATGGAGGAGGAAGATCACAGGATAGTGGAGGAGAAGGAGGAGAAGAAGGAAGAAAATTGTAAACCAGAAGCGGTCCATCCGTCATTTATCCTGAAGAAGCGCTGTAGGAGGAGTCTAGACTCCTGGAGGAGGAGGAGCTGTCCCGCTTGTCGGACCAGACCTGGGAGGTCTTTAGGGTCACCCATTTTTCAAGAAAGATTAATTTTCCCAATGATTGCCCTACTTCTTTCCTTTCCCCCTTCCTTTCCCGTTTGACCCCAAGTACCCCACACACCTGTTCGATTCCCGTTTGACCCCAAAGTGCCATCTCCATGTTAAATTCCCATAGACCCCCAAGTGCCATTTTTGACCCCCAGTACCCACATCCAACTACTCACCTGGTTCAAATTACCTGCTAATTAGTCGCTTTACATCTTTGTCGCTATACCCGTCATTGAGTGAAACCTCAAAACTGTCTGTAAAATTAGTTAGTACTGCCTTCTCTATAGTAAAACGGTAGAGGGGCAACGCACTGCCTACATCCGCCACACGCAGGTAGACGTAGCTAGAACTTACTCTCCTCTCCAAGTGCGGGCTTCCTGGCCTGTAAATCACCGGCACCACAATTAGTTATTTCGTCAGAAAGAGTATATCTTCAGTAAGCAAAAAGAGCTCAAAGTTGTATGGGCGCACTGTCGTGTCAACGTAATCATTAGTAGCAGCATCATGAAGCCCCACCGGTTTCGGCAGATGTACGATCTTGTCTTGGGAGCCGGACATGATGTCGCCAGGTTGGAGACCCTGTCAGTGTCCTGGGTGTCAATATAGCTTTTTGTTGTCGTGTCCTATACGTTCGCATAAGATTTAAAGCGCTCGACGAGCTCGTCCACATAGCTTTTGGTTGTCGCATCTCGGGCGCCTACAGGCTTTACTACGGACACGATCCTATTTGCGGGTCGTTCACGCGCTGTCGCCAAGACCTTTTCCACAGCCTTTGTACCGCTTTTGACAGCCGGAAGCCGTGTCTTGAGAGTTGTCGTCTTGATGACGCAGAAGGCGTGAGGCCACGGCCTTTGCCGTCAGGGGCAGCAGTCCGGACTAGCGCTGCTAACACGTTGGGGGCTGCACTGACGATAGCTTGGAAGATGTCGGCAAACCCGTCATCGTAATGCACTCGGTATGTCGGTCGTCGGCAGCCGACCACCCGTACATGGATCGCACGCCTTGGATTTTACTTACATAGTTGGTTTCACTTTCTTTCTGTTTCATTATTTTGAGACCTAGAGTTGTAACAATTTTACCTCACCTTAGTGTAACGGGGGCTTAGATTCGGGGGGGGGGGGATGGTGGCAACTAACTTAAAAACTGTTCTGTGTGGCAAGGTAGGGGCGCTACTAAAGAACATTGCCCCTGGGAACCTCGAACCATCGCGCTGCTACTGTCTTCAAGTAATTCAGCTCTTTTATTAGACCGAAACATCCGGAGCGTCTTTCAAACAGTATGTTTGGCAAACTTTACAATATCTATCAAATCATGGCTGGGATTTATAATTTCTAGTAACACTAATAATACTATTTCCTCGTCTTAAAACATTGACTTTCATTTCCTTTGCAGCGTCATAATATGCATTATTTAAAAGTTGAATAGTTTCTTCAAACGATCCTATCAATCGGCTGCTTGCAATATTTTCTGAGTTTGTGCAAATAAAGTTGTAAATGACTCGACAAGATGTGCTTCTTTTGCTTTGTCCTATGTGTACTTATCTGTTTAAATTTTCCGACATACTCTTGTAATTATAACTCGAAATATTCAATAGCGACTAGTATTGGCATATGTATTGATTCGAGTCTATGAAGTAACATCAAAAGAAGATAATTAACAATTGATTGATCAGCTAAGACGTAATATATCGTAGTAGATGAATAATCTTGAATACATGTAATGTTCCGATGCCTTTATCTGTCCCACATCTGTCATTCAAAATTCTAAGTCCAGTAAATTCTGCAAAAGTTAAGACGTTTTTTCTCCATAATGGTTTAAAGGAGCTCCGGGTGGCCGAGTGGTCTATAAGTTATTTGTAGAGTGAGGGAAAATGAATTCTTCAATTTTACACTTCATTTGAAATGTATCATATTATAGCAAAATATGGGACATAGATGTGTGTCTTATGCCCCAAGGAAGTATTCACGGGTCAGTTTGTATATTGATGACGCAATATTTATCATAACATTTCCTGTCTCTAAAAGGTCAGGGTAACTAGCTTTACGGAAGAAATCTGGACTTTTCTGCCAGGGGAGTATAAAAGTTGGTTGGGGGACTGGCAGATGGAGGTTTGACAAGCTGAATTGTGTCCTGAGGGGAACTTCTGAGTGCAAATCGATAACCCCGTAACCACTGGGATGTAATCATCTCAGATTTTAAATTGGTACTGTTTCTCGAGCTAAACGATCAGTGCGTGATTCCGTCGAGGGTTGCGGTGTCGACACGTCTGCAGTATAACATTACTGTTTACATGCAATGTATATTTATTCAATTCATGAATTGTCATGTATGTTAATATTGATAAATAGAGTCTTAAAGTAACATCAGTTCTTACAGCTAACTAATGTAATGCATACCTGGCTATATGTTGAGACTGGTCGTCGTCTAATTTCATAGCAATACAAATGAACATAGCTAAATTTGACTTTAAAAGACCCTTCTTAGTCATATGTATATATGAGTAGAGTTATTGGGTGTTTAGATTTATATAAATAATTGAAGGTATATACCTTTTCCTTAGTCCAGCATAAATAGGACAAACCACAATAAAGTGATACTTGTTTTCTATTTTAGTGTCACATATCAGACGTATTCTATTTTCATAGCGAATAAATGTATATCTTCATGTATTTGCTCTAACCGCTAAATTTGCAGCTCTTAGCCAACAAATTAAGTTACCTAATTAAGTCTCACCTCAAGTATCTAAGTATTTTTGCCGTTTAAAATTACTTTAATACACTTATAAAAACGTAATCTATCCATACCTTTGATCGCATTTCTATAAACAGTCGCTCATCAGTGACACTCTATCTTAACCAAACATTTCGATATAAATATTTTATTCATATTTTTTTTTTACAGTATATGGCCAACAATTACAGTTTTCACCCCATTTCAATTGAAAATTGTAATATTGTTTTGGTAATCTGCTATTTGGCATATTTAAAATCCTAAACAATTACTTTAGAATTCGAATATATCAAAAGTTTTTTTCAAGTTCATTCTTCCGAATTCATGATAAACAGGGGCCCTGGGTGGTCGAGTGGTCTAAGGCGTTCGCCTTTACAGACACTCACATCAGACTTCACTCGGACCTGACCGCATGGGTTCGAGTCTCAGCTCGACAAAGCGGGGGTATGTGAGGAAGCTTGCCAGTAGTTTCCCGTGGGTCGGTGGTTCTTCCCGGGGTTTTCCCGGTTCTTCCTCGACCACATATACTGGCCGACATGTATAACCTATCATATGCTGCAAAAATTGCGTTAATTCCCACAAAACCAAATCATGATAAACAGAAGCATGTGGTGTGTTTATTGACAGACCAAGTATAAATGTAAAAAACTCAATTATCTTTTCTATATGTGATGCTTCCCGGAAGCCCCATATTTTTGGATCCATTGTTCAAAATAGGCAATACTTTTGTATCATATATATGAAGCTAGGTATGTATAGGTAACACTGGTCTACAGCCAAAATGAGTCCGCAATAAATGTTGTCAAACTTTACTAATTCTGGGTCACTGAGAACGAAAATGATGCTTAAAATTGTTTATTGGCTCTAGTTTTAAAGATATTATACTGGGTCAGTATATAGGACCCTTGACTTGGGAATGGCGGACGATAAGTGAGTTATAAAGGGAAGGGATCTCAATTTAAACCAGAAATGACTAAAATACATCTTTGACTGGATCTATGAATAAATCTATGACTGGGTTTGGACAGTACTTGCTTTTTAGGCAAAACAATGAATGATGCAATCTGAAGCTGGTATTGCGTCATACATGATATGAATTGCATCATGTTATTCCTAGATGTCATGGATGATGTAATCATAACTAAGCTTACATCACTCTGCTGAAGAAATTCCCCTATATCAGCTCTACAAATCATGCAGTGTTTTGCTCTATTATTTGTCCGTGTTTGATTTTGCAAAGGGACACATTTCTGTTTAGCCAAAGTGAGCAGAGTTGCCTCGTACTTGTGTGAACAATGCAGATAACTTCTGCTATGTTTGTGGTGAAGTGACTTTTGCATCACCAAAGCGCAGTATAACCACTTTGGTTAAGAAAGTCTATCACCTTTATTTTGGCTGCAAAATTGGAGATCATGACAAGATGTGGTCCCACACATATGTTGCAACACTTGTGCAACAAATCTTTGCCAGTGGTTGAACAGGAAAAGGAAATCTATGCCTTTTGCAGTGCCAATGATTTGGAGAGAGCCAACAGATCATATCAGCAATTGTTACTTCTGCATTGTGCCTCCAGCTGGGAAAGGTGTGTCAAAGAAGAAAAAGTGGATTGTGCATTATCCAAACATTCCGTCAGCTATACGCCCAGTACCCCACGGAGAAGGACTGCCGGTTCCTGATGCACCAGAATCGTTCTCACTTGAGTCAGACGAGGAAGAGGAAGAGGATGAAACCTCTAGTCCTGAACCATCAATGTCACATGACCCATATTTTCTCCCATCCTCCTCCTCCGAACCACACCTCATAACACAAGGTGAACTGAATGACCTTGTCAGGGATTTGGAACTACCCAAGTGTAAGGCAGAGCTGTTGGGCTCCAGACTACAGCAGTGGAATCTCCTGGCAGGTGATGTTAGGGTTTCCATGTTCCGCGACCGTCAAAAGGGTCTTGTTCCATTCTTCTTCATGGAAGGTGATCTTGTAGCCTGCAACAACATCGATGGTGTGATGGCAGCCCTCAACATCGTTCATGGTCCAGACGAGTGGAGACTGTTCATTGATTCATCGAAGACGAGTCTTAAAGCTTTTTTGCTGCATAATGGCAGTGTTTTGCCATCAATTCCAGTTGGTCATGCAGTCCATATGAAGGAAACCTATGAAAACATGAAACAACTTTTGAGGTGCATAAACTATGACCAACATCAGTGGCAGCTTTGTGGCGATTTCAAGGTTCTTGCTCTCTTGCTTGGTCTGCAGACTGGACACACAAAGTACTGCTGTTTTCTCTGCGAATGGGATAGTCGTGCGATAGATTCCCACTACATCAAGAGAGATTGGCCACTCCGACAGTCATTGAAGCCTGGGATGAAAAGTGTTCAGCATCCATCACTTGTTGAATCAAGGAAGATTTTGTTACCACCCTTGCACATCAAGCTGGGTCTGATGAAGAACTTTGTCAAGGCCATGAACAAAACAGAAGCAGCTTTCAAGTACCTCCATGGAAAATTTCCAAGGTTAAGTGAAGCTAAGATAAATAAAGGTGTCTTTGTTGGTAGTCAGATTCGTGAACTTTTTTCGAGATGATGCATTTCAGCGTGCACTGCGTGGCAACGAAAAGACGGCATGGAAAGCCTTCCAGTTAGTGGCAAAAAAATTTTCTCGGAAACAACAAGGCAGACAACTACAGGGAGTTTGTGGAAAACCTCCTCAAGGCATACAAAAGCCTTGGTTGCAACATGTCAATAAAGATAATTTTTTTTTACTCTCATCTAGATTTGTTTCCACCGAACTGCGGAGCAGTGAGCGAGAAGCTGGGCGAGCGATTTCATCATGACATTGCAACAATGGAGAAACGCTATCAGGGCAAATGGAGCCCATCAATGCTTGCAGACTATTGCTGGACAGAGACAAGAGATGCTCCATTTAATGAATACAAGAGACAAGCCAAGAAGCGCCGAGTGGACACTGAATAAGGACTAAACTATGCACGTATATATATACATAATAGTTTTTTACTTTTGTTTCAATATATTTTTTATTTATATAACCCTTTTGCTGTTTTTTAAAGTGTTATATAAACTGGACAGGTGAAATATTATCATGTAAAGCAACCATAAACACATGAAAATACCTAGGTTTACAATTTATGATTAAAATTCTATGTACACAGTATATATATATACACGTACAATGTAAAAACTTAAATATCTTGGAAACAGTAGCCAATCAGTTGTTTTAATTGTCATACTAGTATTTGAATTCAGCACATCAAAATCCCTAATAAATAGTACATTTTATTTCTGAAGCAGACGACTTCGAAATAATTGTAGACCAGTGTAATTTGTCAAATCTAGGTAAACTACTCTTCAATGCGTACATAGCTTTTGCTGATTGATAGGTCGGTGTTTTCTGACACATGTGCCAAGAACATTTTGAGTAGAATATACAGCCCAAATATGTATGGCATCTTTCAGTTGCAATGCATGTTGGACTGTAGTACTATTTCTCGTATCTATGTAGATGACCTCCCCAACCGAATACAACAATTCGTGTTTTTCCTAGATCAACCGATAGTTACCATCAAGAGTAATACCCTCTCGATATATTTAACATTTTCTGGAGCCGAAACACCGTGTCTGCGAATAGTATTAAATCATCGGCATGCAACAATATAAACAATTCTATTGTTTCTACTGATATCCTGCCTAGATTCATCTGGCATAGTACTCTGAAGATCATTTAGACACAAAGCGAATAGTAATGGAGATAACACACATCCTTGCTGTACACCAGTTGGACTATCAAAAACATTGATCAGACAATTATTAGACCTAACACAACACAAGCATTCACATCTTTATCAGTCGCATGAATAATTCGTAACATTTTGGTACTTATGGAAAAAATTACAAGTGTATGGTATGCGAGATTTCTCTCTACTCTCCCTCCTGCTTTCCTCAGACATTTACTTATTAATGTGTATTGTATGAACATATTACGGACTATTGAGTATCCAGACCCGAAGTCAGCCTGTTCTTCTCCGAGAAATAGCCAGCCATGAAATCAGCTATTCACAACAGTTGTAAATACCTTACTTAAAACTGGCAACAAACTGATTGCTGTTTAGGTGGATGGGTTACTTATATTACCTTTTCTGACAATTGAAGTTATTGTCGCTGTTGACCAGTTTTGTGGAAAATAACCAGTATCAAATAATTTATTAAATAGCTGAGCAAGTATTGGCGTAATAATATGGCTAGTGCACTTAAAAAATCATTCGATAAAGCATCTATTCCAGCGGTTTTTTTTTTTTTCGTTTTTTTCCGGTTTGATAGTTTGATTCTCGCCTATTCCTCTGACATTACGTTGTCTAAGAGTTCGTGCTGGATAATCAGATCTTCATTATCTTGGAAATATTCAACTTCGTATTGTCACGGAATTGTATGGTTTATATCAATATGTATATGTGATCAAAAATGTATTCGGGTTTCGTTTCCGACTAGAGCGTTACTCGGGGGTTGTTTATTTTTTTCGGCTCTAGTTATTTTGAAATACTGAGCGCGATTCACCCCATGCTGCACGTGCAAATTGCCTGCAGTGAAAACTCACGTGCCTAGCTGCTGCGCATATCTGTCACAGCTAGAGTACATATAGAGCGAATTCTCTATAAACAAATTACACTACGACGAGTCTTGTCAGAAAGCTTACCTCTTTACGGGAGCAAAACTTCAGCTGTAGAGGTATGTGAAATTTAAGATTGTATTCTTTACCACTATTCGTTTTATATGACATAATTGTTTCATATATTAGATGTTTTAGAATTTATTCTAAATTCTACAGAGAGTCAATACCTAGGTCATACAACGCCATGATATTAGAAATCCTATAGGCTGGTTCAAGTTAGCTATTTGTTGTAACTGAACAGACGGGTATTATTTAATTATACGCGGCATGCATTGAATGATTAATGTAATGTGTAACGAGGCGTAATTCATGTGCGCGCATGCGCAACATATATCAATACAAAAGTACTAACCGTGTCATATGTACTACACGGTTTAGTTGTTATACTTTTAGCTGTTCCTTATGTATGGTTTGGTGGTGTGTGAAGTCACAGAACTCTGTGTGGTTTCGTGTGACGTGTACGCTGTGTCTGGTGACGTTGTTTCGGAAGAGTGTACTGGTTTTCTCGATGCGAGGGACCAAGGCTTCTCGATCAACGGGTCTGTGTTAATGTGAAGGCTCTCGAGGGACCCTTCAACAGACTGGGAGGGGTGGACCATGCGTGGTGGCTCCTTGACCATGGACTAGAGCGGGTGGAACCGTAGATACATCTTGGTAGTCAAACGGACGCCACGATAGTTATATTTATTGCGTGTTCCATTTGATTGTTATCTCAATATTGCTATCTGTGCAAAATTACATTCATTCCCATTTCAATATCGCTATATGTGTGATAGATTCATAATTTCATACATCCCCATTTCAATATCGTTATATGAACGACATATTCATAATTTCATACATCCCCATTTCAATATCGTTATATGAACGACATATTCATAATTTCGTACATCCCCTTTTCAATATCGTTATATGAACGACGGATTCATAAATTCATATTCCAATATCGCTTGATGAATTGATAAATTGATGAGTATCCTATTGATAAGCGCATAAATCACATGCTTTGGTCACCCTTGGTACTTAATAAGACCATGTTTATATTGGGGTGTAAATCATATGCTCTTATTTGTCGATTGGTGATAGGATGCTATTTACGTTTGTTTAAAATTCCATTTGTTAAATCCATCTTTGATTTTTCCCGTTGAGTTACTTGTTGTTGATAGTTCCATGTTAGGAACTTTATAATTTTCCTTATCTTTTTGTTATAATGGTGTCAGATTTGTTCATCTTTAAATTGCGTTTATAAATAAACATCCTATTAACGCAGTTGCTTTCGGTGTCTTCACTAATCCAGTCCCAACCCGGCTTCATCCTGTGACAAATGGTGTCAGAAGTGGGATCATTGGATTAGTGGGAACACGGACGTTAGTTTGCATAGGTCTTGACTCCGGTAAGATTTTTTTTTAGTTATTTATTTCAGATTGTGACCTTCCTGACAAGAACTAATTCAGGCGGGTGAGTGAATACCTCACTCATATTTTGTTTTATTTACCATTTGTTTGTCATATATACATATTGCATATATTTGGAGAAGGGATATACGGTTGGTTCGTGTAGTCCTAAAAATTGTATGTGTTATATGATAGTGCACTTAGGATTGGTGATCTTATCAACGGTATTTATCATGTCGTCACTCAAAGATCTAGTGGAGTTGGGTAAACAGTTTGGGTATGAGGGGGAGGCCCTTAGAAAATTCGTTCAGGAGGAGCAGGCTCATGAAAGGGACCAAAGGGTAAAGGAGAGAGATATAGAAAGGGAAAAATTACAACTAGAGAAGCAAGCGGAAAGGGAAAAGTTAGAATTAGACAAGCAAGCCGAGGAAAGAAAGATAGCATTTAAAAGGGAGAAGATGGAATTTGAGAAGGAGAAGATAGAGTTAGAGAAGCAGGTAGAGAAGGAGAAGATGGAATTTGAGAAGGAGAAGATAGAGTTAGAGAAACAGGCAGAGAAGGAAAGGATAGGTTGGGAAAGGGAAGCAGAAAGGGAAAGAATAGAGAGGGAAAAACAAGCAAAGTTAGAAGCCATTGAGTTAGAAGACAGGAATATGGAGAAAGAACATAGAAGGAAATTTGAATTATTAGAGGCTAAGAAAGATGGTCAACAAGAATCAAAGTTAAGAGGCCCTAAATTACCCCCTTTCGAAGATGACAAAGATAACTTAGATAGTTATTTACATAGGTTTGAGCGATATGCTACCATCCAAAAGTGGAAAAAAGATGATTGGTCGCTCCATCTCAGCGCGTTACTTAAAGGTAAAGCGCTAGATGTATATTCGCGTCTACCCGTGGACGAGGCATTGAACTATGACGCGTTAAGAGAGGCACTCCTTAAGAGATACGAGTTGACAGAACAAGGGTTCCGCAAAAAATTTAAATATAGTAAACCCGAGAAAGGCGAGACATTCACCCAGTTCGCCAGTAGGACGGGGAATTATTTCCAGCGTTGGGTTGAATGTGGTAAGATCCAAAAAACGTTTGAGGGTCTTACCGATTTTCTACTTAGGGACCAGCTGTTAAACACTTGTGGTAGGGAATTGTACTTGTTCCTGAGGGAAAAGTCCTTCAATAATATCTCAGATATGGCTACTCAGGCAGACTATTTCGCCGAAGCTCGGGGAGGTACCCAGAATGTGATCTCAAGGGATAACAAGGGAGGTAATCAAGGAAAAGATCAGAGACCCAGAGAACCCGAGAAACTTGGTACACATAAAGGTGGAAACTTTCAATCTGGGAAGGGTACGAATCGTAGGGATAGACAATGTTTTACCTGTAAGGAATGGGGTCACATCACGCCCGATTGTCCGAAAAGGAAGGGGTTTGTCCAGAGGGTCGCGGTTGCTATCGAAAGCAGAGCATGGTCAGGGGGCG
This sequence comes from Margaritifera margaritifera, assembly GCA_029931535.1. Taxonomy (NCBI): domain Eukaryota; kingdom Metazoa; phylum Mollusca; class Bivalvia; order Unionida; family Margaritiferidae; genus Margaritifera; species Margaritifera margaritifera. Next base: position 312,577 of record JAQPZY010000683.1, on the reverse strand, counting down.
GTAAGCGCGATGATTTTCCGCGTGATAATTCAGGGACTAATAACGTGAATACGGTGTACGAATCCGCAGCGCGTGCGCAGATCGGTCGTGATGTTATTCAGTCGATCGGCACTTGTCTTTTTCCCGAGGCGAGAGTACCGACTGCTACTGGTACCGCCAACGGTCAAGAAGTCGCGGTCTTACGCGACACCGGGTGCACGGGCGTCGTAGTAAAGCGGAGTCTCGTTAGGGATGACCAAATGCTTGGTTGGAAATCCCCGTGCATGTTATTAGATCAAACGATTGATCGCGTTCCTGTCGCGAGAATAGAAATCGAGACGCCTTTTCTGACCGGAACCGTAGAAGCTCTGTGTATGGAAAATCCCATATACGACTTAACTATCGGAAATGTCGAGGGATCCAGACTCCCAACTCTCTCTGATTTCCGGTTTCCCGTTGTACAAACGGCCGAAACTAGGGCGCAGGCGCAGGCGGAGAAAACGCCACTACGTACGTTGAAACTTCCGGAAGCCGTGACCGATATCTCGCGCGATGAATTTACGCGTGAGCAAGGCCATGACGCGTCCTTGAGCGCGACCGCGGAGAGGATCGTGTCCGGTACCGCGAAACATTGTAAAGGCGGGGCAAGTTTGAAATTTATACGTAGGGAAGGTTTAATGTACAGGCAATTTACCACGTTGGATGGTACAAAGTATTTCCAACTGGTCGTCCCCCAGAAATTCAGGTCCCGTATACTCAGAGTAGCGCACGAGTCCGGTAGTGCAGGTCACTTGAGTAGGAAGAGGACGACTGACAAAGTGTTAAGAGAATTTTATTGGCCAGGTGTAAATAGTGACGTAGCACGATTCTGTCGTTCGTGTGATTTATGCCATAAAACTGTTGAAAAGGGCGTTTTGAACGTCGTATGTATTGCGGTCATAGAAGACGAGTCGAGTGACCCCAACACAGAAATTCCCCTCGAGTACCCCATGGTTGTAGGAAATGAGGGAATAGATATGGTCAGCGTGTGCCCGGAATTACCTGAAGGTCAGCGTCAGCAAGTCAGGGAAATTTTAAGTAAGTACCCAGACGTATTTACAGATCGACCAGGTAATACTGGATTAATAACGCACGAAATAAACTTGAATACCTCGGAGCCAATCAGAATAAAGGGATATCCAATACCCTTTAACGCACGGGAGACAATCGATGAGGAAGTAGGTAAAATGTTAGACCTGGGAGTGATTGAACCCTCAAACTCCCCCTATTCTTCCCCCGTGGTATTGGTTAGAAAGAAAGACGGAACTAATCGATTTTGTATAAACTTTCGACAACTAAATAAAGTCACCGTGTTTGATGCTGAACCGATGCCAGACATGGAGGGCTTGTTTTCAAAATTGGCAGGGCACCAGTACATTTCTAAATTAGATCTAACAAAAGGTTATTGGCAGGTGCCCATCGCTGAAAATGCTCGCGTATTAACGGCATTCGCGACCACTAAAGGTCTTTTCCAGTTTAAGGTTATGCCTTTTGGTTTGGTTAACGCCGGTGCGTCGTGCGTGCGTCTTATGCGAAAATTGTTGAAAGGCATGAACAACGTAGATAGTTTTGTCGACGATATTCTAGTATATACACATACCTGGGAAGAGCATGTTAGGGCATTAGTCGATCTGTTCGACAGACTCCGCAAGGCAAATCTCACAGCGAGACCCTCCAAGTGTAGCATAGCATATTCTAACTTGGAATGCTTGGGCCATCTAGTAAGTGGGTCAGGGCAGTTAAAACCCCACCCTGATAAAATTGAAGCGATTAAAGACGCTCCTAGGCCAGAAACCAAGAAACAGATACGATCGTTTCTTGGATTGATAGGTTTTTATAGGAAGTTCGTTCCAAATTTCGCCGCTATAGCTAGTCCATTGACGGATTTGACTAGGAAAGGGCAGCCAAATAAAGTTTCTTGGGGTTTATGCCAAGAGAAAGCTTTTAACGCCCTTAAGGCAAGATTGATCAGTGCACCGATCCTAAAGTTGCCAGAATTAAATAGATCGTTCATATTGAGAACTGATGCATCCGACACGGGCTTAGGAGCAGTTTTGCTACAGGAGCAAGACGGGGTAAAGTTACCCATAGCTTATGCTAGTAGGAAATTGCTGCCTAGGGAGCAAAACTACTCCGTGATCGAAAAGGAGTGCTTGGCACTGGTGTGGGGTGTAGGTAAATTCCACACGTACCTTTTCGGAAGGGAATTTGTCCTTGAAACGGACCATCAGCCTCTCATATATTTGAACAAGGCAAAAGTTGCCAACGCAAGATTGATGCGTTGGGCATTGACTCTGCAGCCATATCGTTTCCGGATCGAAGCAATCAGAGGGTCGGAAAATGTAGGGGCCGATTATTTAAGCAGAGTGTGATTTGCAGTTTTTTTTTCCTACCATGATATTCTGGTAATGTAAATAATAAGTTTCAGTTTGTATTTTTGCAAAATTCCGTGATTTTCTAAAAGTGCTTCCACTTTTTTTTAAGGGGGGAGGTATTGTCACGGAATTGTATGGTTTATATCAATATGTATATGTGATCAAAAATGTATTCGGGTTTCGTTTCCGACTAGAGCGTTACTCGGGGGTTGTTTATTTTTTTCGGCTCTAGTTATTTTGAAATACTGAGCGCGATTCACCCCATGCTGCACGTGCAAATTGCCTGCAGTGAAAACTCACGTGCCTAGCTGCTGCGCATATCTGTCACAGCTAGAGTACATATAGAGCGAATTCTCTATAAACAAATTACACTACGACGAGTCTTGTCAGAAAGCTTACCTCTTTACGGGAGCAAAACTTCAGCTGTAGAATGATATGTGAAATTTAAGATTGTATTCTTTATCACTATTCGTTTTATATGACATAATTGTTTCATATATTAGATGTTTTAGAATTTATTCTAAATTCTACAGAGAGTCAATACCTAGGTCATACAACGCCATGATATTAGAAATCCTATAGGCTGGTTCAAGTTAGCTATTTGTTGTAACTGAACAGACGGGTATTATTTAATTACACGCGGCATGCATTGAATGATTAATGTAATGTGTAACGAGGCGTAATTCATGTGCGCGCATGCGCAACATATATCAATACAAAAGTACTAACCGTGTCATATGTACTACACGGTTTAGTTGTTATACTTTTAGCTGTTCCTTATGTATTGTTTGGTGGTGTGTGAAGTCACAGAACTCTGTGTGGTTTCGTGTGACGTGTACGCTGTGTCTGGTGACGTTGTTTCGGAAGAGTGTACTGGTTTTCTCGATGCGAGGGACCAAGGCTTCTCGATCAACGGGTCTGTGTTAATGTGAAGGCTCTCGAGGGACCCTTCAACAGACTGGGAGGGGTGGACCATGCGTGGTGGCTCCTTGACCATGGACTAGAGCGGGTGGAACCGTAGATACATCTTGGTAGTCAAACGGACGCCACGATAGTTATATTTATTGCGTGTTCCATTTGATTGTTATCTCAATATTGCTATCTGTGCAAAATTACATTCATTCCCATTTCAATATCGCTATATGTGTGATAGATTCATAATTTCATACATTCCCATTTCAATATCGTTATATGAACGACATATTCATAATTTCATACATCCCCATTTCAATATCGTTATATGAACGACATATTCATAATTTCGTAGATCCCCTTTTCAATATCGTTATATGAACGACGGATTCATAAATTCATATTCCAATATCGCTTGATGAATTGATAAATTGATGAGTATCCTATTGATAAGCGCATAAATCACATGCTTTGGTCACCCTTGGTACTTAATAAGACCTTGTTTATATTGGGGTGTAAATCATATGCTCTTATTTGTCGATTGGTGATAGGATGCTATTCACGTTTGTTTAAAATTCCATTTGTTAAATCCATCTTTGATTTTTCCCGTTGAGTTACTTGTTGTTGATAGTTCCATGTTAGGAACTTTATAATTTTCCTTATCTTTTTGTTATAATGGTGTCAGATTTGTTCATCTTTAAATTGCGTTTATAAATAAACATCCTATTAACGCAGTTGCTTTCGGTGTCTTCACTAATCCAGTCCCAACCCGGCTTCATCCTGTGACACATATGTTATATTGAAAGCTCAGAAATAATATGTATACCGAGCTTAACAGGGATGCTAGCGTTTAAAACAGACGCTGGATGCTTGAGTAAGCGTCAAAATAGTTTTATTTATATAACATCACGGTGTAACTTATATTCTTTGAATATTTCAGCCCTTTATTTCACCGAAACATTCAGAGTCTTTAAAACAGTATGTTTGGCAAACTTAACAATAGCCATCAAATCATGGCAGGAATTTAAAATTTTTAGTAACACTAATACTAATATTTCCCCGTCTTAAAACAGCGTCAAAATATGCATTATTCGAAAGTTGAATACTTTCTTCAAACTATCCTATCAATCAGCTGTCTGTAATATTTTCTGAGTTTGTGCAAATAAAGTTGTAAATGACTCAATAGCGACTAGTATCGGCATATGTATTGATTCGAGTCTATGAAGTAACATCAAAAGAAGATAATTAACAATTGCTTGATCAGCTAAAACATAGTCAGTAGTAGTAGCCGAATTATCTTGAATACATTTAATATTCCGATGCCTTTATCTGTCCCACATCTGCCATTCAAAATTCTAAGTCCAGTAAATTCTGCACAAGTTAAGACGTTTTGTCTCCATAATGGTTTAAAAGGAGCTCCGTGTGGCCGAGTGGTCTACGGCGCTCGCCTTTCCAGTTCACTGACATCTCACCTCTTTCTGCGTGGGTTCGAGTCTTGGCTCAGCTAGCGTGGGTACGTGAGGAAGCTTGTCAGTAGCTTCCCGTGGGTCTGAGGTTCTTCCCGGGGTAATCCCAGGTTCTTCTTCCACCAAATATATTGGCCGCCATGTGTAACTATCAATATGCTGAAAAATGGCGTTAAACCAACCAAACCAAAGCATAATGGTTTATCTACCTTTGATCTTTGTTTTGCATGGTCAACTAACTGTGTATCTTGCGTATAATTTAAATCAAGAAATCCGTCAATCTATCGGTTTATGATACTTAATAAAATCAGGTTCTGCTCTTGCAAACGCGTGTATATCTGTTTTAATTTGGGTATATCATTTTCGATAATTGCAAATGTGTTTGAGGTGAATATACAGGTAATTTTTCGATAATTACAAATGTGTTTTCCTAAGAGCGAATGGAAGAGTATTCTGGTGAAATATATTAGAATTAGAAGTGATGCCTAAGGAAATAACGTTTTTAGAAGTAGTATGATCTTCAAAAATTTTCCAATTTTTAAAAAGTGACTCACGTACATATACAGCGATATCTCTAGAGTTTTCTCTTTGCTGTTTGTATTTTTGTTCTAATACGGTCAAAACATCCATATCCTTGTACACAATCTTATTGTAGCATCTGCCCAAGTTTCCACCAAATCAATAACATCAAAATTTAAAACAGTTATAAAATCACTGTATTATGGTTGTCCATCTTAACCAGAAATGTTCCACATTAAACACTGTAATCTAGTATTTCTGCATGTGAATTTTATTTTTCTCTCTCTCTCTCTCTCTCTCTCTCTCTCTCTCTCTCTCTCTCTCTCTCTCTCTCCTGTAGTATTCAAGCCTTATTGCTTAGAAGCAAGCACAGGTTCTCTTTTGACATTATCAAACATACACGTATGGCCGTCAATAACTAGTTTATCATACTTGTAAAATGCCTTATTTTCTTCTTGGATTACTTTCTTTAGGATCGGATCCAGATTTGTTCGCGCACGACGTACACAAATTGGTAAATCTGCCGCGATACGAATCTCTGGTTCTGTATTGATGTATTCTCTGGGAGCAGGATTTGCTTGCTAATCAGGCACTGCAGCAACACCGGATCTTTGTTTTCGTACATCACGATACGTGCATAAATCTTTATCGTTATCTTTGTATTTCGTTAAGTTAATGATATCCGGGCTTGGTTGTTCTTTGATTTCAGTCTGTGAGCTGCCTCTGCCTCAGTCTCCTCTGTATCGAAGCCAAGTGCATCTGATAAATATTGCTTTATTGTAAATTAAGTGTCTTCCCACTTTTCTCCTCGTTTCTCTGGTAGACCATAAAATACAAGTTTTTCCCGTCTTGGCTGTGCCTCTGTGTATTCTAGGTTTGCTTCATTTTGCTGCGTTCGTTTTTCTAAGTCATTCACCGTCTCAGTAAATTATTTCACCTCATTGCATAGGGCCTGATTTCGCTGAGTTAGATACTCAAATTTGCCTCCTAGTTCTTCCAGAGAATTTTCAAACAGATTGAAACGATCATTCAATTTTCTCACTTCGCCCCTGGTCTGTAATATAAGAGATTTCATGTTTGTGTCAGGCAGTGATTCCGAGGTATCCGAATAATCGAATAAATTGACCAGAATTAGTTTCATGATTGCTGGAGATGATACTGGGTTGAGTGAATGGCGTATCTTCGGTCAACACCGATACACTAGCTTAGGTCCTTGGTTGAGTCTGGGTTTGATTTGGGCTCAATTTGCACTGCCTGGAGCTCCCGACCCATGTAGCTAGGGTGCCACGGGGACTTGACATTCTGGATTAATTGTGATTAGGTAACGGCTAAGGAAATTCCACTAATTTTAACCATCGGAACTAACCATGATTTGCAAGCTCTGTCCGGTTGTATAAAACATCCAATTCGACATCTCCATTATTATATACTGATACCCATCTCTTCCTAGGAGATAAGTTTTGGCCTACACTATACTAGAGGCCTACACTGCACGCTCTGTTTTCTACACTCTGCACGCGTTTCTACACATCCATAGCAAACGTTGGTCAAACTTTCACACCAAATAAGGTCACTCGTTCCTGAAGATTGATAGTATGTACACTCATTCTCGCCTAACAGTTATTTCTAAAATTGTATGTGGCTGAAGTCCAATCACAAACTTTAGGTCTATACTTATCAAAATTGTAAAATAGCTGAAGCTGTTTTCACTGTGTTATTCACCCCTAACGTACCGACAGTACCCAATAATAATAATAATAATAACAATAGCAGCAGCAGCAGCAACATTATCCAACAGCATTAATTAGCATTATGGACGTATATAGCTAGCATATTACAGAATAATATAGGTAATACAGGTTACTGTTATTGTCATTATTATTGAATATAGTATTATCAGAACGTTTAAGATGATAATAGCTGTTAATAAATAAATAACAAATAAATAAATAGTGAGAATGTTTACATGTTCCTCTGTGCCGATCGCTCTTAAAAGTTTTATGAAAGTAATTAATATTTGTCACGGAATTGTATCGTTTATATCAATATGTATATGTGATCAAAATGTATTCGGGTTTCGTTTCCGACTGAAGCGTTACTCGGGGGTTGTTTATTTTTTTTCGGCTCTAGTTATTTTGAAATACTGAGCGCGATTCACCCCATGCTGCACGGGGAAATTGCCTGCAGTGAAAACTCACGTACCTAGCTGCTGCGCATATCTGTCACAGCTAGAGTACATATAGAGCGAATTCTCTATAAACAAATTACACTACGACGAGTCTTGTCAGAAAGCTTACCTCTTTACGGGAGCAAAACTTCAGCTGTAGAGGTATGTGAAATTTAAGATTGTATTCTTTATCACTATTCGTTTTATATGACATAATTGTTTCATATATTAGATGTTTTAGAATTTATTCTAAATTCTACGGAGAGTCAATACCTAGGTCATACAACGCCATGATATTAGGAATACTATAGGCTGGTTCAAGTTAGCTATTTGTTGTAACTGAACAGACGGGTATTATTTAATTATACGCGGCATGCATTGAATGATTAATGTAATGTGTAACGAGGCGTAATTCATGTGCGCGCATGCGCAACATATATCAATACAAAAGTACTAACCGTGTCATATGTACTACACGGTTTAGTTGTTATACTTTTAGCTGTCCTTATGTATGGTTTGGTGGTGTGAAGTCACAGAACTCTGTGTGGTTTCGTGTGACGTGTACGCTGTGTCTGGTGACATTGTTTCGGAAGAGTGTACTGGTTTTCTCGATGCGAGGGACCAAGGCTTCTCGACCAACGGGTCTGTGTTAATGTGAAGGCTCTCGAGGGATCCTTCAACAGGCTGGGAGGGGTGGACCATGCGTGGTGGCTCCTTGACCATGGACTAGAGCGGGTGGAACCGTAGATACATCTTGGTCGTCAAACGGGCGCCACGATAGTTATATTTATTGCGCGTTCCATTTTATTGTTATCTCAATATTGCTATCTGTGCAAAATTACATTCATTCCCATTTCAATATCGCTAAATGTGTGATAGATTCAAAATTACATTCATTCCCATTTCAATGTCGCTATATGTGTGATAGATTCATAATTTCATGCATTCCCATTTCATTTTCGTTATATGAACGATATATTCATAAATTCATACATATTCCAATATCGCTTGATGAATTGATAAATTGATGAGTATCCTATTGATAAGTGCATAAATCACATGCTTTGGTCACCCTTGGTACTTAATAAGACCTTGTTTATATTGGGGTGTAAATCATATACTCTTATTTGTCGATTGGTGATAGGATGCTATTCACGTTTGTTTAAAATTCCATTCGTTAAATTCATCTTTGATTTTTCTCGTTGAGTTACTTGTTGTTGATAGTTCCATGTTAGGAACTTTATAATTTTCCTTATCTTTTTGTTATAATGGTGTCAGATTTGCTCATCTTTAAATTGCGTTTATAAATAAACATCTTATTAACGCAGTTGCTTTCGGTGTCTTCACTAATCCAGTCCCAACCCGGCTTCATCCTGTGACAATATTAAGTTCACAACATTATGAAAGAACAGCAAACAGTACAAACGGTATTTTATTCATCTGCCCTGGATTACACATAGTGTTAGCAGTACTGTATTTATCTAATAAGAAGCCTCTGCTTGATTATGGACCCACTCCACAACCCCAATACTTTTGCAATACTTTTTGTTACTACGATATCACTCATAATAGGCCACCCTTACGATTTGAAACATTTATTAGGATGAACTCCTAGTCTGAGTATAGGAGACATACTCTATCAAGATTATTTTCGGTCCTGTGGATATCTTTCACCTTGAAAATGTGATATAGGGACATTTGACCATTAGTTTTTTCTTCCACCAAGGGCAAGTCATTTGTCAGAAAGAAGTATTGTCAAAATTGAAAGACGTATTGTTAATTTATTGTGCCGAAATCAAAATGGGCATATATGGAAGTGGGCTGGGGGTGGGGTGGTGTGATGTGTATATATCTTTGATGCAAAACCAATTAGTTATCACATAATACAATTCACTTGTTTAGATCAGAATAATTAGCTTTCATCCACAATTTGATGTCATCTTATTGTACGCCTTTCAACGTGGAGGGCTTTCTGTATCGTATGATCCTCTCCACAACTGAAGAGCTGAATGCTTTTCAGCGCTAGGCTCTCCTGAAAAGTGAGGGGAGTGTTGGAGGAAATCTGTCCGGGCAGAGATGAAAACCTGCTCTCCAGGCTGCTTGAGCAAGTTGGACGTCGCCAGGATTTTCCTGGGGACATCTACCGCTAGATCGAGTAGGTCGTTCACCCTAGATTTGTCACATCTTAGAAGGGCTATAAGAACCACTTTGTAGGGTTGACCCCCTATCTTTTGGATTATTCCCAGTATCAGAAAAAGTGTAGGGAAGGTGTAGCCACATAATAAATCCCAACTGACTCACAGAGCTTCCACAGCTGAGGAATCTGGGTCATGAACTAGAGACGATGGCAGGCTGTTTGCAGTCCACTATATATGAACAGTCTGCCTACCTCTCAATAACAAGATGGTCAGGACATTGAACCTGCCAGGAATGTGTCTGGTCTGGACCATAATCTTGTGCTGGGAGCACCAGCACAAAACGTCTCAGACAAGACACAGAGGTTGGGTCATCCCCCCACCTCCCGCCCGCACCTTAAGGAGATAGGTCACCACCGTCGAGTTGTCGGACATTGCAAGGCTATCCCTCCGACAAAGCTGATCCTTCCAGGCATGACCGGCGTTGATTATGGCCTACATTTCCAGAAGGTCGATGTGAAGAGTCCTCTCCTCCGACCCTCAACTGTCTCTGGCTGTAGTGAAGCCAGATAACAGGTTGACCCCCAAGCTGTATGAACTGGAGTGCGCACAGACCATAATTTCTGGTTAAATGTTTTCCGGAGGTATCCCTGTTCTAAACCATTCTTTGTTCTGTCACTGACATCAGACCCGTTGACTGAATTGGGGGACTAGTTTTACTGATACCCGCAACATGCAGTATACAACGGAACAGTTGGATCGTTTGCAGCATGACTTCTCAAAATGACCGATCTCAGTTTGTTAACAGTTATGGCCGGTCAGCTGGACTGGCTGGTCGGAAACCTGGACGGCAGCAGACAGCATACACGGCTAGAATGGCTGGTGATATTAGCCGGTGCAATGAAAATGTGGCCTTATAAAAGAGGTAGCCTCCAATGAGGGGAGCAGAATGGTTGAAATATACTTTCTGGTGTTGTGCAAGGTGGCCTTATGAAAGGGTGACCTCTCTTTGAGAGCGGTCTCTGTACCAGCTTTACAGGCAGATGGTTAGAAATAAAGATACAATCAGACAGATATCAAGAGGAACAAGAGATGTGATGTTGGTGGTATGACAGTGAAAGCTTAAACCGAAGAAAATCAGGGATACAAGTGGCCACCTAGCGGTGGGAAGGGGAGGTAATTATGGTATATCGGGGTAATTTGTTTCCCATAGATGATGTTATCATTATCTATTTCATAAATAAATGGGAAAGACAACATTGTTTCGTCTTTCCGAAAGGGCTGGAGCTTATTTGTAATTCTAATGTGATAAGGTAAAGTATTCAATGGAGAATATTGATGATCAGCAAGAATTCCAAGGAATTATATGCTTCAATGCCGCCACGATTCCAAAATAAGCGATACCTTTGTTTTGCCTATACTATAGCAGGTAGGTTGAAAATAAGGTCAAATATTCTCCTTAACACATATGATGAGCAGTCCCGCGTCATTAATAACTTCAAAACTCATACAGAATACTAACAAGATTGAATCCATATCTCAAAAAATTTAACACTCAGATATTTCACCAGTGATCATCTTTATGTCAGAATAAAATTCTGGTTTTCAAATTTATAATTATTGGACTCAAATACTGCAGCAATAGGACTCTGGAATTCTATTTTTAAGTTTTTATAAGGTTTAATGACTCGTCAGCACAATACTGGCTATATAGTGCCGGTTAAAAGTTAAACTCTAAAAATATAATGGTAACAATGGTAAAACTTTAGAAAGATAAACCCTTCCAAACCAACATAAAATCATACTCCTAAAAAAATAAACATTTAAAGATGTTAAAATCTTTTAAAAGGTATAAAAATAGAAAACAAAGACAACCAAATGTAAAATGCTTAAAATACAATTTCATAAATGAATGGCAAAGGTGTTTATATTTTTAAGGTATATGAAATAAAAGATAATGGTAAAAATATACAATGCTTAAAATACAGACCGACCTTTTTATTAAAAAAAAATAACATTCTTTTAAAAGGTCCTATATTCTCTGTGCTGGTATATCATTAAAAAGCTTCTTGATTGAGTTCACATCGAAAAACTTCTGTATCACTGGGTAGAACTTGATACACTCAACAAAAATCTGTTCAAGACACGGGCAAGGTCTGCACTCTGGTCGAGGTTTACCCTTCAGGAGGTAGGTATGGGTCAGGTATGCCTGTACTGAAGCTTGTTTGTGGATTTGTCATTCCACATCTTTTGCCAAGTATACAGAACATGCCAATTTATGTAATATCTTAAGTCACTACATGGAATCTTCCATTCAGAAATGGGTGAGTGCAGAGCAACTTTGGCTACTTTATCTGACTTTCCATTACCTTTAATATCAATGTGACTAGGCAGTAAAATGTACAGAATACTCGTTCCAGATTTTATGAGCAAATCATGTTTCTGTAAGATTAGGAATATTAACGGGTTGTCAAATTTAAGGTTTTGAAAAGCTTTCAGTGTAGAAATGGGTTGGAAAAATAGATGAAATTTGTTTTTTGAGATGTTTTGGTTTAGTTCAAAAATTAGAATATGGATGGAATTTATGTGTAAACATTGAGACTTTATCACGTAAAGTGCTTGAGATGGTACAGTGGGATGTTGCAACGGCAAATGCAATCTTGTCTCCATCTTTTGAAACGTCGGTATACAGTGACATATGTAAATGATAGGGACCTCTGAATTATTGTATTTACTCTGAAAAATGAGAAAAGCTTTTTAAATAGGCGAAGGTCAAATATTATTTTGTGGGTTTTGATAATCAAGGTGGTAATTTAGGAATGGATAATTTTGCAGTATTGACAAAATTGATTTTGATGCTTTTAGTTGAGGACGCAATTCTTATAGCAAAAGGTAGAATCAAATTTGGGCAATGTTTGGTATTTGGGCCTAAAAACAACATCACATTTGGGATTCGAGGAATTAAAGAATAGTATGGTAGTATACTGAAGAGACAATTTAGTTCATCTGAGATAAAGTGGTGGTTCATTTACCTCAACATAAAGGCTTTCTGAACGGGATGTTCTAAATGCTCCCTTGCAAGTCCATGATTGTGTATTAGACTGAGCATCTGCATGTAACATTTGCGAGTTGAACAATATACAGTCGAGCCATATTTCAGTTTAAATCTTACTGAAGTCCTATATAACCAGAGTAAGACCTTCTGGTCCGCTCCCCAATCTGTGTTTGCCTTGATTCGTGTAAAAAAATTTTTTTTTTTTTTACATTTGTATCTGATGTATCTAATATACAGAGGGAAAGTTTGTTTACGGTAAAAAAAATCTGCTCTCATCCACAAAAGGGATAAGAGAACCATCAATATAGCTCCAAATGAATCTAAATTCTTACACTACAGGTTTCAACAGTTCGTGTCGCATAGTAAAGAAACCTCTTGCAAGTTGATATCTCTCCCCTCACCATAATCGGACATTAACGTATTGAACCTTGATTTACTCAAAAAACAATTACCAATGTCTTTTATTGAACGTAGAGATTGTAACGGCCACCGAACATTGCGAGGCTGCAAAGATATCAATGAGAGAGGGGAAAATAGATGACTTCATATCAAAACGTAATCTTTGCCTTTTTAGCAATAAGTCACATACCTACCTACATCAACAGGATCCTACTCATCCTTAGATCTGGCCATCTACAATCCATCTCCTTTACTCTACTTCCCTTGGGAAGTTGGTGACATGCTCTGTGGTAATGAGCACTTTCAATATATTCAAGAGTACACCGTAATCTCAAAGAGAAGATAAGTGATGAAAATGAATAAGGCAGATCATAATGCATTCTGTCCCTCTGCGATTCAAACTTCAGAACGGGTCGTTTTGAAAACCTAACAGATTGGATAATGTTATTTACTAGGAAGCACCATGATGTAAATGGGAGCCACTGGTGGCCGAGTGGTCTAAGGCGTTCGTCTTTACAGATCACTGTTATCTCACCTCTGTCCGCGTGGGTTCGAGTCTTGGGCTCAGTCAACGTGAGTATATGAGAAAGCTTGCCAGTAGTTTCCCGTAGGTCGGTGGTTATTTCCGGAATTTTTCCCGGGTTCTTCCTCCACCAGATATACTAGCTGCCATGTATAGTCTATCAAGCGCTGAAAAATGGCATTAAACCCACAAAACCACGAACCAGGATGTAACTGGGGGTACAGTACCTAAATCTTCAGCAGTTCATAAACATATCAGTATACCATGGTTTGATTACGCTTTCAAGGATACTACCAGAGAATGGAAAAAGTCTTTAGAGATTTCGACACATATCCACCAAATGAAGATCTGAATTAATACCATATATACGAAGCTAAAGTTTTCCGTACCATCAGAGAGAGCAAAAGAAAAACTATTGTATTTTCAAAATCTTGTAAAGAGCTTGTTTTACTTCAAAGACTCGGAGTCCTTTTCACCTACCCATGAGCATCCATGGCTTCAAAATCCTAAAAGTTGCTTTGTGGGTCACTCAAGACATCATTGCTTTCTGGCAGGGGTAGTTTCCTCACCAGGGACGAGTTAAGAACGTCTTGTTACACATCTGGAGCAACCACTGGCAGGGAACCATTATCAATGGTGGCTCGTGTCCTTGGTACCGTAGTATGTCACTCGGAACAAGAGCTAGGGTGATGGTGTACTGTAACGAAAATACAGAAATGTACAACAAAATGGACTCCCAGATATATATGCCAAAGTTCAGTAAACATACACAAGCTTGTAATATAGTAAAACGTCGCTTGAAAGATCACTGTTTTTGAAAACTACCTGTCATAAAAGATTGCATTTTTCATGCACGAATCAAAGAGAGTAACAGTGGTCCCTCACTATAAAGCATTTCGTGATAGTGCAGTCCCGCAAAAAAAATTGGTATGGTTAGAAATCCCATTTTGGGGATGACTATAGTCTTCATATTGAAGCCACCTCAGTGAAAGAATACTTTACTTATAACACGCTACACTTGTATGGTTCCACATTATAGAGAATGATCACTGGCTGTTACATAATGTGGTGACCTCAGTGAAAAATCACTTGTCGTGAGAGAACACTTTTTTGTAGTTAGAAGGATGTTTTTTAAATCCGGATATTACGATAGTGATAATATTTCCATAAGAGACTTGCCCTATAAAAGATCAGACAAAAAGTGAAACTGAGACATAAGTAATATCTTATTAAAACAAATATAACTTGCTTAAAACCTTCCATGTTTTAGAAAGACTATTGTTTCCATTTGACACAAATGAACTGCCATCATTGAGGTATGTATATTGTAATGTGCAAATCGTACACATACGTTTCATATTCTGCAATGTTTTGACAACATGTATGCATGTATAGAGTGCGAAAAAGAATCTTCCCACGATTTGTAGAAAGGATAAACAAGTCTTGAAACAAATCTTCCTATCCCCTTAGGTTAGTTTTTCCTATCCTGCACATATGGCAAGAGAAATGCACAAAAATGCAAATAATATATAGTTACCTCAGGTAATTTGAGTGTATTTTACTGATATCACTATATTACCTGTACGAAATTAGCATTATCTCAAGATAACTATATATGACCGCATTTTTTTTAAAAATTTGCGGCAAGTACATTAGGTTTTATAGTAGGTAATGCTAATTATATATATATATATATATATATATATATATATATATATATATATATATATATATATATATATATCCCAGACCTAAGTTATCTGCACATGGTACCTGACATTAATTTGCAGTAGGTAATGGGAATTAAAACACAAACACAAAATTCCAAAATATTCAATTTGTACAATAACTTTTAATGAAGTTGACTGTAATTGGGCGTTTCAAACGATATTTTTTTCATCTTTAATTGATTCATGATATTTAAAACAAGATCTAAATTCTCAGGAAATATTTTGTATTTTACGTCCCCCAACTTGAATATTAGGCAATGTGATCTTTCACGAAACTGTATATTTGCTTTTTGAATTTTACATCAATTTCTACAATCAGGTAGGTTTCAAATCCAAATTCTTTTTTTTTTTAGAGCAAAAAGGATAACTTACTGCTGCAAGATATATTTGATCTCCATCATGACTTATACTGAGATTTCAGTTTATTATTGATAGCTTTAATACGACAATCAACAGTGAGTATTTTTATAGTGACGAAATTTACTGGGGGTTTGGGGGTTCCCTTTATGACGTCATAGTCACCAAAGCGCATTTGAGCGGCCGTCAATTTATTGGCAACTGCTTTGTAATTCGACGTAAAGCAATGATATTTATTATTATGTTTCTGTCAGATTTCAGCTCATGGAATATTCATATCTTGATTAAAATAACTGAGATCTGACATTTACTGGCTAAGTATCACTTATAAATAAATGCTCAAAACAGTAAAAGGGGCAGTGTATAACACATGTAGATTTAGTTTTAGACAGTAACTAAAAGAAATAGAATGCAATTAATCACAGTTTCGAAAATAAGATCTATCCTTAGTGCAAATTCTAAACAAAGCGACTAGATTAGACAATATTCCTGTACAACATTCCGTAAAATTTGCAAACTATTCTCTTCCAATATGTTTTTTCGAAACCGTGTCGAATACCGTAAGCACAGGTATTACTATTTACAAGAAGAAGAAAAAACAACAAAAACGACCCTTTGTCTAGAGGAAATTATAGACGTGTAAGCATTTCCCGTTTCATGTCCAAAATATATGAAAAGGAAATTGCTTCTTAACTGCGTGATCATTTTGAAAAGAAAATCTTCCATCCACATGTATCTGCTTTTCGACCAGGATATGGGTGTCACACAGCATTATTTAGCCTCCTTGTAGACTGGTGTCGCGCTCTTGATGAAAACAGTTGCACGGAGTCAATCCTTATGAATCTATCCAAGGCATTTGATTGCCGAATCCATGAGCTTTTAATTCCAAAAACTGTGGCTTAATGTTTAGGCGATAAAGCCTGCAATCTAAGTACGAACTACATTACACTCCGAAAACAACAGATAAACTCAGTGTCTTTGAGAGGGACTGGGCCGACATAGTAAAGGGAGTTCCTCGGGATCTGCTCAGTTCCTCAGGATCTGTTACTGGGCCTTTACTGTTTAATATCTTCATAAATGATATTGTTCCTATACCAAAAGTTACAACTATTCAGATGATAATAATATATCTTTCACACAAGATGTGCTGCAGACAAAGGCACTACGGACGGGAGAGTCAACTTAAATTTAACTGAATTATGGAAGTTTTTCTCCTTATCGTTATACATTATGCTCAGTTTAAGTAAATCTAAATCATTTAATGCATCAGAAATAAATTTAACTGAGTTATTCCTGACCCCTAGACCGGATTCGTACCGAAAAACACATCTAAAAGCCAGTCTGAAATTTTCACCTAAACGCCGATATGTATGTAATAAGACACGCTGAGAAACAACGTCACAAAAACTGGCAGCTGTTGCCTTTTCTTATGATTTTTCCCTAAAAATACACAATGTAGACAAAGAAATAAACCGTACCGATGTAAATAGACCTCTCTTCTATCAACTCATAATAGTTACATATATGTTCATGCACGATGTAAGGTTTTCATACTATTCATACGGAGATCAAAAGGTCAGGCAATACAGGGCGGCGAATTTGATTGGTGCTAAAGATCTTTCCATTTTACAATAACCTCAATCAAAGAACGATTTTGGTCAGTAAATCTATATGAATAAAGAGTATTGGTATATTGCTTATCAATTTATTCATAATTATTCATAGTCGATTATTCTTTTTGACGGCTTTGATTCGTTTGTGTCTTTTCCGTTGTTATTTTTAACCAAATGAAACTGGTAGCTTTTTTGTACTGGTCATTTAAATTGCCGCTCTGTATTGCGTGACCTTTTGACCTTTTTTTTTTTTCTTCTCATTTTTGTGCAAAAAGAAAACAACGTTTTTTTCTTAAGCTATCTTAAATTTGAACCCAAATTGACCGAAAAATTTAGTTTCCGGTTTTTATTGCAGAGGGAGAGAGAGAGAGAGGGGGGGGGCATAAAATTACAGTAACTGACTTGCACAAATTGACTTCTATGTTTTTTTCTCAAACTATCCTAAATTTGAACCTTCAACCTAGGAAAAGAAAAGAAGAAAAAAATTTTTTCTCACGAACTTATACATAGAGAGTAACTAGGTTTGTGTACCAAAATATCAACAGTGAAACAAGTTTATTTTTACTTGTAGCTCTCTTACAGTTGGTAAGGCAAGAGTGGAATCATGTTATTTTACCAAATGCAAAAAAATTACAAAAACCTGGATTTTCTTCTGTTATCATAAGTTTTGCAACGACAAAATAGGTCTTTCTCCGATATACCTTGCTTTTCTTCGCCAAAAGTTACAAAAACCAGGTGTTCAAAATAACTGACATAGAACTGACATATCGTGTTGTCAAGGTTTGTAGATGTCATTTTTAATTTGTTAAATATGTTTTATATTAGAAAACCGGAAGGGTATACCTACTCGACAATGTGGAAATATACTGGTTAGTAACTTCACCAGAGCATAGTCCGTGTTTCTCTAATTTTTCCAACCCTCTTTTACATATTTGGACAATTATGATTGGGCGGGTGGTCATAGTGTATGTTCCTGGATGAAAACGTGGAGTTCTCCGAAATCACGCGGAAACGGCATTGGGTAGTCTCATTAGGCAGGACCTAGAAAAATTAAGCGACATTGTATCGAACCCTACCTGCCTGCTCTCGAAAAGGAGAATATTTATCTTCTCGGACAAAACAATTAAAACAAATGTTTTAGCTGTAATAAGTCAACATATGACCGTTTATCCACTATTTACGAACAGTCTGTTCTTCCATTTAGCGACGCTTAGTCACATGATCTCCAAATCTAGCGGCATTCGATCTAGTATTCGATCGCAATCGGCCTTTCACCTACATAGGTTGTTTGCATCACAGAATCATTTTACTTCCAAAGTCACGAAAATGTAGGCCGCGAGATTTGGATCACGTGACATTGCAATGCAAGAAATAGCCAAGTACGGTGTCAATTTGTAAACACTGTAAAAAGTATGGCTTGTACGTCGGCTTATTATTGAGATGCAATAAGTTTTACTTCTTAAGAATGAGAACATAAATATTCAGGCAGGTAGGGTTAAATACAATGTAGCTTAATTTTGGTAGCTCATGTTTAAAGCGAGTATCCTATGCCGCCATTGGGTGGTTTCGGTGAGTTCCATCTTTTTGATAGAGAATGCACGCTAACCTCCTACCCCAACAGAACTGTCTAAGTTTCTAAAACGTGGTGGGAAAGGTCAGAGGAAACGAGGACGAACCAGAGCAATGATTTACTAGAAATATGGTGCATTGAAAAATCAGATTAATTAATTAATATCGCATTCCACTGGAATGTGATTTTTAGTTTTAGCACACAGTACATTTGGTGCAAGATAGGGAAACAAAATTGGTCAGGTTTTCGCTTGATAAATAAGAATTAAGGAAAATAAGAGAAAGGGTGAATTAACAAGTGTTGTAAAGTTCAAGGCGCAAAGTAAAACTTATATATTTTATTTTTCATGAAACATTATGGCCTTGAACCATGCATACGGGACACCTTCTCAAAAGGGACAGGTATTTAGAGTGAACACAAACCAATAAAGAATACCGGTTTAGAGTGAACACCCTATCATAGCAAAAAAGTACTGCTAGACTTGACAATTAGACTAAAGATGAGATCCACTCAAGAAGGAGAACAAGATGAGTGATATTGCAGAACAAAGGCTTCCAAATATATTGAACAGAGATAAAATCCAAATAGTGAGAGAAACACTTTTTGAAACACTTCACTCAAAATGTGGTAAGGAAGTTAGCTAAAGTACTAAATGGATGTTTCACAGGATAGGGTATCTACATTCCACGAAGAAACCTATTTAACGCAATAGATATAATGCCTGAAGAAGGTTTAGTTGCACAATTTAAATATTATCAACACCATTTTAAAGCTTCGTGTGTTTTTATTATGATTTAATAAGTGTCATTGTACCACAGGCACAAACTTGTAATCAACAATCTGACATATCCTGGACAATTAATGCACAAAACACGTTCCATCAGTGTTTCGTATTTCAAAGCATTACGAACCAAAAGATTTTCAGAGTAACATACTGCATTGAAGTATTTTAAGATACGTTTGTTGCAAAACCAAAATGTATGGGTTTTTTTCGTATTTGATTATTCTGTTATTTTTGTAACGATAATTATGTTTGTTAATCGGTAATAGAACTTCACGACTTTTAACACCTTAAATTAAAATAATACTCTCATCCAGATAATGTAGATGATTCATTTATATTAAAAATATTATTTAATTTCTTAAAGTATATTGGGTAAGCAAGACATCAATTGTTTATATCTCATCCAATGTAAAATTCAATTTTTTCGTTATCTTAAATGTACAAGTTTAGTAAAACAGTATATGAACCATATATATTTTTAAATTTTAATGTCTGTTAAGTTCTCATCTGGAACATTTGTTGAGAGTAATGTTTATTCAACAAGTTTTGACGGAGCGTAATACAATTCATAAATATCAGCTAAATTTAAAGCTGACATACCATCAAATACATGCAAGAATCGCTTACGGGATTTCGTCCGCAAACTTCTCTACGAATTTGTTCAGCATTTGCATACAATGCATTATCAATTACCATTTTTTCAAGGCCGTATGGACAACAGTTAGTTGTATGAATTTTAATTTGAAAAGCCATGTATATCCAAGAAATATTGTGGCTACTCTTTAAACTGCGTTTTGTATTTATCGATTTAAATTTTTAGTGTTTCCATTCTAGCTTTCGATGTAAAATCCATTATACCTAATCGAAGACTTAAATCAGTTTTAAAAATCTCTATGTCAGTTTTTAGTGTCTCTGTGTTTTTCTCCATTTCGGTCTTAACTGCATCTCCGTTTTGTTTTGAAAAACTTTTCTTCTAAGTCAGTTAATATTTTGATCATGCGTTTCATCCTATTGTTTAACTCGTCCATATTACCTTGCAAACTAGTTCTCGATCAACCTATTATTTTTTTTATCTGTTTCTGATTTTTCAACCTCAGCATGCAACTTGTAAAATTCATAAAATGTAACACCCTTTTTCGTTTTGATTTTATAACTCAAATCTGTAATGTATAGGCTATATGTTGTTTTCATACTGTTCATCATGCTTTCATTCACATTTATTTTGCATTTGTTGTCCTCTATCATTTTGATTATCTTCGTTAAATTATTTTTCATTTGCAAATCTGACACTTTATTGTTGATAGCAGTCATGTTATTCTTTTAGTCATTAGTAACGGCGTTTAGTCATTAGTAACGGCGTTCGTTCATTAGTAACGGCGTTCGTTAAATATTAACAGGAATCATCGGATATCACGATCAATTCTGGATTTCATCATTCAAAACTTTCTGTAATTGTTTCAGTTGAGATTGTAAATTGTCTTAGTCTTCTAGACATTTTCTACATTTCACACTGAAGCATATATCTCAGTGTCTATGCTCTATTATATCTCAGTGTCTATGCTCTATTATATCTCAGTGTTTATGCTCTATTATATCTCAGTGTCTATGCTCTATTATATCTCAGTGTATCTGCTCTATTCGTTTGGATGAAGATTGTGTTGAATGTTAGACATTTCATCTGCTCTTTATCTTACTCTTCGCAGGGCTTGCATTAAATTAGACAAAGTGTCAAATAGTTGACTCAACATATTTTGAGCATCTAAATATTTTTTTCGGTGAATATCAATCGTTTTTTGTAGTTATGAGACCTTGTTATGTCTTCCACTACAACTATGTATAATAGCTGTTAATTTATTTTGTCTCCATACCTTAATATCTTTCAAATAATTATTCCTCAAAGTCTTAAGCATTTGGATATCATCACGTCTTTGTACAAACTCTACATCAGCTGCATCATTTTATTTTTTGAACCACCTAAATTTGTGATACGGTTGTTATTGAATTTTAGGTCGTTGCTATTTGATTGACTTGGTATACATCTTTCTACTATTTTTTATTTCTTTCTACAGTACCAAATTCACTAGGAGTTCTTAAAGATATTTCTTCCATCGAGCTAAAGCTATATACTTAACGTGAAAAGCATACGTTACAGGCTTACCCTAAAAACGTATCCCTTATCTGCCTCCATCTTTTATGCTGATATTAGATCTCTTAATTGTACCTCTTGTAATTTATTGTAATAACCATACATCCTAAGAAACAAAGTAATCTCGGGAAACATTTGTCTCGGGCAAAGATTCTAGTAAAGTAGAAAAGTGTCCACTTATATAATTGTTATTCTTATTGATATGAACAAAGTAAATATACAAATTCTTTTGCTCCCAAAACCCACAAACAGAATTTGATGTTCTTATGGTTTTAATAGATCTATGGTTATTTAATACTAAAAATTTATCTTTGTATTTTGTGATATACACTTTTTAAAAGTTACTCAGAGTGATTGTAATTTTGAATTTGTGTCAGTTGGATAGATTTATGTTATCAACTGAACTTATTAAGATCTGTTTGTTTAGCAGGGAGTCTGTCTGAATTATCGAGTGCAATATAGCTTTCCATTTGTTTAGGAGAATTTCAAAGAACCAAACGTTGAAGTCTTCCGTTCACTTTGTATCCTTTGTTGTAATGTTATAGGCATTTTGTTTGCCGTAAGTTTCTCCAAAATTTCTTTCTCTTTTCTGACTTAATTTGTGTTCTTCCAAAAAAAGTGTTTATTTCAGTCCTTCAATGTTGCGATTCTCTACATTGTTTATTTCCTTTCCGATTGCATTGTTTAAATCTCTTTTTATCTGTTATACACGTATATGTTGTACTCATAGATGTTAAAAATTCATTCCACAAGCTTGATTTCATTATTCCTTATTGCTTTGTTTAGTTTGCTTATTATGTCGTGAAGTCAATACTGTTCAACTTACTGATGACCGATAGTACTATTTCATCATGATTTGAAACTTTGTTGTAATCATCGGCTTTACCCGCTGTTGCTGGCAGTTTGATAATCTGGTTGTTTAAGGAAACTGATCGGAAATTATTTTTAAAAGTAAACTATTGCAGCTCTTGCACCCATTAGTATAATTATACATAATCGTTTATTTATTTAATGGTCAAGGCTCCGCGGTCAATATTTCTTTAGTCTCATCTAAATTGGACTTTGTCCGCACTTTTTGATTGCCGTGTATTATTTGAACATCCAAATAGCGAATCACACCAGCAGATCTGACAGTACAACTGTCATCATCATAATCCTTCTTCTGTACATACATTTTGCACACAATGTTTTTTTTCTTCTTTTTTGATCTCGACAATTTTCTATCTTACTGTCACAGTGTCTTTATTGGCCTTTGGAATAATGTTCTGTATTATTTCGGTCTTGTTGATTGGTTTTACTCTGAATTTATGCGAGTAACTGGGTTTCCTTAAATTGTTGTTACATCATGGTTTAATTTCACTATTGAATCTGTTTTTGTTGAACTCTTTCAATGATCTTTTCATCTGACTCCTAAGCTTGGTCAGCGTGTCTTAGTATAGTTTATCAACTGAAGTTTAAACATTGCCTTTAACAGTGGAAGCAAACTGTGTTATATATGTTCTGCTTTGATGCAGTTGAGATGCACTTTACTCAAGACCCAATGGTTTGATTGAGTCTTGGTATTTCTTCTTCTTGTGATTCCATAACTATCTGGTAAAAAGAAATATGTCCAAAATGTATTTTTGTTTGTTTTCTTTTTTTCTTTTTTTTTTTTGTTGTCGTTTGTTTTTATTTTTGTTTTGCCTTAATATGAATACGGCGATCTTATTGAAGACCACAACCATCAAAGACATGGATTTCTCCTTGTTCAGTTAGATGCCTTGTATCTTATATTCTGACTCGGGTACATTATGAATCGTTCCCCACCTCCTGTCTTTGAAAGTATTTACCTGGCACAGTTACAGTCTAGCTGAGGATTATTTAATCCCTTCATACCTTACAAATTTAAAACCAAACCTTGTTCCGTCAGCGCAAACTTTTGTTATTTAAAAACATAAAGTCGTCAACAAAGGGTGCAATGTTAAAAAATACTATTTTCAGTAGATGGAGCAGCCTAATGTATATCGTAAGGTGCATGGTTGTGATGCGGATGCTAGTGCAGGTAAAATAAATTGTCGGTATAGCAATACTGTATGCAATGTGCAAGATACCAATGGCTATAACCAGCAAAATTAAAAGAAAGGGAATGAAACTACAGTGAAAAAAAATACTCAAGTCAGAAAAATGTAATATAAGTAGAATAAAGACTTCATCATTTTTTGTTAATTATATCCTACACATTCCAAAATAATGCTGTCTCATAATGGACCTGCGTCCGACAATAGTCGTCTTTGATCCACATCCCTTTCACCGTAGTACAAGCCATTGTCTGTAATTTTAAATTCTGTTTCACCAAAAAGCTGCAAATACATGGTATTATCTATACTCCCTTCAGTTTTTCAATTCAGGTATCCCCAGTCGTGATGTGGCAGAATGCTAAAATCCCCACAAGGTATATTAAATTGTTTGAATCTATGTTATTATTAGTTGGACGAAATCTTCACCTGGTTATGCTATTTGCCAGACAAATCACATTTTTCATATGTAAAAGGACTATGCAGCTATGCATGCTGCATAGTGATATTGCTAAGTTAGGTACACTTTGATCTGTTAAATGGCAATAGCAGATCAAACAACCAGCTCTTGCCATCAGTCTTGGGCATTTAAGTTGATTCTGCTAGAATCTCATGTGACCATGTGATCAATATCTATCTGCTGCATCCGTTGTTTTAATCTTAAACATACAAGTATAAAAAACAGTTAATGGATTGTATGTGAAAAATTGGTTTTGAGTGTAGTCACATTTATGTTGTTAAATATGTTTGATATGCTCGAGTTACCTTCAATTTTAAATTCAGTTGCAGGAGAAGGGTAAGGTGCTGTAATTGTTAGATTTTTTAATCTTAAGTCCATTATTTCGGAATTATAGTCCGTTATATTAGAACTAGAGTCTACTTTAGGACTAGATCCCGATATTTTTGGACTGGAGTGCACCAATGTTTCTCATTGTTGTAGAAACAATATTTTATATATGTCTGTAAATAATATATATTATTTTGGATTTCAAAAATTAATGTGAAGTGGGCTTTTCAAATGCAGATACGATGAGCCTCTATTTACTTTATTCCTCATTCATATGCAATTTTTGTTGATTTGTCTCCCCAGTGTTTTCATTTCCATCAGTGAAATATCACCTTAATCTTGTTGATTTTACAAAATGTTTGCATCGGTGGTATTTTGTTCTTCGTTTTTCCATTTTCTTAATATGTTTTTCTCTGTTGCATTTTAACATTTTACAACTGGTCGCACCTCTGGTACACATTGCCTGCAGCATGATTGGACTTCGTCCACAACATCATGCCTTTTAGGTATGTTAATACAGTCCAATTTTGATTGTACTATTTTTGGTGTAGTATAATTTAATTTGCAGCTAGATGACAAATGAAACTGCATCTTAAAAGTCTGTCTATCCAAATACTGTGAAAGGTGTACTGGATTTTTTTTACTTCATCCATATATTGTAGAAATGAATGCCATATCAGCTGATTTTGGTTGAGTTTGTGATATTTCGTTGTGAAAGAAGTTTATATGGATGCATTTAAATTCTACTTGATACATTTTTTTTCTGGAAGAAAATGCGTTATTTATGGCGTATAACCTGTATTGTATCTGTATCAATTTAATAGAAGTTTAAATGTCTCTATCATTGTATCAACATTTATGTGATTTCCATTATCATTTATCTTGTTCAAAGTATCATACACTAGCTTGTAGTCTTTTACATTGTATCTCTTTTACAGGTTTTTAGTTTTTAGTAGTTGGAATCAATTTCATATCTTTGGATGTTATCTCTTTGAATTTTTTTGAAATATCATGTATTACATTGCTAAGACATTTTGCAACTTTTAGTCCCCTTATCACGTTTTGGAAGTGTACGATTTTATTATTTTCCTCTGAAGTTTTGGACGTACTTTCTTTTTATCATCTGGTTTTGTGATCAACACAGATTCACTTATCATGCATGTTTTAACACCTTCATGCTCTAATCCACTGTTTATTTTACATCTGTTACATTCTGACCCTTAATACACGTATCTATGCATCGTGCTTCCTCCATATATTTTAATGGCATAATGGGTTCAGCTGGTTCCCAACTTTTAAATGATTCATCACTTCTGGACCATAGTGAAATTTATATGACTTCACACCTTTATGCGTCAACAGTACCCCTATTGTCCACACCAACAAGAGACAATGTGGTATTTGACACAGTATGTAAATATCAAACACTCTAACAAGAGGAATTTTACACACCCAAAGCAGAAATTGTTTATTTAACAACAGATCAAGCATAAAGAACTGAAGGAAACAATAGATGAAACAATAGATGCTGGAGTACAAGGAAAAGGAACTGAAATTAGAACAAACATTGTTAAGGCCACTACACAGTTTTAAGTCATATATGTTATAAATACCTTTAATTTAATATTTTTGTTGCGATACACATTTATTTTCGTGGTTGATAAAAACCACGAAGTTAAGATCCAACGAGCAATGATGCTTTCCACAATCCAAAAATAAAAGTAATAATGAAAATGCCATTTTTCTCAAAACCACAATTAGATACCAACAAAAGCAAATGGATTCAATGTATTCTAGGACTCCAAAAAAAGGAGTTGCATCCAGATAGCAGAGTAGAAACCCTGGAAAATTAAGCATAAAAATTACTCTTTCTATGTTGTACTCAATTCTGCTTTATTTTCCAAACGTATTTCCAGGTCACAAGTGTGTTTGGAATAGAGGTTTAAATCTGTGTCTACCGTCAGTGGCACAACCAAATTCAACATACACTTTTTTAATGTAAAGCATGCAATAATTGGGTCCCAAGGACCTACTTTTAAAAAAAACTTTCAGTAAGACGGAGGAAGAAACTATGTAAACACCTTTCTGATTCCACTGGACCTTTATGCCAGATATGTTTCTCCTGTTAGTCTTGTTCAAAGAGAATATGTCCCATACAAAATATAACTTAAAACTTGAATAATTTGTTCAAAACAAACCAAATAATCTACACAAGTCCAATAAACTTTTTATTTTAAAATCATTAAACTACAATATGCATTTGTATTAAACATATTTCTTTCATGTAAACAAAACAAGTTAATGAACAACGCAAAATGTGTAATTTGCAAAATTGGATAAACTGTATGTGTGATTAATTCATTTACCATCAGACAAAATATCAACAATTCTTTCTGAGCACAGCAACACAAAAATTCACAAACAACCCTGAAACCAAAAAACAGCCTCCATTTTTCTAGAGATATACATTAATGTCAAATCTGAACAAGGTCTAACCTAGATACAATACAAAAAGTTTGTAACAAATACTTTTCAGAGCATTTTTGGTGATTAATTATGAAGTTTATCAAATTTATAAAGTAAGCAAGTAAACATGAAAGTATGTATGTATGTATTGACAAACATGTTATGTCAAGTACATAGTTTTTGAGTCATAGCAGTTGATCCTATTATCATTGTTAAGGTTCGAAGGATCCAAGAGAAAAACATGTACCAGACATTTTTTATTGGTGTGCAGTTAGTACACATTTGCTCTTTATTGACTGATTTCTTTAAGAGAGAGAGAGAGAGAGAGAGAGAGAGGGAGAGACAGAGCGTGTGTGAGGCACCCACACTTTAAAATTACCTGTTTGAAAACCAGACAGGACAAAATTTAGCATTCATTTCGGGACTTTGTTATCTTACATGTATTTGCGTGAACTTGGACGTATGTATGTATGTAGTATTTATGCTGTACGTATGTATGTGTTTGTGTGCACATGCATGTATGTATGCATATGTATCCGTCCATCCATTCACTGAATCCCATTTAAACAAAACCTCTTGACACCAATTAAAAGTGTCTATTACAAATTGCAAAACATCTTCAACAAAACAAAAAAAAAAGCAAACGTTTCATTGGGCTTAAAGAATATTATCATATGAATGTTTCTGCAACAAAGTTTATTGTAAACTCTCTTGATTGTTCCTAAATTGGTTATAAAAGGTAATGTAATGCAAAAGTAACCGATTCAACTTAAATTTGTTTGTTTTTGTTTCCTTTTAACCATACCCCATTGTCAAGGTGTTCATGAAAATAATCAAATTTGTTTAGTTCTCAGAAATTGATTGCAAAGATAATGAATCGATGCACAGCATAATAATAATATTTACCGGTCAATTAAGGTGATTGACAAACTATTCCTCTGAATCATATATTTCTTTAATCATTTTTGAATGACAGGCATTACAGGCTTTCTGTGTCAAGGAAACTATTTACATGAGCACAAAATTAATTTCCATACAAAAAAACTAGCCACGGCCTATATGTCGAGTCCATCCCAAACTTCGATAATGAGGGAAAATACAAATCTTTAACATTCAGGTTAATTTAGGGTGTGGATAGACAGGCTGATGCCAAAGTGACTGCAATGTTGAGTTTTGTCAAAGCGGGCTTGACAAAAATGGTCAGAAAACTACATCATCGCTACAAATTAATTATGCTTTGAAGAATTCAAATTACACATACCGGTACTTAAAGTTTCTACAATCAAGCCAGTCAGAGCAAAGTAGGGTTTCCGTTTATAAATCTGAGGTCAGGAATTCCCCCGAGTTGGAAATTTAGAAGTCACATGGTTTAAATGAGGAATTCCTTGTGGTCATGTCCATGTTAAGTCCATCTATTGATAAGTATATGACAAGAAAGAATTTAAAGAAAACGCTGCAGATAGATATTATTGGAGCGAGAGAGGGGGGGGGAGATAGCATTATAAAAAAGATAAACGGTAAAAACATTACTAATTAATAGACAAAGGATGAGCGTAAACCTAAGACTTTTTTTGCAGAGTCTCTAAAGTTTCCATCTCAGTTGCTCACAAAAGTCCAATATTTTTTCTTTCTTATTTATGTTGTTTCATACAATCTAACCAAAAGTTTATTTCTTTGATTCATTAAAATGTTGTTTTCGAGTTGATTTTCTGCAAGATATTTAAAGATTATCGGCATTTACATTTATAAAACAATAAAAGTTTACGAATTCACGATGAGAAACAGTTTTCGCGGACTGGATCTTGGAATAGAAGTCACGTTGGGAATGGTTATTTGCTGATAGAAAGGTGAAGTAGTCAGGGATTATTAATCCAGGGTGTATGACCATCTACCCCTGGGGCATGGTTAATAATTATATCTTAACACCTATGAAGACAAAAATTACTACCAGGTGTTGAGACCTTTTGGGATGGCAAGACCTTTGATCTGCAGTGTACAGGTACCAAATCCAGCTGCTACAGTGACTTCCATCAGTGCTAATTTTTCAACCTTTGACCAACAACTGGACGTATATTACGTCTGGCCGTCCCTTAACAAAAACGCTGCTAACGTTTTTCCTTTAAAAAAGACAGACAAACATTTTTTTCTGTTGACATATTCAACTGCTGACAATATGGTGTAAAGTCCCCTGCTAGCATTAATCTTAAGTGGGTTTGAATTCACCGTCATATGACTTTCTAAAGTAATATAGAAATTTTAGAAAGCCTGCACTTATTTCTTCCCCTTTTTCAAACTTTCCAAAGAGTTCAAGCAGCTGCTTCACGGTGTGTGGTGCTTTCTTCCATTCACTTACTGCTCTTCTAGTGAAATGAACGTAATCATTGGCCTGAGCTCTGTTCGTGAAAAGGCTGTTAAAGTCTGCAAGAAAAAAGCAAACTAATACTACAAATCGCACAATTTTAGCATGTATTAATATTTTAGATTTCGCAAAAACACTCAGTTTGCAAAAACACTATTCATAAAATATACATTATCGAAAAGAATTATTCCATAAAACATTACATTGCATATATGCTGAATTTTTAGCATTTGCGAAAATTAAATGATGCTTAAAATAAATAATACTTTTAGCTGATAATTGAAATGGTGATTTTTTTTCCTAATTATGCATCCCAGCTGCGAATTAAAATATATAAGTTTAAATTTTTACTACTTAGGAAAAAAGAAACTGGGTCAAAAGTACTAAGCATTAGCAAGTTTTACGAAATGTTTTTATTTTATTTTATATTTAAACACAACTAGTTACTCATGGGCATAATTAGGCATTTTGTTTTCATCATTGTTTTTGTTTGATACATTTTCACTTTTTCGTCATTATTTATATCTTCACTGTATTTGATGGCTTTATACTAGTTGAAATTTTATGGTTTATCAGAACTTTCTAATTGTAAGTATCAAGACTTCTATATTATGTTAGCTTTGTCAACGTATGGGGTGCAATCCTCCACTGAGTCAATTAATCCGTACAGTTAAGTAGAAGTAAAATAATTCCATCCTTACCAAACTGTTCATCACAAAAGCAAATTTTTCGAGAAAACTCGATCTTCTTTGGTCCCGCAATAAGTTTCTCACTATACAGATTGTTAACCATGTACTGAAAGCTGTGCATCCATTTACGGCTGTGGTACATGCAGTCCTTATGCACTGCCTTTGGAGATGCCATTAAAGAGGACTGGGCTGGCGTTGGAGATGTCACTGAAGAAGACTGAGCTGGCGTTGGAGATGCCACTGAAGAGGACTGAGCTCGCGTCGGAGATGCCATTGAAGAGGACTGTGCTAGCCTTGGAAATGCCTGTGAAGAGGACTTACCGCTGGATGTCGAAGATTTTTTAAGTGCCTCTGCATATGAAATCTGTAAAATAAAAAATAAAATTAATAATAATAAATACATTTGCAGGGCTGGAAGAATACTTGGCCTGTCAACCAGGACAAAATGTATCTTTTGCTGGATGAGTAGAAATTTGTGCCACTTGCCAAGACTTCTGCATAGAATATTGAGTAAAAATAGATGCTTTGTGCCATTTTATGACAAAGTAATTTCTGGTCAGCAGAATGATTCATACGTTTCCTGGTCAACATTACATTTCAGAAGTTTCACACAATATCCACTAGCTGAGGTGAATTCAAAAAATCTCAGACTGGTAATTCATCTTTAAAAATGCATGTAAAACTGTATAGATTATAAGCAC
This sequence comes from Margaritifera margaritifera, assembly GCA_029931535.1. Classification (NCBI taxonomy): domain Eukaryota; kingdom Metazoa; phylum Mollusca; class Bivalvia; order Unionida; family Margaritiferidae; genus Margaritifera; species Margaritifera margaritifera. Next base: position 281,752 of record JAQPZY010000683.1, on the reverse strand, counting down.
GAATTTTCACTTGAACTAAAGAATACAGAGAACATTACAATTTATACTTTGTCAACCTTATTTTTTTTCTCTGCTCAGTATAGAGAAGCACAAAATTGAAATAACTAGCCAGCTTAAATCACATTTAATGCCTTTCTGCAATAATTGAGTTCGTGATGACAAAAAGTGTTATTTCTAAAGTAATTTAGTTCATGATGACACAAAAGTGTCATTTCAAAAGTAATTTAGTTTAAAATGATACAAAAGTGTCATTTCTAGAGTGATTTAGTTTATGATGATACAAAAGTGTCATTTCTAGAGCGATTTAGTTTATGATGATACAAAAGTGTCATTTCTAAAGTAATTTAGTTTATAATGATACAAAAGTGTCATTTCTAAAGTAATTTAGTTTATGATGATACAAAAGAGTCATTTTTAAAGTCTTGGCCTAATACTGTGTGGTATTGGATTTGCAGATATAGACATAGGGCAAGACTTTTGTACATGTATACAGTGAAACCAAAGAAAGCCGACCTTGACTGGGATCAGAAGTTTTTGGTCGATCCTGGTAAGCTTATTACACTAGGTTGCGACAAAAATTAAACTTTTCATAGTCCTTTTTCACTCAGTGACATTTTAAGTAACAGCCGTTATTTATACTCAAGAAATTGTCTCTCGTAAATTTTCTATAAAGTTTAAAAAACTGGCTCCAAAAAATATAAATTTTCATTTTTTTAAATTCTTAAAATGATTTTTTTGTAATGGAAATCTTTATCAGTGCGGTTTATACCAAACATTTAATCATGTTTTAAGAATCACACATGTGTTACCTTTATCTCTTATTTTATATACATTTTACAGAACTTTAACATCTGTATATTTTATATTTTATCTTCTTGTACTTAATTATACATTTATTTGGAAGGCTTTATCTTCCTAAAATCTTGTGCAATTCAATTTTACATTTTTCGAACGGAACCTTTTGTTCGCACTACACTTTTGTACTGAGGTGCCGTAAGACACTACATACATACATACATACATACATACATACATACATACATACATAGTGTTATTTAACTTATTTTTCAAATAGTTTGAGAAGACCAACTACATCACAACCAATGTCCTGAACAAGTCATGTATGCTATATAGTTTGTGTGTGTGTGTGTGTGTGTGTGTGTGTGTGTGTGGGTGGGTGTGTGTGTGTGTGTGTTTTCATGGTTTGATTTGACTTTAGTTTGATAAACTAGTACACTCACTGGATCATGATTGGAATCTTATTAATATAAATTATTACTTGTTCGAGAGCTTGAAATTTCTAGAAAAATAAATACGAGTTGCAACAATTAACCTTTTTTGTTCAGTGAAGGAAAATTCTTATGGCGAAATTTATACTATTTTGTGTTTGCGTTTGCGGAAATGTTCGTTTTGAAACTATTAAACTAGAGGAATTAAAAACTAGATTTATGTTTATAAAACACGTATGCCCCCACAGAAGGAATGCAGACCAAAAGGCATGAATCCACAAAAAAAAACAACCCTGAATGAATGCTATAAATGCATTAAAATCTAATCAAGTCATTCATACAAAAATGCATACAAAATTTCATTAGTCTAAATGCATATAAAATTTCATTAGTCTAAATGCATATAAAATTTCATTAGTCTAAACGCATATAAAATCTGAAGTGATTTTTGCTTAATACTGCTAACAAGATTTTTCTTAAACAAGGAGTCGAAGACCAAAAACATTCAACAAGAGTAACATGAGCGATACTTTGTATGCCCGCTATGTCAAGTTACTTTATTGATATGTGCCTTTCGTGTCTCAAATTCAAGCCATCCACAAAGTTTGGTCATGGTTTGTGGCAAAGGACTTGGGTTATTTTGTGGAAAACTGTTTCCATCTTGGAATCCCTCTGACCTTGACCTTTGAACCACAAAATCAAGAGGTGCAATATGCAAAGTTTAGTCAAGGCATGTGGTACAAAACTTAAGTAGTGTTGTGGAAATAGTTTCACCCTCTTTCAGACCCTGCGATCTTGATCTTGAACCTGTTGATTTCAAAATCTTGTTGAATAGTCTTTCTTTCTCAAATGCAAACAATAAAAAAAGCATAGTCAAGGTAGGTGATAAAGAACTCAAAATATTGTGTAGATTGCAGAAACCGTTGTTTCTTCTTGGAGTCACCATGACCTTAGCCTTTGTCCTTTTCACACCAAAATGAATTTTTTTTTTCTTATATCAAATGCAAGCAATTTACAAAATTTGGTCAAGGTATCTGGAACACAAGTCAGATTATTGTGTGGAAACAGTTTTCCTTCTTTCAGCCCTTGCTACCTTGACCTTTGACCATTTGAGCCCGAAATTTAGTTTTTTTTTCTTGCTCCTAATGCAATGTACTTACAAAGATCAGTAGATGGTGGAGGACAAGAGTTATTGTGTAGAAACGAAAGAGGATACATTCGAATGGATAGATGGATGCAGTGTCGGACGGACGAATGAATGGACAACATTATAAGATGCTACTTTCTATGCTACTGTCTAAATGTGTGAACAAGAGTACCCTGAACAGTACATTATACGCCACACCTTGTTGAATAGTCCTCGATGTAGGTACTAGTTGTCCCTGGAGATTATTGACCAACGGATCTCAGTGGCCTGGACCTTTGGTCCGCGGTCTTGAACCAGACTTTATGTGAAAGAAAACTTAGTTTTGCAGAATAACTTTTGTTATAGAGTAAGTTCCATGCTCAGAATGTATCGATGGCATGAACCTTGGGTAAAAAATAAATCTATGGATTCTGTGATCAATATGTCAAAGGTCACGGTCGTGTTAAGTCTAATAAGAAAGTAATGGCTTCTGCACTTTGATCAGCAATAACCTTGACCATTGACCTTTTGACCCCAACATCAACAGACCGCTTCGTGCCTTAAGTGCAGTCCCTTCACAAATTATGTTAAGGAATTTACTCAGGAACTAAAGTTATTGTGCAAAAAATGTTTGTTAAAAGTCACTGTAACCTTGTCTTGTGATCTTTTGAGCCTAAATCAACAGCTTCTTTCTTACCCAACGTACAAGTCATCCACAAACTTTGGCGAAGATACACTGCGAAGAACTGAAATTTTTGTGCAGGAACCATTTTTCTTGTTTCAGTCACAGTGGACATGACCTTTACCCATTATCGACAGTGCAAACCATTCACTAAGTGTAGTAACTGTAGATAGTGGAGACTCGAGTTATTGTGCGGAAACCATTTGTCTTTTTTTCAGTCACAGTGACCTTTACCTTTTGCTTCTGAAAATATAGGCTTCTTCCCGTTTAAAAGTGCAAGACATCCACAAAGTTTGGTAACTGTAGATGGAAGAGAATTCGAATTAATGTATGGAAACAAAACTGGCAATAATAGGACAGACGTACAGACGAGAGATTACATTGTGCAAATCTTAGGTCTAGGGTTGTTTTGGTTAGTATAGCATGGTCTTTATGGGGTACACTCCGAGATTCTTTACAAACGGAACATTATGAGGTTTGGCTCGCTCTCTTTCGATCTGAAGTTATTTTGTCAATAATATGCAGTGGGGTTACAAAACGGACATTTGGGGTTTTGCAATTCTTTATTGTTTTAATTAATACATAACTGCACTACAGTTAATGTATTCGTTGATTGACGGATTACCTTTCCCTTTTTTCTGAGGTTTGCAACTTTTCACATCAACTTCCGATAATAATATTAATAAATATCCAGTCAGACCTGCACACATGCAAACAGCTGCATACAAAGAATGTCCGCTTGTAAATATCAAGAACTGTGGCGTCTGGTGTCCTTATATTGTGTAGTTGTATTGTCCTCTAGCTGTGTGATGTGTACGACTCCAGCTTACTATGTACTACGTAATGAGGGGTTAGATATCCATACATTGTTTAGTTTAATTGTCCTTTAGCTGTGTGATTTATAAGTCGTCAATTTGCTAATTACCATGTCCGTGTCCTTTGAGCTTAGATGTCAATACATGCTCTAGTTTTTATTGTCCTTCAGCTGTGGGGTTTCATAGAAGTCAACTCACTCTTTCCTTTTGTCATTTGCGGACGCCTCACCTCCCCGTCCCAGTCCATAGAGCTGATTGGAGCTTTAGAGATGCCCCCTCGTTTATCTAAATACTAAGACTTTTATGTCTGTAAGACAGTTCTCCCTTTTTTGTGTTTTGGGTATCCACCACACACACACAATTTGAAAAAGAATTTGGAATCGAGGTTTCTTTTTGTTTCTTTTATTAATTTCCATCTTTGCCTTCTTATTTTTATGCCTAAATTTGGGCTTCAGGCTTGTACTCCCATCCCTTTAAGCAAATATTCCTGTTGGGCCACTTTCCTTGACTTGTTTCCCTTCTTTTAAATTCCAAGTTTTTAATCTTCAGTGACCTTTGCGTGAAATGTCTTGAGTTTTCAATGATGTTATACTATCCCCTTGGATGTTGGGTGCTTTTTGTGTATGCATTTGTTGATGGTGCTATATCCTGTTTTCATGTGTGGGGATAAGTTTAATTATATGAAATCCTGTTGAGTTGCATTATATCCAAATGCATAACAAAATGTGCGTGCGTTTGCATGTTTGTTCATGCGTGCATGTTGTGTATTTCCTCTCTCTCTCTCTTGTTTTATCCTTCTTCTTCTTCTCCCCTATTTCTTTTCCTTTCTTCCTTTTCTCTCTTTTCTTTATTTTTTCCTTCCTTCATTCATTGCTTCCTAACCCTTTGGGAAGGTAGATGGTCCGCCTTTGCGCACCACACCGTATGAGGCATGATATAACCATCGGCCTTCATTCTTGTAGTCTACTTTTCCGCTATGATATATTACCAAGACGTCAACTTACTATTTAGTATGTCCAGTCATAGTACTGTGATTGTTGGATGTCCGTACATTGTGTAGTTTTATTGGCCTTTAGCTTTGTATAAGACGTCAACTTACTATTTAGTATGTCCAGTCATAGTACTGTGATTGTTAGATGTCCGTACATTGTGTAGGTTTATTGGCCCTTAGCTCTGTGTATAAGACGTCAACTTACTATTTAGTATGTCCAGTCATAGTACTGTGATTGTTAGATGTCCATACATTGTGTAGGTTTATTGGCCTTTAGCTCTGTGTATAAGACGTCAACTTACTATTTAGTATGTCCAGTTATAGTACTGTGTAGGTTTATTGGCCTTTAGCTCTGTGTATAAGACGTCAACTTACTATTTAGTATGTCCAGTCATAGTACTGTGATTGTTAGATGTCTGTACATTGTGTAGGTTTATAGGCCTTTAGCTCTGTGTATAAGATGTCAAGTTACTCATTACTATGTCCATGTACTGTGATGTTAGATGTCCATACATTGTGTAGTTTTATTCCCTTTTCTTTGTGGAGTGTACAATCCCTTCACAACTGCTTACCAAATCCAAATACTGTAAGGCTGGATATCCATACATTGTGTAGTTGTCTTGGCTTTTCTTAGTTGGGTTTTTAAGATTTCAATTATTAATAACTATGTCCATGTACTGTAAAATTTGTAAAGCTTCAACTTTAATTATTAAATTACTGTGCCCATTTACTGTGAAGCTATGTGCCCATACAATTTTGTGGTTTGTTGACCATGTGGGAGGTTTATAAGTCAGAACTTTAAATTACTATGTCCATGTACTGTTAGTTTTTTTGTCCAAACATTGTCCTTCTTTTTCTTGTCCTTTCATTATGGCCTTTATAGGACTTCACATTAAAGCAATACATTGCTGTGTTCATGTACTGTGATCTTAGGTGACAATACTGCGCGTGTGTTTGTGAGTTGTGTTTGAGTGTGTGTGTTTTCTTACCGTATCTTTGTGACGTTATTAACACTTCAAATTAAACAAATTAATATATCCGTGTGTTACATGGATAGACTTAGGTTTTTAGGAGCAGAAAAGTCAATCATGTGATACATGGGGTTTACTGTGCATATTAAGGTTGTGCAACATAATGAAAATTTTACGCTGAAAATACAAATAAGATACGTTAAGGTTAAATATACATCAAAATTTAATCCTCAGCACCTTACTTATTTTGCATGTACATATAAATCCAATTGCAAGTATATGCACTTAGAAGTAACGAATATCTCAAATCTTCATTAATTATTCAGATAATGAGGAAAGAAAAAAAGAAGCTAATACTCAAAATACACAAAAGAATGTCCAACATGTAGACTGAGAGAGAGAAGTGCACACATTATGGCTATATATCACCAGAGACATATATAAAACACATAATATCTATCTATCTATCTATCTATCTATCTATCTGCTATAAAGTACACTCTCAACTTATGGACATGAATACTGAAAGAGTGATCCGCTATAGAAAAGAGAGACATTTCCCCGCCTCATTCTTGAACAGCGCAAATAAGTGACACAGATTACAAGATCATGAAACAAATTAAGTAGAAATGGATGTATATAGGTCTGTCATGGACAAATCAATGTGATCATAAATATAAATATTTAACGCATGTTAGTAAAGCACAAATGTAGGTCACAGTGATCTTCTCTGGTTTTAAGGGCGTAGTAGTAACAGAGATGCATCCAAATATCAAGTTTCATGTTTTGAACATAAACAGTACCCAAGAAATTGAATTTTAACAAAAAAATTTGAAGAATGGCACTCAACATAAAATTTACACCACAGAGACCTTTTTGGTAAAAAGTATGTAGAAATTACCATGATGCAGTCACTCACCAAGTTTCATTAGTTTTGGATAATAGTATGCATATAACATGCCAAAAACCCATATGGTAATGAGCTAAATGCAAAAACATAACCAAAGACATAACAAGATGAGCCTCTTTTGTTGTAAGAGTGTGGTAGTAACAGAGATGCAGATTATCATTAATTTCACAATTACAGCATGAACGATGCCTGAGAAATAAACCTCAAACACAAATTTAACAGCATAAAATATGGCTGACATTGACCTGCTACTGAAATGAGGGAGTAGTGCTTAAAACGATGCATCCGCAAGTTTCATGATTCTAGGATAGTATGCACAGAGCATGTCAAAAATCTGTGGTCATGACCTCAATGCAATAAAATAACCTAAGCCAGTAAACTGTGAAAATAGGTCACAGTGACATTTTTGGTACAGGTGTGGTATTAAGAGAGATGTATTCAATCACCACATTCAATGAGTAAAAGCATGAACAGTAAAAATGTAAAATTTAACTAAAGTCCATGAAAAAAGAAATATGGGTCACAGTGACCTACATTTAAGATGAGGGTGCAGCACTTATCAAGATGCATCCTGTCGCTATGTTTCATGATTCCCGGTATAGCAGTATTATACAGTAGATAAAACACCAATGTGGTCATGAAATAAAAGCAAAAACATAAGCAAGTAAAATGTTCAAATGTAGGTCACAATGATACCGTAATTTTTTTTTGTAAGTGTGTGGTACTAATAGGGATGCATGCAATCATCTGGTTTGATTATTCTAGCATAAACACTGCTTGAGACTGAAACCAAGGCAGTGAAGCATGAAATATTGGTGTCAGTGACCTACTTTTCTGATGAGGGCATAGTACTGTTCAAGATACATCCCCACATCAAATTTCATGAATCTTGGTATAACAGTATGCATACAGGGTGCTAATAAAACTATTTTGCTTTTAGCTAAACCCCAAAACTGAACATAAGCCAGTAAAATCTAAAATGTAGGTCACAGTAACATCCTTTTGTGGTAAGGGTGTGGTACTGACAGAGAAGTATACAATCATCCAGTTTGATGATTCTAGCATAAACAGAGCTTGAGAAATAAAATTAAAACACAAAATTTTACCAAAGTCAGTTAAGCATGAAATATAGGTCACTATGACCTACTTTTGTGATGAGGGTATAGTACTCATCATGCTGCATCCTGCTGTATCCCCTCACCAAGTTCCAGGATTTCATGTATAACAGTATTTATACAGTGTGCCAAAAACCTGAGCTAAACGTAAGAACTTAACTAAGAATGTACAACAAATGTACATGTTTGTACCAATTTAGCCCCCTCAGCCCAGTCCTATCACGTTAGGTGCTATGAAACCCACTTGAAACTGTTGCCCAGGACCTTGGAAGAAAGAATGGTTTACATCCAGTGAAGGTGTACATATGTACATGCTTTAATCTGTGCGGACACCAACCCGGGGGGGGGGGGGAGGGGGGAGGGGAGGTAAATCAATAGTTTTTCTCTAATTGGCAGAGGTGAGCTAATAACAATAACTGAATTGGCTACTTTATTGGAATTAAATATGAACACTGTATAAAACTTTGTTGCCGACATTTTTCTGTCTGTTTGCAAATAAAAAAGATATCATGTGATGTATTGTGATGTTAGGTGCATAAGAACAATGAAAATCTTCTGCATATTTTGTCTACATTTAATTTTCTACAGAAAGTTCAAAATGCAAACAATAAAAATTCAATTATACAGTAATATCTAAAGACAGTGCTAAAAAAATCCGATAGCCCGACACCCCTCAAATTTCAGATCGGGCCCCTCCTATATTTTAAGTGAAAAGCCTGTCGGGCTTGTCGAACAAAAAAATCTAAATTTGCCTGAGAAAACTTCAATCTCACTAACTGAATGCAGACTTTTATTTTAATGTTGTTGAAAAACCAGTACATTATAAATATTTATCCCCATGTGGGCCCCTTAGACGTTTGAAGTTCGTGTACTGATCGTACTTCTATTGAAAGCTGTAAACTTTGTGTACAATGCGAGGCATGTGACCTAAATTAAGCTGCCCCTTGCTCACGCTTCTTGTCCCATTCTGAATCTTACACCACCTTCGGTCTTCGAAAGTATTTACCTGGGCCAGTTACTATCAAGCTGAAGATTATTTAATCCCTTTATGCCTTACAAAATTTCAAATCAAGCCTTGTTCCGTCTGCGCAAACTTTTTTAATTTGGAAAAGTAAAGTTATTAATGGCAAGAGCAATGTTAAAGAAATGCTATTTATAGTACAAGCACAGCCTAATACACATCTTAAGGTGCATGTTTGCGACGCTGATTCTCGTGCAGGTAAAACTAAAAGTCAGTACATTTATACTGTATCAAACGTTCACAATACCATCCGCTATAATCAGTAAAATTAAAATAAAGGCTACGAAACTACAGTGAAAACAATTTCAGAATCATAAAAATGTAATGTAAGTAGAATATAGACTTTATCATTTCTTTGTTAATTATATGTCACACATTTCCAAAATAATGCAGTCCGAATAAAAATGGCATTATAATAATTCTATAAAAATCATAATTAAGTACATTTAAAATAGTAAATAATTTAGACAGTATTATTATTATATTAGACAAAAAAAACAAAAAACATATACACATGCATACAGAATAAGTAATAATGAAAATAATAATTAATTATAATGTCTACATTACATGCCTACTCAAATCGCTGGCATGCTAAATGTCATGGAAATATGAATTAAATATGATGGTACAGTGAAGAACGATTTGGTCATATAGTCGATTTAAAGGCTGCAGATGCTAGGGGTATATACAGAACAGCAATTGCAACATGCAACGTCGTGTGAAAAATAATAGTAAAAAATACGGCCCTTTTGGGCACATGGTTTTGGAGTCAGGGCTTGTGGATTTTGAGTCAGGGCTTGTGAATTTTTTCAAGGCACCAGCCCTGGTCCTGTGTCTGAAAATTTTTTTCTTTGAACACTGAAAGGTCAACTTAACATAGATTAAATCTTAAAATAAATTAAAATCTTAAATAAATACCTTAAATTAAATCTTAATGTTAAATTAATCTTACATTATTTATATTTTAAATTAATTAAATCTTGATTAAATCTATATAAATTTGATTTAATTAAAAATCCTAAATTAAATCTTTAATTTATCTAAAAGTGATCTCACATGGATTAATGTAAGCAACAGTTAATGAATATTGCCACAAAGTATTTATTTAAAACGTCACTTTTAACCTCTTGTATATACATAAGAAATGAGAAGAAATAGTATTCACATACCTCCCCGTTTGTTTTTACCTCCCCCCCCCAGATTTTAATAATGAAAAGCACCAAGGATATTAAAAAAATTCACAGAACTTAGCCATTTCATTCATCAATTTATAATTTCTAACCTGATTGTCATCAGGGGGGCCCTAACCGTCATCCTTTGTGCGATTCATGCCTAACGGGAGTTTCTTTACTAACACGACGCCATATTGCATACACTATGTGCAAGTCTATTTTTCTCAGACAACATGAGTGACGTGCTTCATAATGTTCGGTAAGCTCTGGATAATTCCGTAAATTGCCGTAATGTTGAGAGTTATATCCCTCTGCGCTCATGTACATACGAATTACACCGCTTGTTAACTCATGTGAAAGCCAAATTTGTCATTCCTTTTCTTTGCTTGATTTTCCTGAAATGTTTCAATTGATCTTCAGTATGTAATGATTAGTCTTTATATTTAAATGTTTAATGTCAGCAATTTGACATATTATGCTTTTCACTTTTGTGTCTAGCTGAGTTACATGTTTCACGAATGCTGGCTGATTCAGACCATGGCTGATTCGGACCATGTGAAATATTATAAGAAAAGCAATAGAACACACATACCTGATTTATTTTAGTAGTTATTACTGTTTTTGCAAACATAGTAAGTGAATGTAAACGGTAGATTTTCAGCTCTTAAATTTACATAAGATAGTTATTAGCAAATTTCTAGCCGAAATCAAAACAAATTAGATATGAGCTATCACATTCAGATTTTTTTAAACCAAAATAACTTTTTAATGTTTACAATAAAGAAAATGTAAAGTTATTATTTGAATTAATATATCTGAAAAACATTTTTAAACTTTTCATAAATCAGGCCAGTATGGCCGGCTTTGAACACTGTCAAACAGTAATGCATATAAATTTACCCTTAGTTTTGTTTATATTTCTCATGCAAATTGTGATTTCTTTGCATTTTATTTACCCCAAAAAATTTTGCATACAGAGTTTTTGATGAGTAACACAATAATATAAGGCACTTTACTGTTATCGCTGAATTTTTATCTTTTGAGTAAAATCTTGAGCCAGTAAACCAACTTATTTTCATTTTAACCTTTGAAACATTTGAAAATAAATAATTTAAAGCATATATTAAATCCATTAAATATTGATTTCTGATTATATATTTTATTATATTAATACATATATAATATAATAACACTTCCATGCAACCAAAGATCACAAAGTTTTTTCAAGTCAGCTTTATATTTTGTGTTCTGTAATGGTATTAAATTCAGTCAAATGGCAAATTACATCAAATGTGCTTTAATTATAGCGGTGTTGATCAAACAAGTTTTGCCAGTTCATGGTCAGATGATCTCCTTATTAGTGTTTGCAATTAAATTATTAAGGACACACTGATCAAACAAAGTATTAAACAAACGGTGAAAATATGATGTTTAATTATAGCGGCATTAATCAAACAGGTTTTGCACATTAATGGTCAGATGTTCTCTCTATTATTGTTTGCAATTAAACAAATTTAAATAATAATATGCTTCTTTTTATCTTTGCTCTTGTACAATATACACTTTCAATAATGATGTGCATACAGTCAAATATTACATTATAAATGCAGCTAATAAAATTAACTTTTTTTTGGTGCTCATTGTTTTAGTATATAAATTCTATATAAATCTAACAAAGGCATTAACATACCCAGACCAGTTGGGGTAGACTGTCAGATAAATATAACCATGAGGAGGAAAACAACTAGTTAGTGTAGTACTCGTCTTACTCATAAATCATAGAGATTTACAGTTTTGTGGAAAGGCCAATCAAGCATACTGATAATAAGCAAACTTTTTTTAATGCTGTTGTATTTAATTGGCATGATTGTTCAACATTTAAAATATTAACTGTTTCAACAGTGTATTATTTAACATTTTTAATAATCTCATTTCCATATAAATTTAATTTCATTCTAATATAAAAATCAATTGTTCCTACTGTCTCTTTATACATTTAAACTGTAAATTTAGTTTTATGGACCTTTTGTCTGAATTATTATTATTACTATTTACTCTGTGCAGAAATTGGTATCATATCTTAAGATTCATTTAAAATATGAAACAAGGTAGGGTGGCCACTAATGCATCCTAAGAATACCAAACACTCCCCTCTGAACCCACATTCACACAGGCAGAAATTATGGCATTAAGGCCAGGCATAATTTAGGTCTCTCAGCATGTGACATCATCCAGATCCAACTTATGTGAGGGCATCATGACATCACACACATAGAAATATCCTATAGTATCTTTGCATTGGAAGCACCAATATAATTGTGATGTTAAATAAATGACACACATATTAACCAATGAAGACAAACAATATAGCATTCAGCTGTGGTTCTTAAGGGCTGGGTGTTTTGCAATAAAAACATACCCAACATAAAGGTGTCTGGTGTTGTATCAGTATCAGACAGGGGATAGACCAGATGAAAACCAGTAGAATGGTCACCCTAAAACAATGAGTGAAATGGAGAGAAAACCACAGCAAAACACTACAATAATTAAAGACATTCTCATTAAATACGAAAATATTAATATCTTTTATATTACTTGCAATATCAGCCCCATTTGGACTATTGTTCTATGTTCATAAAGAGTTATTAAATCTAAATTAGCAAGAATATGTATATACATGAACTATTCTCACAAGATGAATTTATTTCATCAAAATCATGAAGATGTATTAAATATATTCATTTTCCTCCTAAAAACTTTTATGGACTACATGCATATTTCCCAAAAGAATGACAGTGGACGGAGGTGAAGATATTATACATGTTTATGGCTCAAAAGAAGGACACTGGCAGGAGGTCAAACTTAATATATCATGGCTCCTATAGATTTGGAAAATGATGGTCCAGAGCAGTCACTGCCCAGAATTGAGGATCCATTATATGGAACCCTGTTTATCAAATTAGAAATCTATGTATGTATGTATATAATGTAAAGGGCAAAGTGAAACATTTTTAACAAGCAGGCTAAAGAGGAACAGTATGCAAACAGTTTCTGTGATTATAATGGGAAAAAATACAAGGGAGAAAGATAAAAAGAGACTTCTTAACCATTTTGTAAAATAAAATTACATAATTTCCTAAAGCATTATGTTGCTACTGATATTTTCTGTGCGAATATACACAAAACAGAGCAGAACATAAACAGTAAACCGCTGACATTATCACACCGGATACAGTAAGAAATCTGCTACTTCAGTCTGTTAAACAATTGCTAGACAATACGTTTGAGCATAAACCAAAAAAGAAAATTTGCTTGCTCTGACTGAATAATGGATATATTTCATCTCGTGGGTGAAAAACCGAAGTATTTTCACCCATTTGATGAAATATATCCATTATGCACTTGTTTCAAGTAAATATCTTCTATATATATATATATGTGTATGAAGAGAAGTTTATATTTTGAAAAAATAGTTAATCTTTGGTTTAACAGTTTAAAGATAATATTTCCGATAAAGTGGTTCCTTGTACATGTATTGTAGTAAATATCATGGTCAAGTACAACATAAATAGATACTTATTTGTGCAAAGTACACATCAAGTATGAGAGTAGTTACTTCCCAAAAATAGTAAACCTTTTAATATAAGTTATAATATAAAAACCATGAATGAAGCATGTATTCCCATATGTTTTTCCACAATAAATGAAATATTGTAAGCAACATCTCCTTCTACAATCACCACCATCATCAATGCCATCAATAACTTTCATATATTCTGGGAGAACAAGTTGTAATGCAAAACATTTGTCCTTAACTCGATGGTAATAGTAAATCTTTAACATAATAACTACAGTTATATTGGGTTTAAATATTAAGACAGCATAACCCTTAACACTTTCAAGCATATTTATTCCATTTCAAATAAAATATATACAACACTCCCTCATTATAATGTAGCTGTTACAAGCCATTTCAAATGAAAAATATTAAACTCATCAAAACATTTACAAACACTCACAAAACATAGAAAATATTTTACTTGCTTCATAACACGGTATTAGGTAGATTTTACTTCTTTACTCACAATTATACATGGATTTGATTCGCTTGCAATTAACAATTTGATTATTTAGAAATTCATAACAGTGTAACTATAACAATGAATGTATGCATTTGTTTATCTTTACATTCAGAATTTAACATTATTACTTTACAAATAAAGGTAGTTCGTTAGGAAATTGTAAAAATAAGTGTCTGCATCAAAATTTTTAATGCCTTGTTTAAATGATTGAATTTCAAGGCTCTGGGAATAAACTAAAGCAAATGTAAATTTCTTCTAAGTACAAAGGAATTGTATCAGGACTATACATAATACAGTTGTTTGTTCATGGTGATATTTGTCTTAAAAGTGTAATAATTTCAAAAACTGTATTAAGGACACTGGATGACTCTGACAATTTTAAAACAGTCCATGAATGCTCATTGTAAGGAAAACCTTATGTGCTGATGACAGGTCATTTTCAGATAAATAGGGTGAAAATGTTCCACAGCAACTGTCCTTTTTATTAAATGTTATTGTATATAAATGCACAATTGATTTTCACAAGTTTGGTTGTGAAGGATTGCCCAGCACTGATCACACAAGGATTTATTTATAGATTCTTTGCAACATCTGTCATGCACCCACTTTTCACATAACTTGCACTCATGCCAATTCACATTCCCAACCCTTGCGCTCAAACATGGAGGCTCTCTCTGTTGACAAATGTTGCAAGGAATCTCATCATGGTTACTGTATTCATCGCTGATGGCATCAGAGAGGTCATTCTCATCTGTCAATATGTCGTCATAGGAATCAAACTCATCCTGGGAGTCTGTATCATCATTGTCACTGTAATTCAGTTAAATCAGTACTGAGTCTACTTCCTCCTCTTTGATGCCATCAACTACCCAAAAAATTTTCTCAACCTCCCGGATAACATGACTTTCAACTTTGTCCCATTGAACCCTATTGATTCTCTGTCTGGCCTGGCTGTACAGGGCTATGATGGTATCCTTTTTAAAAGACGAGTTGTTCCTGGCAACATAGCCCTTTACATCAGCCCAGACTAACTCGATGGGATTTAATACACATTGCCTGGGAGGTAGATGGAGCACTTCATGACCATGATGAACTGCAAGGTCATCAATTATGTACCTTGTATGAGGCTTGTCGGTCTTTACTAATCCCAAGACCTCAGCCTTACACATGTCAGGATCATAATAAACTCCACGTCTATCAAGCCAGGCTTGAACCTCAGCTTTACGGCTGGAGCTGGTCGGACTGAGGATCAAGCTGGGAATAATAGCTTGCATTGTCCATTACGAAACACTCTGCATTCATCTTGTCATTATAATTATTGCTGGTCTTGGACTCAAATACTAGGGTACAGTCTGGTACAAGTCCCATTTGTGAGAAGCCAGCATCAACAATTATCAAAAAGCTCCAGCCTGGTACGAGTCCCATTTGTGAGAAGCAGCATCGATGATTATCAGCTAATAGCCCTGCCCAGATGGGACAAAATGTCCTGTTGTTCTACAGAGTGGCTCAAGGGCACTGGTGGATGCAGGATTGTCTTCCACCCATTCTCCCTTCACTGTGTGGTAA
Organism: Margaritifera margaritifera; assembly: GCA_029931535.1. Lineage (NCBI taxonomy): Eukaryota > Metazoa > Mollusca > Bivalvia > Unionida > Margaritiferidae > Margaritifera > Margaritifera margaritifera. Next base: position 266,069 of record JAQPZY010000683.1, on the reverse strand, counting down.
GTATTAATCCAAGTTTCATCCAAGTAGACATATGATGGCCTTGGTCCCTAAATTTTTGAATTCTCCTTAAATAAGCATGGTGTTGGGAAGTCACTTTTTGGTGCTCTGTTATGAAAATGGCGGCCTGTAACATTTCTTCTATATCTGTAAAGAGAAAGAAAATAGAAGATTAAAAAAAGAAAAGTACATGAACTATTAGGGCTATTCAAAGAAAAGCATATGAACTATTAGGGCTATTCAAAGAAAAGTACATGAACTATTAGGGCTATTCAAAGAAAAGTACATGAACTATTAGGGCTATTCAAAGAAAAGTACATGAACTATTAGGGCTATTCAAAGAAAAGTACATGAACTATTAGGGCTATTCAAAGAAAAGTACATGAACTATCAGGGCTATTCAAAGAAAAGTACATGAACTATTAGGGCTATTCAAAGAAAAGTACATGAACTATTAGGGCTATTCAAAGAAAACCACATGAACTATTAGGGCTATTCAAAGAAAAGCACATGAACTATTAGGGCTATTCAAAGAAAAGCACATGAACCATTAGGGCTATTCAAAGAAAATGTATGGTGGATAGGAAGGACTCCTTTTTATGAGGAGGTAGCAGATACAAAATTGTTTATGGAATATTGTGACAATATTTCTTTCATGTATGACTATGTAATACAATGCAAGACCTGAAATATCTTTAAGTTCAATGTTCACTCACCCACATTAGTTCCTACTTGCCAAATAATTATCAAAATGTAATATTATGGTTGCATTAGTGATTATTAACTGGGACATCAAGTATTTGTTGTTGAACTCTAGAACTAGTATACTATTTCTCACAGAAACTCTTGAAAGAATCTTTTGTATTAAAATTTTTCTACCACAGGTATACTTGACTAGGATTTCTTCTGTAACTTTCAGATATTCATTTGATAATGTATCTTAAATGATCTCATACTTTTCATAATCATCACATGAGAAATAGATTTGTTTTCAATATTAGTACATCATAGTCATGGGTGGTAATTTAAAAAAGGCCACTTACATCATTCTGTTAAATCAGAATAATTTCTTGTGTTACATCTAATTTTTCTTAGTCAGCCTTGAAGTCCCTAATGTACATACAGTGTACTGTATCCTGGTCCAGTCTGAAAACCAGAAACATATTGTTATATTTTTATAGCTGAGAATTGTATATTCTTGCTATGTGTGTGAAACTGGAAGAGGTCAGAAAGAAAGTGTCAGGTACCTGTTTGATTCATACCACATCATGTGTAATTTTGTCACAATTTAGGATGTTATTTTTGACATCCAGATTAAATGACATTACAGTAGTTAATATAAAGCATTTAATAATTTCTTTTATACAACTATGAAAATGATTGAAATAAACATATTGATGAGGTTGGATATAAAATCATTTTAATACATTGGGTTTTCCAAGGGAGTGATATTGGGCTCATTTTAGTCTATTCTTTCCATTCAGTTACCACCAAAGATGCAGGTGGACATAGTGTATGTGAAGAACAGATAATAACAGATCTAGATGGACATAGTGTGTGTGATGAACAGATAATAAAGATGTAGGTCGACATAGTGTGTGTGAAGAACAGATAATAAAGATGTAGGTGGACATAGTGTGTGTGAAGAACAGATAATAAAGATGTATAGGTGGACATAGTGTGTCTGAAGAACAAATAATAAAGATGTAGGTGGACATAGTGTGTGTGAAGAACAGATAATAAAGATGTAGGTGGACATAGTGTGTGTTTGTGTGAAGAACAGATAATAAAGATGTAGGTGGACATAGTGTGTGTGTGTGTGTGAAGAACAGATAATAAAGATGTAGGTGGACATAGTACATAGTGTGTATGTGAAGAACAGATAATAAAGATGTAGGTAGACATAGTGTGTGTGAAGAACAAAAAAAAAGATGCAGGTGGACATAGTGTGTGTGTGTGCGTGAAGAACAGAAAAAAAGATGTACGTGGACATAGTGTGTGTGAAGAACAGATAATACAGATGTAGGTGGACATAGTGTGTGTGAAGAACATAATAAAGATGTAGGTGGACATAGTGTGTGTGTTTGTGAAGAACAGATAGTAAATATGTAGGTGGACATATTGTGTGTGTGTGTGTGAAGAACAGATAATAAAGATGCAGGTGGACATAGTGTGTGAGAAGAACAGATAATAAAGATGTAGGTGCACATAGTGTGTGTGCGTGTGAAGAACAGATAATAAAAATGTGGGTGGACATAGTGTGTGTGAAGAACAAATAATAAAGATGTAGGTGGACATAGTGTGAGTGAAGAACAGATAATAAAGATCTAGGTGCACATAGTGTGTGTGAAGAACAGATAATAAAGATGTAGGTGGACATAGTGTGTGTGTGTGTGAAGAACAAATAATAAAGATATAGGTGGACATAGTGTGTGTGTGTGTGAAGAACAAAAATTAAATATGTAGGTGGACATAGTGTGTGTGTGTGAAGAACAGATAATAAAGATGTAGGTGGGCATAGTCTGTGTGTGTGTGTGAAGAACACAAAATAAAGATGCAGGTGGACATAGTGTGTGTGCATGTGAAGAACAAAATATAAAGATGTAGGTGGACACAGTGTGTGTGAAGAACAGATAATAAAGATGTATAGGTGGACATAGTGTGTGTGAAGAACAAATAATAAAGATGTAGGTGGACATAGTGTGTGTGAAGAACAGATAATAAAGATGTAGGTGGACATAGTGTGTGTGTTTGTGAAGAACAGATAGTAAATATGTAGGTGGACATATTGTGTGTGTGTGTGTGAAGAACAGATAATACAGATGTAGGTGGACATAGTGTGTGTGTGTGAAGAACAGATAATAAAGATGTAGGTTCACATAGTGTGTGTGAAGAACAGATAATAAAGATGTAGGTGGACATAGTGTGTGTGTGAAGAACTGATAATAAAGATGCAGGTGGACATAGTGTGTGAGAAGAACAGATAATAAAGATGTAGGTGCACATAGTGTGTGTGCGTGTGAAGAACAGATAATAAAAATGTGGGTGGACATAGTGTGTGTGAAGAACAAATAATAAAGATGTAGGTGGACATAGTGTGAGTGAAGAACAGATAATAAAGATCTAGGTGCACATAGTGTGTGTGAAGAACAGATAATAAAGATGTAGGTGGACATAGTGTGTGTGTGTGTGAAGAACAAATAATAAAGATATAGGTGGACATAGTGTGTGTGTGTGTGAAGAACAAAAATTAAATATGTAGGTGGACATAGTGTGTGTTTGTGAAGAACAGATAATAAAGATGTAGGTGGGCATAGTCTGTGTGTGTGTGTGAAGAACACAAAATAAAGATGCAGGTGGACATAGTGTGTGTGTATGTGAAGAACAAAATATAAAGATGTAGGTGGACACAGTGTGTGTGAAGAACAGATAATAAAGATGTATAGGTGGACATAGTGTGTGTGAAGAACAAATAATAAAGATGTAGGTGGACATAGTGTGTGTGAAGAACAGATAATAAAGATGTAGGTGGACATAGTGTGTGTGTGTGAAGAACAGATAATAAAGATGTAGGTGGACATAGTGTGTGTGTGTGTGTGTGAAGAACAGATGACAAAGATGTAGGTGGACATAGTGTGTGTGTGTGTGTGAAAAACAGATGACAAAGATGTAGGTGGACATAGTACATAGTGTGTATGTGAAGAACAGATAATAAAGATGTAGGTGTACATAGTGTGTGTGTGTGTGAAGAACAGATAATAAAGATGCAGGTGGACATAGTGTGTGAGAAGAACAGATAATAAAGATGTAGGTGCACATAGTGTGTGTGTGTGTGAAGAACAGATAATGAAGATGTGGGTGGACATAGTGTGTGTGAAGAACAAATAATAAAGATGTAGGTGGACATAGTGCGAGTGAAGAACAGATAATAAAGATGTAGGTGCACATAGTGTGTATGAAGAACAGATAATAAAGATGTAGGTGGACATAGTGTGTGTGTGTGTGAGTGAAGAACAAATAATAAAGATGTAGGTGGACATAGTGTGTGTGAAGAACAGATAATAAAGATGTGGGTGGACATAGTGTGTGAGAAGAACAGATAATAAAGATGTAGGTGGACATAGTGTGTGTGTGTGTGAAGAACAAATAATAAAGATATAGGTGGACATAGTGTGTGTGTGTGTGAAGAACAAAAATTAAATATGTAGGTGGACATAGTGTGTGTGTGTGAAGAACAGATAATAAAGATGTAGGTGGGCATAGTCTGTGTGTGTGTGTGAAGAACACAAAATAAAGATGCAGGTGGACATAGTGTGTGTGTATGTGAAGAACAAAATATAAAGATGTAGGTGGACACAGTGTGTGTGAAGAACAGATAATAAAGATGTATAGGTGGACATAGTGTGTGTGAAGAACAAATAATAAAGATGTAGGTGGACATAGTGTGTGTGAAGAACAGATAATAAAGATGTAGGTGGACATAGTGTGTGTGTGTGAAGAACAGATAATAAAGATGTAGGTGGACATAGTGTGTGTGTGTGTGTGTGAAGAACAGATGACAAAGATGTAGGTGGACATAGTGTGTGTGTGTGTGTGAAAAACAGATGACAAAGATGTAGGTGGACATAGTACATAGTGTGTATGTGAAGAACAGATAATAAAGATGTAGGTGTACATAGTGTGTGTGTGTGTGAAGAACAGATAATAAAGATGCAGGTGGACATAGTGTGTGAGAAGAACAGATAATAAAGATGTAGGTGCACATAGTGTGTGTGTGTGTGAAGAACAGATAATGAAGATGTGGGTGGACATAGTGTGTGTGAAGAACAAATAATAAAGATGTAGGTGGACATAGTGCGAGTGAAGAACAGATAATAAAGATGTAGGTGCACATAGTGTGTATGAAGAACAGATAATAAAGATGTAGGTGGACATAGTGTGTGTGTGTGTGAGTGAAGAACAAATAATAAAGATGTAGGTGGACATAGTGTGTGTGAAGAACAGATAATAAAGATGTGGGTGGACATAGTGTGTGAGAAGAACAGATAATAAAGATGTAGGTGCACATAGTGTGTGTGTGTGTGAAGAACAGATAATAAAGATGTGGGTGGACATAGTGTGTGTGAAGAACGAATAATAAAGATGTAGGTGCACATAGTGTGTGTGTGTGAGTGAAGAACAAATAATAAAGATGTAGGTGGACATAGTGTGTGTGAAGAACAGATAATAAAGATGTAGGTGGACATAGTGTGTGTGTGTGTGAAGAACAAAAAATAAATATGTAGGTAGACATTGTGTGTGAGTGTGTGAAGAACAGATAATAAAGATGTAGGTGGACATAGTGTGTGTGAAGAACAGATAATAAAGATGTATAGGTGGACATAGTGTGTGTGAAGAACAGATAATAAAGATGTAGGTGGACATAGTGTGTGTGTGTGTGAAGAACAAAAAATTAAGATGTAGGTGGACATAGTGTGTGTGTGTGTGAAGAACAGATAATAAAGATGTAGGTGGACATAGTACATAGTGTGTATGTGAAGAACAGATAATAAAGATGTAGGTGGACATACGGTGTATGAAGAACAGAAAAAAAGATGTAGGTGGACATAGTTCTTGTGTGTGTGAAGAACAGATAATAAAGATGTAGGTGGACATAGTGTGTGTGTGTGTGTGAAGAACAGATAGTAAATATGTAGGTGGACATACTGTGTGTGTGTGTGAAGAACAGATAACACAGATGTAGGTGGACATAGTGTGTGTGTGTGTGAAGAACAGATAATAAAGATGTAGGTGGACATAGTGTGTGTGAAGAACAGATAAAAAGATGTAGGTGGACATAGTGTGTGTGAAGAACAAATAATAAAGATGTAGGTGGACATAGTGTGTGAGAAGAACAGATAATAAAGATGTAGGTGCACATAGTGTGTGTGTGTGTGTGAAGAACAGATAATAAAGATGTGGGTGGACATAGTGTGTGTGAAGAACAGATAATAAAGATGTACAGAATATCAATATCCTTATTCTTTTTGGAGACAATTCTAAATAAAGATGATTCATGTTGGGCATTATTAATTTAGTGATGTTAATTCATTTCCATTGAGAGAATCCTAAATAAAGATGATTCGTGTTGGGCATTATTAATTTAGTCATGTTACATCCATTTCCATTTAAACTTATCCGAGTTTCATTTACCTTAGAAAGTCGTTTCACTGGAAACTGGTGATATTTAATGTGGTCATCTTTTTCTTTTTCAAACAATTTTTGCATTGTCAGAATGACATCTTTTACCTGTAAAATAACGTATAGTGCATTTTCAAATGTTACATTTACTAAAGATCAACAATAAATGTGTAATAAATCTCTCTTCCGTATGTAAGACCATCTTTTCATGAGTACAGAATGATTCAAATATAGCCTCATACGTATTATGCCACACTGTTGTACAATATATATATATATATATATATATATATATATATATATATATATATATATATATATATATATATATATATATGAAAAAGTGAATATGTCCATGTGCCAGTTTATGTATAGAATTAAATTTGTAAATTCATGGGGATATCAATAATGTTCATCCTTTTGCATCATTATGATGGATGTTCTTCAGGTGCGTACATTGTACTTTCAAAGTATATTGATAAATAAAAAAAATTTATGTCATTAATTATAAGGTGAGATACACGTATAAACAACTTAACATTTATATACAACACTTGTATACCAAAGCAAATTTCTAACTTTTATATAAAACACTCGTATACAAAAGCACATTTCTAACATTTATATACAACACTTGTATACAAAAGCACATTTCTAACATTTATAGACAACACTTGTATACAAAAGCACATTTCTAAGACTGAAGATATCTTGAAACAACCTTCACAGTTCTTGGCTAAATCAACAAAAAATTAAAAATGGCTTCTTTTGTTTGCACCAGTTTATACATTGTATCAAAACATTGATGCACTTTCATAAGATGCTGTATGGGGCATATTGAGCATGTTTCTGTCCCCTCCAAATTTGTTTATTTTTTTATATTTTGCCAAAGACTGAATGTACTTAAAGGAAAAAAGCATGTACATGAATGATATCATGTTGAATTTACTAATTTATATATTATATATATATATGTGTGTGTGTGTGTGTGTGTGTGTGTGAGGCAGTATTTAGTATTGTTACATTTCCTGTTGTAAAGGTTTATTTTGCTATCAATGAAGATTGTTAGCCATATTTGTATATTGAAAGCCTGTTGACCCAGTTTCAAATAAAGGTCTTCATAATAAATCATCTCTGTTTTATTAATAATTTTTTAAATGAAGTTTGTTTTCAGAATGACTCCAATGTTAATACAATTATTCAACATGAATATTTATATATTTTTTACATTATACAAGTAGTATGTGCAAGTACTCATTCTGTACTGATGTATATATTTAAGTTGCACAAGTAACCATGTTACAAGTTAGAGCAACCTATAATAAAAGCTACACAGAAAATTTATATTTGCATTTTTGTAAAAGAATACAATTATAAACAAATAAATAATAATTGTGCCATGTGCCTTAAAACATTAATTTTTATAATGAAGGTCCTTATGGAAAGGATTATTATTATTGTTACTATAATTATAATTATCATTATTATTATTTTTATGTTCATGTTCTTGTAATTTAAGTAATCCCCTTTTTTCTGTTACCTGTTTTAAAACACTCAGTATATAGAATAAACCTTGCAACTGCGGGGTGGGGGCAAGCCTATAGTGGGGGCCCAAAATACTCATCCAAAAGTTTTTGTATTGGAAGGGGGACCCAGAATTAAGTTTTGCAGGGGCCCCAGAACTTCTTGTTGTTGTCATACCACTGCCTTTAATATATACATATACATGTGTATATATATATATATATATATATATATATATATATATATATATATATATATATATATATATATATATATATATATATATATATATATATATAAAATCCTCCATTTTTGTTTGCTACTAAGAATAATAGAACCCAAGTAATGCATGACATCCAAGCAAACCTAACAACTTTGTTATCTCCTACAGCACAACAACTGGACAAGTGCTCGTGTTCATTGCTTGACAAACATGCCCTAGCAACCAAGTGCAGAGTATCCATTCAGATGTATTCTCCATGGTATAGTAGTGTTAGGGACCAGCTTCACACTGCTAAAAAAGAATGCCATAAGGCTGAGAGGCTTTGGCTTTCATCCAGTCTTACTATTCATAAGCAAATCTATGAAGCCGCTAAGAAGAATGTCACAACCATAATTCATGCAGCAAAATCAACCTACTTCAGCACTAAGATCACTGTAAGCTCTAGCTGCAAAGAGCTCTTCAATATTACTAACCAACTAATGTCAAGGAACAAATGTACACCATTTCTAACAACTTTCTCCCCTGTAGAACTTCCGGACCCGCTTGCAAATTTCTTCTGTGACAGAGTGCAAACCATTGGAGATCAGCTTGATAACACAATGTAAATCGACTCATTGTCACCACATGGTTGTGATACAGAATTTTGATGGCAACCTTTAACAGCATTTGAGCCTGTCTCTATGGATTTCTTACATACAATCCTGATGAAGAGTGCCCCAAAGTTATGAGAACTTGATCCGATTCCGACATCATTGCTGACCGAGTGCTTAGATTCAATATTGCTTTCACTAATCGATGTTATGAATACTTCTCTCTCATCTGGGGAATTCCCATCATTTTTCAAAACTGCCATTGTAAAGCCTCTGTTGAAGAAACCACCACTTGACCCTAATGATTTAAAAAACTACCACCCTGTTTCTAACCTCCCACTCTTGTCAAAATTTTTAGAAAAAGTTGTTCCTTCCCAAGTCTTATCTCGTCTGAATTAAATATTTTATTTTGCAATTTACAGTCTGCATATCGCCCTTGCCCCAGTACAGAACTGCCCTTCTGAAAGTAGTTAATGACCTTATCTCTGCTTTGGATAGTGGAAAGATTACAGTTCTCACCCTCCTTCACTTGTCTGCAGCATTTGACACAATAGACCATGGTATATTACTTCACTGTCTCCAGCATGTATTTGGCATTTGCAATACAGCCTTACTATGGTTCAAGTCATACTTAGTCGATGGGACACAAATTGTGTCTGTAAATGGAAAACATTTCAGCCCAGTTGATCTATGTTTTGGTGTTCAACAGGTGTCATTTCTTGCACCCGTTCTCTTCATTCTATACACTCAGTCCGTCTCAAGTGTCATAGATCATCATCCGTTGTCTCATAAATTATACGCTGATGACAGCCCTGATGCATTTCGATCTAAAGTCATGGATGACATGTAACAAGCTGCAAAGGAATAATGATAAAACTTAGGCCATTCTGATCACGACACAAAGACTTTCTCATTCCCATCCTTTGCCTCAAACAATAAGTATCAGCACCACCAACATTAAATTCACACAATCAGCACTCTCTCATTACAACAACATGTCATGAACATATGCAAGGCCGCATATCTGGAGCTGGGACATATAAGCTCCATTTGCAATTTTCTTTCAGTTCATATGCCACAAAAACACTTGTTTTCCTTTGTACTCTCTAGACTGGACTATTGTAATTCACTTTTATCTGGTTCGTCTCGGTATCTCCTACAGAAACTTCAGAAAGTTCAAAACACAGCTGTTTGGATCATCCTTAGAGTACCAAGAACTGAGCTCTCCTCCTCCCTGCTATGTACCCTCCACTGGTTACCTGTTCACTCCAGAATCAAACACAAAATATGTTCTCTATGCTACATTTCATTGACTGCCTCCAGTCCAAAATACCTATCTTACTTTACCCATGTGTACACCCCTTCTAGATACTTACACTTCTCTTCTGACACTCATATTCTCATTATTCCCACTATCTAAACGAAGTTCTACGGATAATGTTCTTTTGCTTATCAGGGCCCAGTTACCTGGAACGAATTGCCTGTTGAACTTAGACACAATGACACCGTGATCTAATTCAAGAGTGCTCTTAAAACTCACTTATTTTGACTGCAAGAATAGACCTAGAGACTTAGTAATGTTTCCTTAGCTTAATTATTTTCAGCATGTTTTTTGTTTGTAATTTCATGATGTTTGTTTTCTGTAATCATGTCCATATATATATATCATTATGTGTTAACTAATATTGTAAAGTTCTTAGAGCTTCTAAAGATTAAGCGCTGTACTAAGTACTCATTATCATATAAATATATAGAATACAAATCATATGGCAAATAACAGTCCTTTCAAGCAAGTGCACTGGATCCAGCAATGGATCATGTCAGGGATTTATATATATCTATATATATATATATATATATATATATATATATATATATATATATATATATATATATATATATATATATATATGATATTTTCTTTTCCTAGGTTAATACCAGATATATTTCATCGTGGGTTACAAAAAATGTGATATTTTAACGAGTTAAAATACATCGTTTTTGGTACTACAAGATGAAATATATCTGGTATTAAGATAGGAAAAGAAAATGTTCTTTTTATTATATACCAAACTTGCTCTAGAAACGAAGCTTAGAAGATTAAACTCACTCTTTGGTACATCACCCCACCCCCCTTTTTAAAAATTCACTTCACTTTCATAGGCAGATCATATAAATATCAGTGACTTAAGAAAGCGGTAGGATTGGGATGACCTAATCTGTCGTAGTAAATTACATTTGCAACATTTTGAAAACTACTTGATCATATCTAACCACAAAGCAAGTCTGATTCAGTAATGCATCACAGTGGGTTTAACATTGTTGTCAAGTAAGGGGAAATAACTTCATAGAGATGCAAATGGCATCGAGTCAAATTTCTTCAGCAAAAATTAATGTCCATGTCTGAAATATAATGCAGTTTTTTATTTATTTGTTCTAGCTCAAAAAGTGCTCATTTTTGTTGATGCAGGTATAACTTCTGTAGGCCCACACAATCAAGTGTTGCATGGCATGATGGGAAATCATAGATTTTCACATGTGAAAATATAAGGATATATTTTTCACATGTGAAAATATAGGAATGAAAATAATATGAAAATTATTTTGCCAGTAAGTTCCATATTTAACACTTAAGTATACAATATATATATATATATATGTATTTATTTATTTATTTACAGTTCAAAGTTGACACCCTGCGGCAATCCCAACAAACTGAACAATCTCAATACGAATGACATATATAATGTGACACATATAACCATGATGAAGACATATGTGAAAAGTGAGACTGTTATGTAGAATATTTTGTGGATAAGAAAAGAGAATGTAAAGACAAATGTTAAGAAATGAATGCCCCATTGATTAGGTAGGAACTCTCCATAAGAACATGATCCAGTGCATATATCTATTTCTGTCATGGTTTCTTCTTTCTTTTCAGCCTATATGTCATGCCTATGGTCACCTTTAGCATGCACTAGGCATGACTTGAGCAAGTGAGAATATACTTGCTAAATGTATAACTAGTATCTGTAGTACTTTGGTATTACTTGGAAATTTCTGAACAACACCCCCTACCCCCACCTATGTCATGCCCTCATCAGGGTGCATGGATATAGTGATGTTATGTGTTCAGTAGTTAATATTATGACATGAACAATTTTTTCCTTATTATTCTTGTTTGAGAAAGAGGGGAAGTTTGTTGGAGTATGCATGTTTACAAGTGTTGTAAAGAATTATAGATATGCATGAATTCTATAATCATTAAAAGAAATAATTTAAAATAATAATTATAATAACATCAATAATAATAATAACAATAATAATAATAATAATAGTAGTAGTAGTAGTATTTTAAATTGAACAATTTATTAATTTCAATCAAATATGAAAATGGGATAAAATGCCTTTGTTAATGTGCCGATCATATATGAGTGGATAAGGATAAATAATAATAATAATAATAATAATAATAATAATAATAATAACAGCAGCAGCATCATTAACATCATCATCATAAACTTTCATAACACAATGTGTAGGTGAACATTTCAATTTGAGGCAAATATTCTGGTATAGTTTGGTGTCATCACCATCTCCATAAATAATGAAAAATTGTTTCCAATACATCTAACAATTTCTGATGAATTTGTACAATAAGGCTACAAATCATCAAACTACTTACTGTGCATGTTCTCAAATTTAATTGCACATTTTTCCTTTCTTTTTTTTTTAAATTGGGAAATATTAGAATCAGACATTGTAAATATTGATTGCAAACGACGGAGTGTTTACCTTGTATGTACATGTATGTGCAATCAAAGTCCACCCCTTCACTGAAAATGGACTTGTCCAGGAACTGGAAAATGACCGCGAGCAGGCTCTTCTTTTTTACATTGAAAACTTCCGTTTGGTTTGAAACGCGAAGAAGGTGATGGTGTTAGGGACCCCCTGGTGACAATCAGGTTAGAAATTATAAATTGATGAATGAAATGACTAAGTTCTGATCATTTTTATATCCTTGGTGTTTTTCGTTATTAAAATTGGTAGGGGTGTACAAACAAATGGAGAGGTATGAGAATACTGCACTTTTTCGGCAATAACACTTTTATTTGAAAACGAACAGAAAAATGTGAGAAACGAAGTTTGATTATCACGACTACTTCTCATCAAGGTCCCATCTTGATAGTATATACATTCTACATTAACATTGCTGATCAAATAAAACAATTTGACGGTTTGACATTTCCTCAGAAAAACGTACACCAACCACGCCGAATACTACAGCCATAAATAAATTAATATAAAGTACCATTTGCTTTTGAATTATGTTACACGTGATCGTACTGCATGTGAAAAAATCATTATGACAATGAAACCATGTGGCTTGACTTTAGCCGCTTGAATATCACGTTTTAAACAGGGTATATAGGTTAAAATATAAATTTGAGAAAACTTTCTTATTAGAAATAGTCTGCTATGATCACCGTGTATACGAAGGTGCAGTCTGTTACAATTAAAAAATCAAATGAAGCCGTATATCGCTGACAAAAACCACTTTCCACACTAAAACCCAGGATGAAAGAAAAAATGAGATTCCTCTGTGGCCCAGAAGTATGAAAAGTTATGGATTACATTAGCCTCGAGCAACCACTTTTCGTTCACTTAACGTGAATTTTAACGCGTTCGTTATAATATTGTGATAATCTATTCAAATAAACCATAAAAAGTGTTCAACTATATCTACTTCATTTAATCAGCGTGAAAAAAAAAAAAAAAAAATTGGCATTCATGTACATTAGTTCATAATTACCGTTTTTCGGAGCGTGTGTAATTTTGCTTATTTCCGGAAGTGTCATCCATGGTTCGTGACGCAAACTAAAAAGTCACGTGGCATATGACCGGAATGTGCCAGTTAGGTCAAGGTACGGACTATTAGTTCATAATGTCTCCATGTTTTTGAAAAAAAAAAAATAAAAAAATTAAATATGAAGAAAAAAAATTCCGTTAATTCTATATGAAGTTTGTGGACATACATTACTGCTTGCTTGTTCTTTACCATATAAATATATGACTCAACAGACTGAGACAGACAGGGAGACGGAGGGAGAGAGAAATTTAAAAATAGACACTGGTGAATGGATATACATTTTATTATAATAGATTCAATGTCTTTTGATGTAGAATATATGTTTATTATGAAATAATACTGAAACGAAAAAGTCCGTAGTGAATATACATTTCGAGTGTAAATTTTTCTTACGTTGTATAAGAACTCCACACGATTAAAACCAAATATTTACATTGGCTATCCAGTTGTAGAAATTACCAAAGTGGGTTATCCTGTTCAAAATATGTAAACAAAGCCAACATGTGATCGGCGGCGCTATCTTTAGCATATAATAGAAAATTCAAGGCCAAAATGTGACAAAAAAAAGGCATTAGTGAAAATATAGATTTTCATTATGATTTTTTTAAATTACATGAAATTACCTGTTTAAATCTCATTTTGTTTGATTTTACTGTTTAATTCATTCCGGTCACTCTTCAAGAACGCTGGTGACACAGTTGATGACGTCATTATCTCGAAACAAGCGCATTAAATCGCGAGAAACATGGCGCACGATTGAAGGAGGCGCAAGACATCGGGTGGTTGGACGATATAAATACATTCGGGTGTTAAGATTAATTGAAATAAGTATTATTGACTTCATCATGACTACACAGTAATTTGGCACGATATACTAGTATAGTTTTTTTTCTTTCTTTTTATTTGCAGAACAGAAAAGTGTATAATTTTTATTTTTAATCTCATCTGCAATGTTAGTGTAGATTCTGTCAAGATGGGACCTACATCAGAAGTTGGCAATAGTCGTTCTGAACAAAACATTTAGTTGTAAGAGAGTTCTGTAAAACAACATAGGAGTAAGAGTCACATAAGCGCACAAAATCGATAATTTACATAAATTAATCGAGTCCTACGAGTTCTCCTAAACATCATTGTCATGCGTTCATAGGCAGTGTCCTATATCTTAGTTCTCCTAAACATCATTGTCAGGCGTTCATAGGCAGTGTCCTGTATCTTAGTTCACCTAAACATCATTGTCAGGCGTTCATAGGCAGTGTCCTGTATCTTAGTTCTCCTAAACATCATTGTCAGGCGTTCATAGGCAGTGTCCTGTATCTTAGTTCACCTAAACATCATTGTCAGGCGTTCATAGGCAGTGTCCTATATCTTAGTTCTCCTAAACATCATTGTCAGGCGTTCATAGGCAGTGTCCTGTATCTTAGTTCTCCTAAACATCATTGTCATGCGTTCATAGGCAGTGTCCTATATCTTAGTTCTCCTAAACATCATTGTCAGGCGTTCATAGGCAGTGTCCTGTATCTTAGTTCTCCTAAACATCATTGTCATGCGTTCATAGGCAGTGTCCTATATCTTAGTTCTCCTAAACATCATTGTCAGGCATTCATAGGCAGTGTCCTGTATCTTAGTTCACCTAAACATCATTGTCAGGTGTTCTACTAGAAACCATTGCCAGAAAAGCAGTAAATAGGTACTCGACACTGAAATCAAATTTCATGTCTTACAGTACCTTGCTTTTAACATTTCACAGTAACTGTATAGTTCCTTAGATTCCCACGAAAACCCAGTTTTGTTCAAGTTTTGTCAAATCCACTGGTTTAAGCAAACCATTACAAATCTTTGTCGTTACTAATGACATATATAACTGGTCCTAAAAAATTTTGAAATTTTCTTAATTTATTTTAAAAGTTTTCTTCTTTGTGATCTATATTTAGATTAGCAAATTGTATCTACTGTCTACTTCGCTCAACAGTTAATTTTGCATTGTAAGCCACATTGCTTATTGCTATGGTCACTAGGGTAGATGAGTACACAGTACACACGCATTGCTGGATTTACAAAAGGGATGATTTCAAATGTAGATTCGCAGATGTTCTCCTTTCTTCATAAATTTCATATTCTCACCAGAGTTTCCAACACAACAAGTAACTTATTCGAACAGTTCAGATGTACTGCTAGCAATATAGATCCATGTTCTTACGGACTAGTGGTGCAAGTGATGATGGGAATCGGGAAGTTTTTTCTACTTTTTGTGCATTATGCTCGCAGTAAAAATGTCAAAATAGTCCACAAGCCATGATAAAGGTAATGTGTGAGGTAAGATAGAGCTATCCTGTACATGTGTTCATCACCGGAAAATACGATCATACACACGTGAGAAAAGGAGCTATAACCCAAAGGGTCGGACTTGTCCACAGGAACTCGTCTCTTCTAAAATTGAAGATAATAAGGTTCATGGACCTGTTGTTGGTTGGTTGGTTGATATTTAATGGCACATCATCACACGAAAGATTATATCGTGTCAAGGGCGTCATCAGAAAATATATGGTTATGACGTCATATGGTTATGACGTCAAACTTGTATCTGGGGATTGCCTAGGATACAACAGATCGTTTACACGTTAATGGCGGTCAATCATTGAGTATTAATGTTATAAGATTATAATAAAGTTACATCCTGTTTTTGCAAGCACGGTGAGAGGAAGGTGTGTTGTTTCAATTAGTTGAAAATAATGGTTATCGTAACCTTCGTTGCAAAACCAAGAAAACTAGAGTTAAAGGTACAGGCCGATAATGAAGCGAGTGAGGGCATATATAATTGAAACTTTTGATCCAATGGGTTGGGATAGATACTGCTGACTAATAAAAATAATGGATATGATTGAACATGTCGTGGAAGATAAAATAATTTATCAGCTGTTGCCTCTTGTATGTCAAGTGAAGGAATAACACTGATCACATTTCATCTAATGATAACCGACGACGTAAATTTTCAATCACAAGTACGTCGTCAAGAAAATTATGGCGTGGTTGAGGTTGATTCAATGGTGGCGCGAGGGTTCAAGGCAATGTTCTTTAGTGGCGCCCCTACAGAGGCGCCCATGGGCAATGTTGCTTAGTTGCGCCCCAACTCTGCCACAGAGAACAGTTTTTATATCAGTTGCCAACCTCCCCCCCCCCCCCCCCACACACACACACACAATATATAAGTTTTGTGAAGAATTGCCCCCGTTACACTAAGGTGAGGTGAAATACTATGAAAATTTCAGCTATTAATAAACATCTCTCGACGGCCCCCCCCCCCCCCCTTTACCTGGCGCCAGGGGGGTAATTGCCCCTCTCCAACCTCGTGCTGCCACTGGGTCGATTAGTGTTACTTATGGATGTTACTTTTTTTAAATGTCATTTAAACCGTTCCTTGTATGCCACCATTGTGTGTGTGTGTGTGTGTGTGTGTGTGAGAGAGAGAGAGAGAGAGAGAGAGAGAGAGAGAGAGAGAGAGAGAGAGAGAGAGATTAGAAAGTCAGGGTTTGTATGTCCATCCTACGATCAAAGCTTTGTTGAAAGACTTGAGTCGAAACGTTTACAAACTCTTAACGACTTCGACATAACAGGAAAAGTGACTGCAACGTATCGCGGCCCACTAGCGTGAAGCTCGACAATAAATAGACCAAGAGAAATGGAAGAACAAATAGTTAGAAAATAAGAAGGAATTAATAAAAATATATCAACATAGACTGGTAGAATAAATAAATCAAGTGTCGTGTAGGAAACATACACGTCAAGCATTAGCATTAAGTGCTCGTACCACGTTTGATTTAGTGGCGACCTTGAAATCATTGACAGCACGTATACAATGGCTTGTATGGTTCACTCTTTACAGTTACGCAATAACACTGTACATTTATTGATTTAAGTATGCGCAAACGCTACACTAAGAACCCCTATTCCAGAGATAACTATGAATTCAAATAATTTATATGGAAACTATGAGGTCTTAAATATAAACTGGCATAGGTTGTAACAAAAATTGTACATAATTAACTTGGTTATCTTATGGTAAAGGAGGCACCGAGAAAACGCTGATCTTACCTTGTCCGCCATATTGTTGATCTTCCGTATGTATTTACTTCCTTGTGTCCTACAATACACACGTTTTGTGTAAGATTAACTTTTGACTTGATGTAATTAGGTGTCGTTTCTTATATGCTCTTATAATTGTTTATGTTGTAAACATTACATTAATGAAGAAACTTTGATGCAAAAGAAAAACAGATCCTATTTTCGAATTATGTCCGAAAACTCGAAATTGAAAAATTACAGAAGCTATTCGATCCGTCCACTCCATCCCCAGTGCGGACTCGACTTTTTGGGAAGTGCAGAAAGTAATTGGAAAATACTAAATGAAAATCTAATCAATAACCTTTATTTTTATTTAGGTAAGACACCTGATTTAAAACTAAATGTAATCTTCCGGATAAAATAAAGAACTTCCGTTGATGTTCTGTACGTGTGATTGCCCAAAAGTGTGATTGTTTCAAACTATATAGTTATTTGATTTTGCAAGCCGTTTGCTATCTGATTTTCGCGTTCATGACGGTATATACTTCGTTGGTCGCTATTCGTCTGGATATGAAAGAAGTAAACATCAATGGATACGAAAGGGATTATTTTTCATCTACTTTAGACATGTACAAAAATGGAGTTAGGGAATATTTGTGGTTGGGTGGAAGCTGGAAGTGATGAACTGAACAAAGTGTGGGGATAGCGCTTTATGTAAAGATTCCCAGCACAGGTCGTTTCGCACACGTTTTTGCCCATAGTCAATTCGTGTTGAGCCGCGGTGACTCCGTTATTATGGCGTTGAACTCACCAGAAGGCATTCGGAACTTAGAGGTCAAATCCTACGGATCATACTTCGAATGTATGCCGATTGCTGTCGTTCGGATCACTTCGGCTATTTACGAAACAAGGACTAAGCGAAAATTTGCGAATGATATAACTATTTTTTTGTATTCGTAACTTCTCACTCAACCCTACAGTCAATCCAATCGTAGAAATAACTGAGGTAGTCCGAGAAGATTGCGTTTCTTTTTTTGCGGAGAAATTTCTGGCGAACAAAATGTATGATTTTCTGTAAATTACTGAGCCGACAAATATCCTAGGCATATGTTTGTTTCGCAGAAATAGCCGAGGTAGTTCCGAATGTAGCAGAAGGCTGCGGGTTCGATTACCACCATATGATGTGCTAGCTATCGCGTTGTGCCCTTGGGCAAGAATCTTTACCAATGGCGGCGCGAGTTCGAGGCTCCCGGGGGCATTGATATTTGGTGGCGCCACTACTGAGGCGCCCGGGGGCAATGGTCTTTAGAGGCGCCCCTACTTTGCCACAGAGAACAGTTTTTATGTCAGTTGCCAACCTCCACCCCACCCCCCATCTACGCGCCCTGGTTACAGATGAGGCGCGCCCGGGGGTTTTCCCCCCCACCCCCCCCCCCCCCCCCCCCCCCCCCCCCCGTCGCGCCGCCACTAATCTTTACTCAACTTGCCTCCGCACGATATAACCTTCATTAGTAGCTGACTGCTGTGCCATGAAAAAACATAAAAAATAAAAATAAAAAAATACCCACGTACATATCATATTATGTCACACAGTAATATATGTATTTTCAAGATAGCTTCATGTACATCAGTTGTAATAAATGCTCGAGCTTTCCATTGACGATACCATTGTTGTAGGATGCTGCGTCATACCTAAATTTCCAACGACTACTCATGGGTCATAATTGGTATACCCTGTCAATCAAAGTTACCGATTAGCTGATGAGGCATTGTTAGGCCCACCAAGTTCAGAGCCAGTGAACACAGAATACATTTTTGACTAACTCGAACGTTTTCCTATCAATTTTTTCCCTGCAAGCTCAGGTAGTGGACTTGATTACTGTTAGCCCATGTATACATACAACGTGTTAGAACTTGCTTTGCATAGTTGTTTCAGTAATGAATGTCAGTGCAAATCGACCATCAAACTTAATGATTTCTCGTGTTTTTCAAAACCAATCACTTCTATTTAGGCATTATGGGATTGCGGACTACATGCAAGATTGACTGACCTCCGAAATTGAAGAGCTTGACAACGTGGAAAATCTACGCATGTCGGAAACTGAAGATTTGACAACGGAGGTGCTTCAGTGAGCATGGGCAATGTTACCTTTTTCAAAAACACACGTTAACACATTTTTACGAAAACTTTTACTTAGTTCAAATTACAATCAAAACATAAATTGTCTTTAGCAAGTCATCACAACAAAATACATAAAGGAGCCAAGTGTTTGGAACTATTTTGTTAGAGCTGGTCGGGGTAAGGATAATATATATGTTGGATAGTAAATTGCTAGATAGCAGAGGCACTTAGTGGCGATGGTGCGGAGTGCTCTACCACATGTTTCTAGAATTGATAGAGAGTCGATTTACATATACCCTAATATACGCATAAACATAACAACGTTTGTGTGTGTAGTATAAAGTCTCCTACACGTATGTTCTCGTAAGATAATGCAAATTGGTCCATTCATCTTTCTTATGTTTCACAATATATCTTTCACAATATACTAAAAGAACATCGGAAACTCTATCACATGCCATGGTTTTTCTTTTCTTTTATTTTATTTGCTTTTACAGCATTTTATTTTATTTTTGTATTTGTGTCCTTCAATATATTAATATAGGGGTGGCGAGGCACATCTATCGCTAACCTTATTTAAGCATCCAAGACCCATTTCTTTATTGAAAGGCAATTGATAATTTCTACCAATACACATTTCATTATTGAAAGACTATTGGCAATTTCTACCAAGACCCATTTCATTACTGAAAGACCTTTCTATTGGTAATTTCTACCATGCATGCAGACCTCATTGTAAAAAAAAAAAAAAAAAAAAAAACAACAACAACAAATACATATTGCAAGAAAGGACAAATAAAGATTTGATGAATGTTTTAAGTTCAAACACTATTATTGGAAGACGCGTCATACACAGTGTTTCCCCTAGGGGTGCAAGATTGAGAGTCAAAAATCGCCTTTGTGTCAGAACTGGGGGTCAGACTGAGTAAAAAAAAAAAACCTTGGTGTCAGAAGTGGGGTTAAGTTAAAAATTCGGTGGTCTCTGACGCACAAATGGGGGGAAAGAGGAAACACTGCATACATGTGCTAAAAACGATTCAAAATCACAAATAAACAATAGAACAACTGTTTCCTACTTAACATCGTTATTATCAAAGAAGCAAACTCAATGAAAATATATTAGCAAACTCAGTGATGACATATTAGCAGACTCAGTGAAGACATATTAGCAGACACAGTGAACACATATTAGCATACTCAATAAGACATATTAGTATACTCAGTAAAGATATATTAGCATCATCAGTTAAGACATTAGCACCATCAGTTAAGACATATTAGTATACTCAGTGAAGATATAGTATACTCAGTTAAGACACATTAGTATCATCAGTTAAGACATTAGCATACTCAGTTAAGACATATTAGCATACTCAGTGAAGACATTAGCATACTCAGTGAAGACACATTAGCATACTCAGTGTAGACACATTAGCATACTCAGTGAAGACATATTAGCATACTCCGTTAAGACATATTAGCATACTCAGTTAAGACATATTAGCATACTCAGTGAAGACATTAGAATACTCAGTGAAGACACATTAACATACACAAGGAAGACATAATAGCAAACTCAGTAAAGACATTAGCATACTCAGTGAAGACATATTGGTATACTCAGTAAAGACATTAGTATACTCAGTGAATACATTAGCATACTCAGTGAAGACACATTAGCATACTCAGTGAAAACATATTAGCATACTCAGTTAAGACATATTAGCATACTCAGTTAAGCCATATTAGCATACTCAGTTGAGACATATTAGCATACTCAGTGAAGACACATTAGCATACTCAGTGAAGACATATTAGCATACTCAGTTAAGACATTAGCATACTCAGTTAAGACATATTAGCATACTCAGTGAAGACTTTAGCATACTCAGTGAACACATTAGCATACACAGTGAAGACATATTAGCATACTGAGTGAAGACACATTAACATATTCAGTGAAGACATATTAGCAAACTCAGTAAAGACATATTAGCATACTCAGTGAAGACATTGCATACTCAGTGAAGACACATTAACATACTCAGTGAAGACATATTAGCATATTCAGTAAAGACATATTAGCATACTCAGTGAAGACATTAGCATTCTCATTGAAGACATATTAGCATACACAGTGAAGACATATTAGCATACTCAGTGAAGACATATTAGTATACTCAGTGAAGACACATTAGCATACTCAATGAAGACATATTTCATATTTGCATACTCAGTGAAGACACATTAGCATACTCAGTAAGACATATTAGCCTATAAACAGGCTGAACTGTTGACCAAGATAAATGGCATAAGTAACTGCGACAAATTTCTAACTAGTTGATATGTAACAGTTTACTTGATACTTTAGAGGTCATAAAATATGGCTGTTTATGATCCATCATACTATTATATCACTATATCCTAACAGAAGTGACGTATTTCCTGATTAATTTCAATATGAAGGCTAAATTATAATGTCTAAGAAGGTATAGCTGACATTTCATTACAAACAAAATGATGTCAACAGAAAAAAATGGCAACAAACAAGATCTGCGATCATTTTTGATGAAATAATCTAAAAGTTGACTGTATGACTAGTTGTATATATATATATATATATATATATATATATATATATATATATATATATATATATATATATATATATATTCTTTCATACAAATTGTTGGGTTTGTTTTATTTTGTGTTATTTTGTGTTGCAATATATTTTTTGACAAGCATACCAAGACCTGAGCACGGAGTGAGATAAAAAAAAAAAACTCTCATAGAAGTTGAGGCAATCTCACAGTCTCACTCTATGTGTGAAATTTCTCACAGAAAAGTGAGCTGCGTCAGCTCAGTTGGTAGAGTGTTGGACTCGTAATCCACGGGTTCTATATGCAAGGCCGGATTAAAGGCGGAGCAAATGGATCAGTTGCTCCAGGACCCCCGCCCATCGGGGAACCCCGAAACGAAGTGAATGTTTTTTTTTTTTGTTTTTTTTTTATCTTCTCTATTTTGTTAATTTTTGGTGGTGAAATTTCTCCGGAGCCTCCTACCACCTTAATCAAGTACTGCCTATACTCGCCCAGACCATCCTTGGGAAAGGCACTTAGAATTCATTTCCTGGGCATGCTAATAGATTGCCATGCAGCACATAAATCTGAATCACAACCTGATAACCGCCTTGTTGGTGCTTTCACAATAACTTGCAGCATGAGTAATGCTTATGCATCCGGTAAACAAAGAAACTAACAATCAATAGGGTCATAATTGCGTGCAAACACCATGCAATCTGTATTCTGATCATACTTAATGAAAGTTAATTACCCCAAAATATTTCATTTTCATTTTGGATCAAGGTATATAAAGTATTTTCATTTTGGATCAAGGTATATAAAGTATTTTCATTTTGGATCAAGGTATATAAAGTATTTTCATTTTGGATCAAGGTATATAAAGTATTTTCATTTTGGATCAAGGTATATAAATTATTTTCATTTTGGATCAAGGTATATAAAGTATTTTCATTTTGGATCAAGGTATATAAAGTATTCTCATTTTGGATCAAGGTATATAAAGTATTTTCATTTTGGATCAAGGTATATAAAGTATTTTCATTTTGGATCAAGGTATATAAAGTATTTTCATTTAGGATCAAGGTATATAAAGTATTTTCATTTTGGATCAAGGTATATAAAGTATTTTCTTTTTTTTTTTAACACATTCTCAAAGAGTATTTTGGTAGACCTCAAAAACTGGTGCATTGAAAATATAATATGCATGGATGTAATATAATATAATATGCATGGATGTAATATAATATAATATGCATGGATGTAATATAATATAATATGCATGGATGTAATATAATATAATATGCATGGATGTAATATAATATAATATGCATGGATGTAATATAATATAATATGCATGGATGTAATATAATATAATATGCATGGATGTAATATAATATAATATGCATGGATGTAATACCAGCATTCAATCTTGCTGCCTGCCTGGCATTCCAAAGTCAATAATTTCCAGTAACACTTTAAAGGATTCTGCCAGTGCTGGATTACCCAATAGGCAGACTAAGCACGTGCTTAGGGCACCAACAAACAAACAAACAAACAAAAAAAGCGAGAAATTACGGTTTAGTATTGTTTTTATTTTGAATTACATGGGGGGGGGGGTGGCACCATAATCTTTTCAGTGCTTAGGGCCTCTAAAGGTCTTAATCCGGCCCTGGATTCTGCTATCGATTTCAAAAGTAGCTAAGCTGTAGTCCAGTTGATTATGAAAGCTAATTTAAAACACTGTGTGATACACAATCTGTTGTAAAGGACCTAGGTATGCTCCTTCCAATCATTTGCAACTTCGAGGTCAATTCTACGATGCATACCTTGAATGTATGCTGATAGTTGCATTCGGACTACCTTGGCTATTTACGAAACAAGTATTGACTGAGAATTTGTGAATGCATTCAACAATTTTTTTTTTTTTTTTTAAATTTTTTTTTTATTGCGTAACTTGTCCGTCAATCCTACGAGCAATCCAACTGTAGAAATAGCCGAGGTAGCCCGAATAGATTGCGGTTTCTTTTTTCAAGGAGAAGTTTCCGGCGAACACGATGCATTATTTTATTTTTTTGGTAAATTATCGCGCCGACATCCATCTGAGGCATATTTTTGTCTCGCAGAAAAAGCACAGGACATTCCGATTGCCTCCCAATAAGATCAAACTTTGAGGTTATGAGCTTTAAAGTTTTACCATTATTAGACAATACATGCTACAAGATCAATAATGCACTCAGTTAATTAACTTGATTGTACATATAGCCATATTTCCATATATACATGGGAATTCGAATGATAGGTTTTTTTTTTGTCACGATTTAATTGAACTCTATATAACTAATGTTGATTCTCATTAATCCAATACAATTTATAATACCTTCGAATGAATACACAAACTGCTTAAAATTAAATAATAGTATTATTTATCTTGTAATGCATGTTATCGAGTTGTGACAACAATGAGGGAAGGTTTAATTGCAAAATAGACATGAAGGTTGCAAGAAAGACCAGTTGACGTAGGTCTTTTACTTTCATTGTATGTATAAGCAGTTGACGTCTTAACACTTTTAATGCTACAATAAGCCAAAAACATTGTTAGTATCTCTTTTTTTTTTTGTCTTTTGCTTGGGAGGGAGGGATTTGCGAAGAAAAGACTCCTAACGTATAATGATCGCGCAAATATTATGGAACAAACATATTTTTCTTTAAAAATTGTTGTTGTTTTTTTAATTTCTGTAAATATGTTTTGATTAGAAACCCATCTGTGTATTATTTATTTTATGTTGGGTGCCTATATTTGAAATGCACAGAGTAGCTGACATACTGAAATACATTCCATAAGTGTGTATGATGTAACCACATCCTTCACAATGTTTGCCACGCAAGATAAAATCACTGACAGTGGCATAGCCACCTGTATGTGGCACACAACTTTTAAAAAGTGGTGAATCAGTTGAGTGTACCGTGGTCCAGTCCTATCAGCATCAGAGCACGCCACTCATGGATGTCCATCCAGCTATGACAAATAAATTAAAAATAAACAACCTCTTTCCACAACTGTAACAGAAGATTGCATTCATTTGCAACAAAAGAGAATTCGTGATGGTTTTATACATAGTGATATTTCGAAAGTAGGTACTCAGCATTTTGAAAAGAACCTGAGAACCTAGCTGAATTTTAACACTAATGCAATAGCCATATTCTTTCTTAACTTGCCACTACGAAGTAGAAATCTGACTTCTAGGGGCGGACAGCGATAGATAGATTATGAAGCTTCTGAAGCAGATTTTAAGAAAAATGATTTATGAAAAGAAGAACAAAATTAATATCTTGTTTTTATCAATTTATTATAGCACCTTTACTTTGACATCATGGAAACGAATGTTGTTTTTTCTTAATTGTTACGCCCTGTCACAGTTTGCATGTATGTATATGACTGAACGGTAAGTCATTATACTACTGTGTATAAAGTGCTGATTATAATTTTAAAAAATGTAAACATAAAACGTAATAAAAAACTTTACTTACAAAAGACGCTAACATTTCGTTTCCAAGATCACTTTAGTCTGAATTTTTTTTGCATGATAACTACTGTTAAAAATGGCTATTAGAGGCTACTAAAAGTTTTGTAGAGGTGAGCTATGTAATCGTTGAAAGCTCTCTGGGATTTGTATTATCAGATTAAGGTAAACAAAGTAGATTTTGACATTAATTAAGTTTCTCTCATTTAGTATGAATTGCTTCCGTGATCAATGATTTGGGTAATCTAGTTAATTAATTATAAAAAATTGAATAAATTAACCGGAAATTAACAATAATTGGTTTTTAAACATGTATGGGTCTCTAAAGCCGTTAATGAGAAATGTAATGTTAAACTACACTTACTAACCAATACGCTTTTGGCCTGAAAATACCCTCTATCCACCACGCCGTTTGTAGTAACCTACACCCACTCATCTGTCTACTGATCACACAGGATAGGATGTAAAAGAAGGGGTATAACAAATATAGAAGTTTTGACTACGGCAAATTTGATTTACCATGACTTGCCATAAAATGTTTTTGCTGGGAAAATCTATTTATTGTAAATTATACATTATAGTAAAGAATTATTTTATCATGATGTAGAAATATAAAAATACTATTTTTACTTTAATATTTGTATACTGTTCTACATTTTGTTTCACGTGGACATTTTGACTACGGAAAATTTTGACTACGGTAAGTCATTGTGACATATACAAACATAAAACACATAGATTGACATTGATTAAGTACTGTCTTTGTTTTTAAGTGTATGTGTGTGTTTTTTTTCAATGTATTATCCATACTTAAGAAAACAAATCAAGGCATAGAGACACTTACTTTCTTGTATATTCTCCTGAAAAAAAATCACCGTGAAATTTCCAAACAGATCGCATAAGTCAATTTTTCTTCTTTTTTTTTTTTTTTTTACTGTCCTTCTTTTTTGAATTT
The DNA here is from genome assembly GCA_029931535.1 of Margaritifera margaritifera. NCBI lineage: Eukaryota > Metazoa > Mollusca > Bivalvia > Unionida > Margaritiferidae > Margaritifera > Margaritifera margaritifera. The sequence goes on along the minus strand of JAQPZY010000683.1, from coordinate 239,446 downwards.
CTTCACTGGCATGGGTTTTTCTTCTGCGTCAGTACATGTTCTAATAGGAATCAAAGACTGCGTTGATGAAGAAAATACAAACAATATTATCCACGCACTCTCTGGAGTCCGACCCTTGTAATCGCACATTATTGAATTGCATGGATACAGCTGTAATACTGTTTTCCTTCTGTTTTCCAGTTGTATATGTAATGCTCAAACTAAAACGGTTACTTACTGTAAGCAAGTTGTATTTACAAAATATTCAGTGTTAAGTCATGCAAATTTTTCATTCATCAATTTCTTTTTTAATTTTTTTTTTTTAAATTTACGATTTGTCGTCCTTGCTACTTATTGTCGCTTAATGAACACACTGACTAGGTTCCCCCCCCCCCCCCCAATGTTACAAATAGAGTCTTTTGGGCCTAGAATAGGTATGCCAGGGTCAAGTCAGTGTAGGGTTGAACAATTTTGAACATTTGACACACACACAAAAACTGAGAATGAAAATTTGCCGGACTTGGAACTAAATATGCTGAAATACAACTTGCTGCGAGTAACATACAATTTTTAGGGAGAATCTTAAATCTAGGATAGCCAGAATTCTAAAACTCCTCTCTTAGGCTTCATACAGGATTTAAAAGAATATATGTTTGGAATTGTGAAGAAATGTGAAATATTATAAGAAAAGCAATGGAACACACATACCTGATTGACTTTAGTAGTTATTGGTGTTTTTCGCAAACATAGTAAGAGAATGTAAAAGATTGATTTTCAGTTCTTAAATTTACACAAGAAACTTATTAGCATATTTCTAGCCGAAATCAGAACAAAATATATATGAGCTATCGCCTTTTACGTTCTCTTACTATGTTTGCGAAAACAGTAATTATTATATGTGTTCCATTGCTTTTCTTATAATATTTCACATGGTCCGAATCAGCTTGACATTTGGGCAGAATCAGCCAGTAATTTGGACCGAACCATCCATGGTCCGAATCACCCAGCATTCCATGGTATGTGGACCTGTAAAGAAGGAACATAATTCATTACAGGTGATTTTTAAATTTGTTAATATAAGAGTTGTTTCCCTTAGACCGGGAGTGTTCAGTTTCTTCACCATCAACATTAAGTTTTCATACCAGCACGCATAATTTGTTAAAATAGCAATTGAAAATGCTAGTAAAAATTGAATAGGAAAAGCTAAACGTGCGTAAATAATGGAAGAAAGAATGAAAAAGAGAAAATGAAGGAATGGCGTGTAATACCATATGATATACTTTTCACTGTTGCACCGTCTAGCTATGTACTGTAGTTTCGTTTTTCCAGTTTCAACATAGCGGTAACATCCAAGCTGATGCATATTTTGGACCTTCCCCCGGAACTGTTGACAGCTCTGCTGTCGTACCTGCCGGGCCGAGATCTGGTCAGAGTGTGTCAGACATGTAACTGTCTCCGTGATTTGGTCATGCAGGGTCCCCTCTGGCAATGGAGATGCCGAAAAGGTACCAAGACATTGAATGGGTTTTCCCAATGCAGAAAGCCAGCATTGTTGATAGTGACTCGAGTTCCTCATCTCAGTGACCCCTATTCATAAATCTCCATGGATTCAACTCAGTTTCTGAAAAAAATTTCCCAGTTTGCTTTCAGTTAGAGGAATGCATCAATACAGCTTCAGTACCTTCATTGTAAAATGTGAAAAGTTAAGACTGATTGTACCAATTCAGTGGTATATACCAATTGATATCTCTGCATACAATTTTTAGATCAGAAATTTAATTTGTCAAAACTATCATTTTAACATTGAAACAAGATTTTTAATAGCTAGTTATATTGTTAAAATAGTATGTATATATGTATTTACATATGTATGCATGAATGTATGTGTATGCATGTGTCTATGTTTGTATACATACATGAATGTATGTAAGTTAATTGTATATATATATACACATCTGAGCAAATCCCATAGCCCGACATCCCGGACTATTCATTTTCGAATTCGTTCAAGTAAAATTTTCCAAGTCGCTAGTCCGGGACAAGTACTTTTGCCTATTTTTTTTTTAAAAAAATCACACCGAGCGTTGGTCATTGATAACTGTGATTGATTGATTTTCGAATTAACTACGTGTGCGGCCATTCTGATAAAAACAAACAATATCCCAAACTGGCACAGGTTGGAAATTCAACCAGTGTATTTGCCAATGGAACTGACAGATTCAGGATTAAACCGATCAAGTCTCGTGACAGTTCTGGGCCTCACAAGGTCTATGCAGTTAGGGAAAGTCTGAATTCCAGTAAATTCCTTTCCATTCTTGCTGGAGCAAGAAATAGTGCATATAAGATACCTGGACAATGGAAAACTGAAAACCTCTGATGTAACAAAATGTATAATATCAACCTGTGTTTTTGAAAAATTCAATTATTTTAAAAAATAAATATGTTATACATTATTTCGTTTGTTCTTTCTATGGATTAAAGTGCAAACATCTCATCAAATCTTGACAAGTGATTTAAATTTGGGACAAGTGAAAAGGTAGGTGGGACAAGTGAATTTCTGAAACCACTTGCCCTGGACAAGTGTATGAAAACAAAATTTGCTCAGCCCAGTACATGTTTGTTAAAGTTAATTGTTATTGTATTGTTTATAGTCATTAAAATACATAACTCCAAGGAGCTAATTGTTATATTATGTATTCGGTGACTTGCTAATTAGTATAGACCTTAAACATTGTGGTATATGTGCTAGACTGAAGGCAGACATACTGGGTTTGATCTTTGACAACAGCTGTGGAGTTATATAGTGAATAACCCTCAATTTTCTGTGGCACTAGGATGGGTAAGAGAAACCAAACTTTCTTTATATATCTATTGGCTGTGAGGTCCAGAGACTGCTATGTAATAAAATCAGTAGAATTTAGTTATGACATAATACCTAGGAACATAGTACCACCATGACATAGGCAGAGGAGTTTTGGTTGCATGAATTTTAATGAGACCTAAAAACTCATGGCCTATTCTGTATGCTAAAGTATTAAGTTCCAAGGTGTTCCATAGATAATAAATTCTACCAATTTAAGTTCCAAGGTGTTCCATAGATAATAAATTCTACCAATTTAAGTTCCAAGGTGTTCCATAGATAATAAATTCTACCAATTTAAGTTCCAAGGTGTTCCATAGATAATAAATTCTACCAATTTTATTAAAGTATTAAGTTCCAAGGTGTTCCATAGATAATAAATTCTAACAATTTTATTAAAGTATCAAGTTCCAAGGTGTTCCATAAATAATAAATTCTACCAATTTTATTAAAGTATTAGGTTCCAAGGTGTTCCATAGATAATAAATTCTACCAATTTTATTATTTAGTGATCTTTGGCCCTCTCAGACAGTACAAAGATAAACAAAAAAAATCAGTTGCCATATTAAAATACTTGGCTCCTCTGTAAAGTTTACAGAAATAAACCAGTCCAATTTGAAATCATTTTATATTAAAGGTATGTTTATAAGAAGTGACAAAGCAAAATATTTCACTCAAATAGAATATCTGGTCATGGAGATCTGGGCATTTAAACTTTGAAAGAATAACCAGAGCTTTTATTTGTTCTTACAGATTTGTTTGCATGGTACTGATCTAAGAAATGCATACATATTCTAAAAGCATCATTACTAATTTTGTCTTGAGAAATTTTTTGTTTTTATCTTTTGTATTTTGAAGTTAACATTCACACATCATATTTGAGTTGATATGTATGGTCCTTTTTTAAAAAATATTTCTATAAATTTGCATCTTAAAATCATAACATAAAAATATTAGAATGGAGAGGAGTGATTAAAATTTATTTTAATTTTATTTCTTTCTGCATTGATCATGTGTGCTACTTTTTTCATGCATGGATACCATTCAGCACTTTTATTTTTAGTTTTACTCATTGCAATGATAGAAGGCATAGACACAGTCTGTAAAATAAATACTTAGAAAGGAGACTTGGCTTATTCAACTCCTGTGAGATGTGGGAACAGTTGTTTGAGAATCAGGGGCAAATGTCAAATTTAGGGAAGGGGAGAAATGTAACGGTAAAAGGTATTATCAGGCTACTTACTATCCAGCCTAGCTTATCCTGACCTTTAAACCTTGTCATATATGCACCTACTCACGTATAATCCGGGTCCAAATCAAAACCACATAGACCCTGATCTGCCATCGCATAATGCGCCAGCAGATCAGGGTCAGTGTTGTTTATACCATATATACTCGCGTATAAGCCAGGTCCAAATGCAAAAACATAGACCCTGATCTGCCGTCACATAATGCGCCGGCAGATCAGGGTCTACTCTATGTTGTTTGTTTTACTGATTAGTCTTTACAAACTGCAGAGACCTAGATCTGCCGTCACATTATGCAATGGCAGATATGTGTCTGTGCAGTTTGCAGTGGTATTCGCTTATATGCAAGTGTATATAGTAACTGAAACAGTCGTAGTGGATTCAGTTTTTGATGGGTGCCATACTTTTGCCTTGTAGTCTTTTCATATCATAATACTAATATAGTGAAAACCTTGAGTGATACTGACACATCATGTATTCTGGCTCATTGTGGGATGAAATAGCAGCATCATTCAATAAATGTAAAAAATAGCACAGATTAAATGGTGTTCCTTACAAGGTTTACAAATACTGTCCAAGACTAACCAGAAGGCTTTGGAAGCTAATAAAAGTTATATGGAGAAGAGGTAAGTTGACAGAGAGTTGGCTGTTTTATTCAGAAGGAATAAATAAGTTATTATTTATTTCGAAGAAAAAGAATTCATCAGGAATCGAGCAATTCAGGACAATATCCCTTTTAAACATAGAAGGGAAGATATGCCTAGCCAACCTTGCTTGGTATCTGATGAAATACATGCTGGTGGAGTTCCAGGAGTACCTGGTTGCCTTGAGCACACAAGTGTCTTAACTAAGATCATCCAGGATGCCAAGGAAAACAAAGGCGATCTGACAGTGTTGTGGTTAGATCTCACCAATGCATATGGCAGCATTCCACACAAGTTGGTGAACCTGACTCTAGAGAAGTATCATGTACCAGAGAAGTTCAGGGACATACTTCAACACTACCTCGATAACTTAAAATGCGCTTCACCATGCCAGACTACACTACAGCATGGCACAGATTAGAAGTTGGCATCATAACTGGCTGTACCATTTCGGTAGTACTATTTTCAGCTTCAATGAATCTCCTTGTGAAGTCAGCAGAGAAGATGAGCCGAGGACCAATTATGTCATCTGGAGTTCGGCAGCCTCCTACGAGGGCCTTCATGGATGATATGACAATTACATCCAAGTCAGTACCAGAAGGTAGGTGGATATTAGAAGATCTTGGAGACCTGATTAACTGAGCCATGATGAAGTTAAAGTCATCTAAGTCAAGAAGTCTGGTCCTGAAGAAAGGAAAGGTGCAAGATAGATACAGGTTCAGAATAGGAGAGGAAGTGATACCAACACTGAGTGAGCAACCAGTTAAGAGCCTTGGCAAGTGGTTTAAGGACTCCATGAATGACAGTGGGAGTGTGGCAGACATGAAGTGACAAGTCAAAGACTGGATGGAATCCATAGACAAGAGTGGGCTAGCTGGGAAATACAAGGCCTGGTGTTAGCAGCATTCTTTGGCCACTTCTAGTATACCAAGTCCCATTGATCGCCATAGAAGCAGTTGAGAGAATGTTCAGTACATATCTGCGATGATGGATGGGAGTTCCAAGGAGCTTCAGTAGTATCGGCTTGTACAGTACCGGCAGCAAACTTCAGTTACTACTATCATCAGTGACAGAGGAGTTTAAGTTGACCAAGGCCAGGCAGATGATGATGTTGAAAGACAGTGCAGATGAGAAGGTGAGTGAAGCAGCAGTGGAGGTACAGACAGGTAGAAAGTGGGTGGCAGCAAAGACAGTTGAAGAGGCAGAATCCAGACTGAGAGACAGTGACATGGTAGGCACAGTAGTAATAGGAAGGTTGCTGTTGGGAAGCCTGAAAAGACCTATGTGGCAAGCAGCAAGCACCAATGAGAAGCATGCCATAGTCCAGAAAGAAGTTCGTCTTGCAGAAGAGGAAGACAGGCAAGTTAAATCTGTTGGCATGAGGAAGCAGGGGGATTGGTTGTGCTGGGAAGCTGCGAGGTCCAAGAAACTGTCTTGGAGCAACATCTAGAGAGTTGATGCCCAGAAAATCGGCTTCCTCTTATGCTCAGTGTATGATGTTCTCCCTACACCAACAAACATGAAGACATGGGGACCAACTGATGACCCAAACTGTAATCTTTGTGGGAGACTTGCAAATTTAGAGCACGTGCTGTCATCCTGCAATGTAGTTATGACAGATGGTAATTATTTTTGGCACCATAACCAAGTGTTTGCTGAGATTGCTGCCAGTATGGATATAGCCAGGAGAAAGAAACATTAAGTGAAAAGTGGTCCAAACTTCATTAGCTTTGTGAGAAGCGGTGAGACACAAAGGCAAAACACTGAAGCAAGAGGCATCTTGACAACAGCACAGGATTGGGAAATGCAGGAAGATGTGAAAGGACAGCTGAAGTTCCCAAAGAACATCTGTAACACCAACTTCAGACCTGATATTGTACTGTGGTCAGGAGGTACCAAGCAGGTGATTTTGTTGGAACTGAAAGTGCCATGGTAAGCTAGAATTGAGGAGGCCCATGAGAGGAAATTGGCCAAGTATCAGCCACTCATCCATGAGTTCCTGGAATTTGCTGGTGGAAATAGGATGCCGTGGCTTTGCAACACATACCTTTTGGTGTGTCTTGCGAGTCATCGGGATTACAGGACCTAGCCGCAGGGATTTATTCACCCAGGTTGGCAAACAGGCTGAGGAAGCCTCACATTAGATTTGGCAGAAGAGAGAGGAGCGATGGAAAGCTAATCGAGTCTGGGTTGAGTCTGATCAACTCAGTCGGCGAACCCCTGGAGAGCATTGTGGGTCAGTGCCGAAACACTATAGGAAATGTGATCCCCACCTGATGACGGAACCAGTTGCATTGCAGAACTGTATTCATATATTGGTCTTGAGGGAATATATACAGTTATAGGTCTTAATGCATTGAGGCACCTTAGGTCCTATGGCTACCTTTACAATTTCAAAATGAAATCTATTGGGCCAATAACCATACTTTTATTTCAGACATAGATTACTTTACTAAGTAATCCAACAAAATGTCACTGAAAAGATGCATTCATAGGTACTTTACTAAGTAATCCAACAAAATGTCATTGAAAAGATGCATTCATAGCTACTTTACTAAGTAATCCAACAAAATGTCACTGAAAAGATGCATTCATAGGTACATGTACTTTACTAAGTAATCTGACAAAATGTCACTGAAAAGATGCATTGATAGGTACATGTACTTTACTAAGTAATCCAACAAAATGTCACTGAAAAGATGCATTCATAGGTACTTTACTAAGTAATCCAAGAAAATGTCACTAAAAAGATGCATTGATAGGTACTTTACTAAGTAATCTGACAAAATGTCACTGAAAAGATGCATTCATAGGTACATGTACTTTACTAAGTAATCCAACAAAATGTCACTGAATAGATGCATTCATAGGTACATGTACTTTACTAAGTAATCCAACAAAATGTCACTAAAAAGATGCATTGATAGGTACTCTACTAAGTAATCCAACAAAATGTCACAAAAAAGATGCATTCATAGGTACTTTACTAAGTAATCTGACAAAATATCACTGAAAAGATGCATTGATAGGTACATGTACTTTACTAAGTAATCTGACAAAATGTGGTGTGAAAAGATGCATTCATAGGTACATGTACTTTACTAAGTAATCCAACAAAATGTCACTGAAAAGATGCATTCATAGGTACATGTACTTTACTAAGTAATCTGACAAAATGTCACTAAAAAGATGCATTGATTGGTACTTTACTAAGTAATCTGACAAAATGTCACTAAAAAGATGCGTTGATAGGTACTCTACTAAGTAATCTGACAAAATGTCACTAAAAAGATGCATTGATTGGTACTTTACTAAGTAATCTGACAAAATGTCACTAAAAAGGTGCATTGATTGGTACTTTACTAAGTAATCCAACAAAATGTCACTAAAAAGATGCATTGATTGGTACTCTACTAAGTAATCTGACAAAATGTCACTAAAAAAATGCATTGAAAGCTACTTTACTTAGTAATCCAAAAAAAATGTCACTGATCAGGGTCTGTGTTGCTTTTGCTACTGATTACTACTAACAAACTGCATAGACCCAGATCTGCCTGGCGCATTATGTCATGGCAGATCTGGGTCTGTGCAATTTGCAGTTGGACTCAACTTATAAGAGAATATATACAGTATGTTTGTAGATTTGAAGACTTTTTCTATTAAGTTTTACTTAGAAGAATAGAAGACTTACTTAAATAAAAAAACATAGTCCTTTTGTTTTATAATAGTCTTAAATATATCAATGTTAGTGATATTTTTCATTACATGTCTGCATAACAACTTTCCCAAAGAATATGCATGTCAGTGGTCTGCACAATAGAAATTGCCCAAAAAATATTCATATAGAGGGTCGGCACAAGTTCCCATAGGGCATTTTTGCTTTTTTGCAGCATGATGTTTGTCCAGTAATTAATTATTTTCTTAATTCTAAACAGTATGTTTGATGGTAGCAGAGAAAAAAATCATTATATATATATATATATATATATATATATATATATATATATATATATATATATATAAAGACTGCACAGAATAAATATCAAGTATACATTATGTAACTGGTGCAGACCTTCTATGCCTGGGACAAATGGAAGAGTTTGCTGCGTAAGTAAAATTTAATGTCACTTGCCCAGAATTGTATGTAGAATATGTAGGAAGAATCCAGATCTTTTGTGCTAGTTAACCATTTACAATGTTTCCAGCTATATGCATAATATTTACTTTACTTTTTTTTCAACCAGAATACAAGCTGCGGTCTAATGAAGGTTGGGATGCCTCATACTATGAAATTTATTCAAAAGGTAAGCACATGAAGTACTAGTTTGTGGACAGCAGTAGTCATATTGTAAGCACAGGAAGTAATTGTTTATAGCCAGCAGTAGTCATATTATATTGTAAGCACTGGAAGTATTAGTTTCTTGCCAGCAGTAGTATTATTGAAAGCACTGGAAGTATTAGTTTCTTGCCAGCAGTAATATTATTGAAAGCACTGGAAGTATTAGTTTCTTGCCAGCAGTAATATTATTGAAAGCGCTGGAAGGATTAGTTTCTTGCCAGCAGTAATATTATTGAAAGCGCTGGAAGTATTAGTTTCTTGCCAGCAGTAATATTATTGAAAGCGCTGGAAGGATTAGTTTCTTGCCAGCAGTAGTCATATTGTAAGCAAAGGAAGTAATTGTTTATAGCCAGCACTAGGCATATTGTAAGCAAAGGATGTAATTGTTTATAGCCAGCACTAGGCATATTATAAGCAAAGTAAGTAATTGTTTATAGCCAGCTTTAGGCATATTGTAAGCAAAGGATGTAATTGTTTATAGCCAGCACTAGGCATATTGTAAGCAAAGGATGTAATTGTTTATAGCCAGCACTATGCATATTGTAAGCAAAGGATGTAATTGTTATAGCCAGCACTAGGCATATTGTAAGCAAAGGATGTAATTGTTATAGCCAGAACTAGGCATATTGTAAGCAAAGGATGTAATTGTTTATAGCCAGCACTAGGCATATTGTAAGCAAAGGAAGTAAATGTTTATAGCCAGCACTAGGCATATTGTAAGCAAAGGAAGTAATTGTTTATAGCCAGCACTAGGCATATTGTAAGCAAAGGATGTAATTGTTTATAGCCAGTACTATGCATATTGTAAGCAAAGGATGTAATTGTTATAGCCAGAACTAGGCATATTATAAGCACATGAATGAATGTTGTAGGGACATGTATGGTTAGTCTTGTAGATCAAGGTTTGTGTTTAGGTCTTTGTTTAGACACTGTTGACTAGGGATATGTCTGGTTACCCCTGTACATCAAGTGTTGTGGTTAGGTCTGCTTTTAGACACTGTTGAAGAGGAACATGTCTGGTTACCCCTGTACATCAAGTGTTGTGTTTAGGTCTGCTTTTAGACACTGTTGACTAGGGACATGTCTGGTTACCCCCGTACAAAAAGTGTTGTGTTTAGGTATGCTTTTAGACACTGTTGATTAGGGACATGTCTGGGTACCCCTGTACATCAAGTGTTGTGTTTAGGTCTGCTTTTTGACACTGTTGACTAGGGACATGTCTGGTTACCCCTGTACATCAAGTGTTGTGTTTAGATCTGCTTTTAGACACTGTTGACTAGGGACATGTCTGGTTACCCCTGTACATCAAGTGTGGTGTTTCGGTCAGTTTTTAGGCACTGTTGACTAGGGACATGTCTGGTTACCCCTGTATATAAAGTGTTGTGTTTAGGTCAGGTTTCAGGCACTGTTTTCTAGGGATATGTCTGGTTACCCTTGTACGTAGTGTTGTGTTTAGGTCAGGGTTCAGGCACTATTTTCTAGGGATATGTCTGGTTACCCTTGTACATAAAGTGTTGTGTTTAGGTCAGGTTTCAGGCACTGTTTTCTAGGGATATGTCTGGTTACCCTTGTACGTAGTGTTGTGTTTAGGTCAGGGTTCAGGCACTATTTTCTAGGGATATGTCTGGTTACGCTTGTACATAAAGTGTTGTGTTTAGGTCAGGTTTCAGGCAATGATGCAGAACATTCATGTTACATGAGCACATTTCAGGTTTTATGTAACTCATAATTTGCTCATGTGTGATGCATAGCCATCTGTTAACAGTATAGACATTTATCTGTCATTATGTAATGCCCCAGTAGATCAGAATTTGTGCTATTCATTCTACTATAGTCATTATGTAATGCCCCAGTGGATCAGAATTTGTGCTATTCATTCTACTGTAGTCATTATGTAATGCCCCAGTGGATCAGAATTTGTATTTTTCATTCTACTATAGTCATTATGTAATGCCCCAGTGGATCAGAATTTGTGCTATTCATTCTACTATAGTCCCAGTCTCTGACATCCCTCCACTGATAGGTGATATTGGGGCCAATTGCCCATTGAAATGCCCACATCTATCCACACGCAGGGGCAGCAATTACTGGCCAGTTATTTTGTAAAGTAAGGTCCATGAAATGATGTGACTTGCAGAGATTGACTGTGTGATATTTGTTTTATCTTAGTGTCAACCCATCCATAACCTTACTCAATTAGTCTCTTCTCAGCAGCAATTTTCCCATGCTACTGTCGTCTCCAAGTTTTGATATTGGAGACGATAGTACAGGGTTCCCATGGTCATGGAAAATCCTGGACAAATCCTAACGAGACATTTTGCCATGGAAATTAATGGAAAAGTCATGGAAAATAATTTTGTCATGGAAAGTAATGGAAAAGTCATGGAAAATGGCCAAAAATTGAAAAAGTCATGGAATTTCACCACAGGCAGCCATTTCATATTGATGGAGTTTCAGAATGGCTATAGCAGTCTTCCAGTTTGCTGATTTCTATAAATCTGGATTTAAGTACACATTAATTTCCCTTTACTCGCTTGTCAGTCTGTAGAGTTAAAGTGGGTGGATTTGATGGCAGTAAGGAAGGGGGAAGGAGGAGGTCATCTTGACAAAAAACCTGCTTATGTTATCTTTCATATCATGTTGATCAATATTATTATTATTTCCTGTGCACAGATCCAACTTTTTGGCCTTTTCATTGTAAACATTAAAGAATTGTCCTGGATGGAGAAACCATGGAAAAGTCAAGGGAAAAATTCAGATTTGTGTTGTAACCATGACAGTGGTATGGGAAAAAATTGTCTAACAGACTATCTGAGTTAGGTGACATGTAATAATTATCTGTCACAAAGACAAATAATTAGGCAAATGACCTCTGCAAGTCTTACCTTTCTATCAGCCCTTGGCTATGAAATATGAGTTAGCAAATGCTGCCTCATGTTTGGGGTGAAAATTTGGACTTTTTAATAGGCAATTGACTCTGATGTCACCCATCAATGGAGTAATGTCAGACACTCAGACTAATTCTACTGACAATTTAAAGTGACCCAGTGGCACATCACGGAACAGCAAAGCTAGGTCTGTGGTGCATTATGAGACAGCAGAGCTGTGTCTCTGGCACATTTTGGGACAGCAGGTCTGGGTCTAGCATATTATGGGACAGCAGAGTTGGGTCTTTGGCACATTATGGGACAGCATATCTGGGTCTATGCTGCACATTATGGGACAGCAGATCTGGGATTATGCAGTACATTATGCGACAGCAGATCTGGGTCTATATGGCACATTTTGGGACAGCAGAACTGAGTTGATGTGGACCAATATGGGACAGAAAATCAGGGACTATACTGTTAATCCCATTAATGTAGCATCCATTTTACCAAAGTATCACCTTTATACCGCGTTGTGATAAAATATATAGCAGGTCAACAGTTGAGCTGCTTAGACAATATGACATGGACAGACTGATTTCAAATAAAATAATTTGCAACTCTATTTATACTTTCCAAAAACATACATTGTGTCTCAGTAAATATTGATAGTATTGTGTCTGAATAAATATTGATAGTATTGTGTCTGAATAAATATTGATAGTACTGTGTCTCAATACATATTAATGGTATTGTGTCTCAATAAATATTAATGGTTTGTGTCTCAATAAATAAGAATGGTATTGTATCTCAATAAATATTGATAGCATTGTGTCAATAAATATCAATGGTATTGTGTTTCAATAAATATTGATAGCATTGTGTCTCAATAAATATCAATGGTGTTGTGTCTCAGTAAATATTGATAGAAATATGTCAATAAATATTGATAGTATTGTGTCTCAATAAATATTGATAGTATTGTGTCTCAATAAATATTGGTAGTATTGTGTATGAATAAATATAAATTGTATTGTGTCTCAATAAATATTGATAGCATTGTGTCTCAATAAATATTGATAGCATTGTGTCTCAATAAATATTGATAGCATTGTGTCTCAATAAGTATTGATAGCATTGTGTCTCAATAAATATCAATGGTATTGTGTCTCAATAAATATTGGTAGTATTGACATGAAATGAAATGCATTATATTCAGTAATGATATTTCTTTCAAAAATGCAGATGTCAGTTTTTTGCTTGAAAGGACATTTTTTTTACATCGTAGCTCCATTTATGTCATAATAAAAAGGCTAAACTGCATTTCTCTGTATTCCCTGAATATAACCTTGTTTGGTTATGTATAACATGACCTGGTACCAAAAGTAATGGCAGATCTGTTCCAGTGCCTACACGTTTTGTGGTTATGTACACAGCTTTTGTGAGCAGATATGTTAATTTACTTAACTCACATAATAATGGCAGATATTAGTGATATTTGGAGTCGTGTTTGCAATCAATTCATTATACATTAAGACTTCAATAATTCAATTGAAAACATTAAGTACTTGACTATCAAAAATTTTATCCAACAATTTGGGCCTGCAGAGTTTCAACTTTTAAAAATTCTCTTGTATTATGTTTATATGTATGTAGATGGGCCATGTTATTTGTATGTAGATGGGCCATGTTATTTGTATGTAGATGGGCCATGTTATTTGTATGTAGATGGGTCATGTTATTTGTATGTAGATGGGTCATGTTATTTGTATGTAGATGGGCCATGTTATTTGTATGTAGATGGGTCATGTTATTTGTATGTAGATGGGTCATGTTATTTGTATGTAGATGGGTCATGTTATTTGTATGTAGATGGGTCATGTTATTTGTATGTAGATGGGCCATGTTATTTGTATGTAGATGGGTCATGTTATTTGTATGTAGATGGGCCATGTTATTTGTATGTAGATGGGTCATGTTATTTGTATGTAGATGGGTCATGTTATTTGTATGTAGATGGGCCATGTTATTTGTATGTAGATGGGCCATGTTATTTGTATGTAGATGGGTCATGTTATTTGTATGTAGATGGGCCATGTTATTTGTATGTAGATGGGCCATGTTATTTGTATGTAGATGGGTCATGTTATTTGTATGTAGATGGGTCATGTTATTTGTATGTAGATGGGTCATGTTATATGTATGTAGATGGGCCATGTTATTTGTATGTAGATGGGTCATGTTATTTGTATGTAGATGGGTCATGTTATTTGTATGTAGATGGGCCATGTTATTTGTATGTAGATGGGCCATGTTATTTGTATGTAGATGGGTCATGTTATTTGTATGTAGATGGGTCATGTTATATGTATGTAGATGGGCCATGTTATTTGTATGTAGATGGGTCATGTTATTTGTATGTAGATGGGCCATGTTATTTGTATGTAGATGGGTCATGTTATTTGTATGTAGATGGGTCATGTTATTTGTATGTAGATGGGTCATGTTATATGTATGTAGATGGGCCATGTTATTTGTATGTAGATGGGTCATGTTATTTGTATGTAGATGGGTCATGTTATATGTATGTAGATGGGCCATGTTATTTGTATGTAGATGGGCCATGCTATTTGTATGTAGATGGGTCATGTTATTTGTATGTAGATGGGTCATGTTATTTGTATGTAGATGGGTCATGTTATTTGTATGTAGATGGGTCATGTTATTTGTATGTAGATGGGTCATGTTATTTGTATGTAGATGGGTCATGTTATTTGTATGTAGATGGGTCATGTTATTTGTATGTAGATGGGTCATGTTATTTGTATGTAGATGGGTCATGTTATTTGTATGTAGATGGGCCATGTTATTTGTATGTAGATGGGCCATGTTATTTGTATGTAGATGGGTCATGTTATTTGTATGTAGATGGGCCATGTTATTTGTATGTAGATGGGCCGTGTTATTTGTATGTAGATGGGCCATGTTATTTGTATGTAGATGGGCCGTGTTATTTGTATGTAGATGGGCCATGTTATTTGTATGTAGATGGGCCATGTTATTTGTATGTAGATGGGCCATGTTATTTGTATGTAGATGGGCCATGTTATTTGTATGTAGATGGGCCATGTTATTTGTATGTAGATGGGTCATGTTATTTGTATGTAGATGGGCCATGTTATTTGTATGTAGATGGGTCATGTTATTTCTATGTAGATGGGTCATGTTATTTGTATGTAGATGGGTCATGTTATTTGTATGTAGATGGGCCATGTTATTTGTATGTAGATGGGCCATGTTATTTGTATGTAGATGGGCCATGTTATTTGTATGTAGATGGGCCATGTTATTTGTATGTAGATGGGTCATGTTATTTGTATGTAGATGGGCCATGTTATTTGTATGTAGATGGGCCATGTTATTTGTATGTAGATGGGTCATGTTATTTGTATGTAGATGGGCCATGTTATATGTATGTAGATGGGTCATGTTATTTGTATGTAGATGGGTCATGTTATTTGTATGTAGATGGGCCATGTTATTTGTATGTAGATGGGTCATGTTATTTGTATGTAGATGGGTCATGTTATTTGTATGTAGATGGGCCATGTTATATGTATGTAGATGGGTCATGTTATTTGTATGTAGATGGGCCATGTTATTTGTATGTAGATGGGCCATGTTATTTGTATGTAGATGGGTCATGTTATTTGTATGTAGATGGGCCATGTTATTTGTATGTAGATGGGCCATGTTATTTGTATGTAGATGGGTCATGTTATTTGTATGTAGATGGGCCATGTTATTTGTATGTAGATGGGCCATGTTATATGTATGTAGATGGGTCATGTTATTTGTATGTAGATGGGTCATGTTATTTGTATGTAGATGGGTCATGTTATTTGTATGTAGATGGGCCATGTTATTTGTATGTAGATGGGCCATGTTATTTGTATGTAGATGGGCCATGTTATTTGTATGTAGATGGGTCATGTTATATGTATGTAGATGGGTCATGTTATTTGTATGTAGATGGGTCATGTTATTTGTATGTAGATGGGCCATGTTATTTGTATGTAGATGGGCCATGTTATTTGTATGTAGATGGGTCATGTTATTTGTATGTAGATGGGCCATGTTATTTGTATGTAGATGGGCCATGTTATTTGTATGTAGATGGGTCATGTTATTTGTATGTAGATGGGCCATGTTATTTGTATGTAGATGGGCCATGTTATTTGTATGTAGATGGGTCATGTTATTTGTATGTAGATGGGCCATGTTATTTGTCAGATATATCCTCTTATAATAAACATGTTTGCAGAGTTTGTTTTCTTTTTAAACACAAAATGTCAGGAGAACCATTAATTATTTTATTATTTTAATCAATATTTATTTAATCAGTAGCAGAATTTGAAAAGTAAATAAATCCATAATTTGTATCATACTTGTCAGTCAATATAAATAATTGTATAAAATATTTTGTCACTGGCTGAATCATTTCATATGCTTCGACATTTGAAGTTCTTTCTTTATGAAATTTGCCCTTGAATGCAAAGGATATTATCCTAAAATCTAATTTATTTCAATGCTGCATGTCTCTATTTGCAGTGCTAGTTAAATATGGCACTCTGGTGGGTGTTTGGAAAACTACAATGAACTGTTATGGTGGATTGTTTAATGTAACGGCAAGTATTACTTGAGTACAATCTCTTTTAATCCTAAAATCAATTTAAAACTTTAATTGCTATGTATATTTATTAACAGGTTTTTATAACACAATATTTTAAAGGAAAATCTGGACTAAGGTATAATATGTACTCAGTAGATTGAATTCGCTTTATTATGTCTGTAAAATAAGTACTGTTGGTGCTCCATTTTTGTGAAATTGGTTTTTAATTTCTGAATTTTGTTCAACACAGTAGGTTGCCATTTTCTCACAGAGGATGCTGCATTTGTCACATATAACCTGCACATCCTTTTATTGCAGTGTTAGCACTGTAACTTTATTGAACTTGACCCTATATCATCATGTGTGTGTTTAAGAGAGAAAGAGATATCACATGAGCATACATGTACTAATAATGCAAGTACAAATAAGTGAGCTCACTGCATTTTGAGTCACAAATTATCAGATGTGTTTTTATAAAATGACAAACAGGATGTAAAGAATGAACAACTGTTATCCACAAGTTTCATATAGTTTATGATAGCCTACTATCAATAAAAAAATAAAGTTTGTCATGTGCTGTGAAGTGCATATCATGAGACATGTTAACTATTTCAAATGACACATTCTGTTCTTGATTAGTCTTTTGATCAGGTTTGTGAAATGCAATTCAACATCCCAGATTGTAGGCCTACTCATACTAACTAATAAAACAAATAAAAGAAAGACAGCAATAAAAGTATTTGTATATTTTTCATGTATAAATGAACTTATCTGTTTCTAAATTTCTTGTTTTTTATCAGTCACAAACTTGTACAGAATTTTCATTAAGAAAAGTTGATCTTACATTTATTTTGTATAAATTATATGTGAAGGAGAATTGATTTACTGCTTATAAAAATATAGAATTCCTATGTGTAGATATTTGTTTATTTTATTATTCATCCTAATAAATATAGTTATGCAAAAAAATTGTAAATAAAAAAACATTAAAGTAGTCTGAGGAATGTAGACTTGAATAAAAATGTGTGCTTCCCATCCATTATTACTAACGTGATGTTTCAGTGCAATGCCATCCATTATTAAAAGTGTAGTGCGCCAGTGCACTGTCACCAGAAGAGAATGGGAATTAATTTAGTTAATCCCAGAGGATCTGGATAGAACCAACAATATACTACTACCCAGTGATAATTACATTTTTGTCACAATATACTACCCAGTGATAATTACATTTTTGTCACAATATACTACCCAGTGATAATTACATTTTGGTCTATACAGTGGGACCCCGCTATAACCCGGTAGTTGGGAGCCATAGAATCCGACCGGGCTATGAGCCGAACCGTGTTATAAGCAACCATGTACAATACCAACACATTTTTGGATTTAATTGGGGGGGGGGGGGGGTTACATAAAGACGGGTGCGAAAATGCATGGCACAATTACCATTTTTGATCAATATATATTAAATGAGAAAACCATTTGCTGATATAATATATTACTTTATTCAGAAAACCATGCATTGGTACATACATGTGTCTAATTTATATATATACATGTATAATCTATTGCATGAAAAAAATATCAACACCGTGTACTCACCAGCGAATCTTGTAACATACATTGAATCCATAATACAAATATTTCCATCGAAAATATCCACACACGGATGTAGAATATTCAATAATTTTGTCACAGATCATTATGTGACTAATACAATGAAGAGAAAGTAACAAAAATTACGTAACGGGTGTATGTAATGAATGATGAAAAAGTACATGTATGTCCGACGATTAATAAACGGTGTCGCATACATTTTACACCACTACATTTCTCATCTGTTAGTAGTTATTATTTTTTAAAAAACTCTGTGAATCCAGAACCCTCTCTCTTAATTTTGCTTCATCTTTCTTCCATCCTCGAACTGTCGATTCATCGAGACCTAAATCTTTAGCTACATGCGATTGTTTAACACCGGACTTAATCCTGTCCAATGCTTCAATCTTTTCTTTAACAGTAAAAGCATTACGTTTGCGTTTCCCATTTTCCATTCTAAATGTATACAAATTAACACTTTTAATCCTATTGGTTTGAAAATCTACAGCAAGAATAATAGTCATTAAACAATGGGGGTATATTTGTAGTAAATTTACGACATTATTTACTGGCCAACAGATTGCATAAAACAACACCGCCAAGCCTTACGCACATGCTGGCGGCTTTGTTTCTTTGATGCTGTATAAATCGTTGCCCTATGATTTGAACAAGTATAGCTCGGTAGTTCACTTTGATGATAAACAATGTACTTAAATTAATTGATTTATACATTCTGGTGAGAATCTTTTATCAACCGCCACATTGGCTGCTGCTTAGTTGTGTATGAAATTAAGAGAACATATATCGGAGATTATTTGAGCAACGACTGTATTCGGAATGCATTCAAGACAAACAAAGTAGAAACGATGGCTTCATTACTCAGGAATCAGTAATTATAATATTGACACTTATGAGCTGTAATTTTTCAACAATAAACAAAGATCAAAGTTCTCAGTAGGCCCAGCAATTGGTTCGTATTTCCGACGTTTATTTTGGCACAAAAATAGAAGAAATTTGATAATACATTTTCTACACGTTCTTTTTCGCACTGTTTAGACGAATATGAGAATGATAATTAAACTCTTGACGTATTTAGTTTTTTTCATACTTAAAATTTTTTTTTTTTTTTTTTTTTTGGTCTTTGAGAAAAATAACTGTAATAAATTACCCGAAATTTCGGGAGCCATGCCACGACCGGGTTATATCCGAATTCGGGTTATAGCGGGGCGGGTTATAGCGGGGTCCCACTGTATCTTGATTATCCGATTAGTTGTAACTTTAGCTCTAAGTTAGGGTAATTATTAGACCTGGTAGTAGTTATCTCCCGTGGATATTGTTCCATTGATTATATTCCTTAAAACAATTATAAAAAATGCCTCTAAAGGGAAATCAAGACAATATTTTAAAAATAATGTTTCAAATGTTAATATATATTTTTTGTGACATATAAAGAAAAGAATAATTGGAACAGTATAGAAATTATTTAGAGCAGTATGTTTACAATATTAAAAATGACAATGAATAGCAACATCTCTGGAGTTTCTTTCTTCCATCTTGTCTTATGTAAACTAGTATCACTTCAAACCTCCAAATTCATAATACATGTACTATGATTGATGACTTGATCATTATTTTTCATGGAACTGTTATTGCGATTTTTAAAATTATATTAGAACTTTTCTTTTTCATTATTTAATAAACAATGATAAGTCACAACATGTCATTTTATGTCCAATCTCCATAGTGCTACAATATACTTAGGTAAAAAGTGACATCGGACAGATCAAGTTAGGTTTTAGTGTACTTTCAGAGAGTCGGGTATTCCATAAGCACTCACTGACAGATCAAGTTAGTTTTTGGTGTACTTTTAGAGAGTGGGGTATTCCATAAGCACTCAGGGACAGATCTAGTTAGGTTTAGTGTACTTTGAGAGAGTCAGGTATTCCATAAGCACTCACTGACAGATCTAGTTAGTTTTTGGTCTACTTTTAGAGAGTGAGGTATTCAATAAGCACTCACTGACACATCTAGTTAGGTTTTAGTGTACTTTTAGAGAGTCAAGTATTCCATAAGCAGTCACTGACAGATCTAGTTAGTTATAGTTTACTTTTAGAGATTGTGGGGTATTCCATAAGCACTAACTTACTGACAGATTTAATAAGGTTTAGTGTACTTTTAGAGAGTAAGGTACTCCATAAGCACTAACTTACTGACAGATCTAGTTAGGTTTTAGTGTACTTTTAAAGATTGGGCTATTCCATAAGCACTAACTTACTGACAGATCTAGTTAGGTTTTAGTGTACTTTTAGAGAGTGGGATATAACATAAGCACTAACCTACTGACAGATCTAGTTAGGTTTTAGTGTACGTTTAGAAAGTGGGTTATTCCATAAGCACTCATTTACTGATCTAATTAGGTTTTAGTGTACTTTTATAGAGTCGGTTATTCCATAAACACTTACTTACTAACAGATCTAATTACTAGGTTTTTATATATTCTGTCTGCTCTTTTTTCTAGAAGTTTCTGTATAAAATAATTGATTTACACTTCATTGCAGTATTGGTTGGGACAGATTTTAGTAGAGGAATATTTTCCAACTAAGCACGTAAAAGAACCCCTAAGGAGTGTGCCATGGTTCAGCATTACTCTGGAGAATGGAGAAGCCTCTGTGAAATGTCTACGGGGTTTTGGTTTACCTCATCTGGATGAGGTGAAATATGTATGTATATTAGAAACAACCTGATTTTACAAATTTGAATGTTAAGTAGAAATATCTTGATTTTAAAAATTTGTATGTTAAGTAGAAATATCTTGATTTTAAAAATTTGTACGTTAAGTAGAAATATCTTGATTTTACAAATCTTTAAATATGAAAGAAAGAAAAATTGTCCTAGTTATAAAGATAATAGTTTTAATTAAAAGTTTTCTCTTTTATACCTACCCATATGTACTCAACAACTGGTTATTTTTGCTGAGGTAAAATGTAGTGATTTTGTCTAAAAAGAGAGATGAATATTTAGATCAGTTATATTTTAATCATAGCAGATATAGGAAGATATGTGTATTTATTTTAGCACTTAAAACCAGTAGTAGTACTTTCTACACCCAGAACAAATTGTCTTTTTGGTACACACAGAATTACTCTCCATTTTACCAAACTCTGTGAAAGACAGGTCAAAAGGATTTATTTCCTAGTCATTAAGAAGAAAATCATAAAGAACAAATGGGATTGTGTAATTTATTTGATATGGTAGTGGTGTTATTCTGAGCTGTTCGTTTGGATTATAATCAAGAATGTAAACTAGAATATGACCTTTTCTATTCTGAGTGTGACTTCATACCATGTGTAAACAGGAATATTACCTTTTCTATTCTGAGCATGACTTCATACCATGTGTTACCAGTAGATGAGTGTGGTGTGAACAGTCACTAAAGTTGACAATAGTGGTGGGAAGGTTACATACCTTTGAACAGTATTGATGACAAAGTAATGAAATTATTTAATGATCATTAAGCTGTGTATTCAGTACCGGTACTATGGATAGGGTTTCGATGGTAGAGAAGTAACATTGCGGATACTGTCTACGGATATCTTTTGTAATGATTATTATCATGTATGCTGAGATATTTTCTCAAAGTGCAGTTATGAAATTTAAAATATTTTAAAAAAAAGTTATTGGCTCATTCTTTTATAATTTACCTCTCAAGTTCTGGAAGTGAAAATAGCCATGCAGAGCTAGCAATCATCTAAGAGATGCCAATCATAAGTAAGGCCTAGCTGTGTACACTCAAACCTAAATCAACCTTATTCAGATATCAAAATAAAGAAAATTGTAAACTCTTTAAACTTCACATAGGATACAAAAGGTTTTTTTTTATATTTATAACAAGGATTACCAGTAAGGAAAAATCTGGGAAATGCCTTTTTTATATTTATAACAAAGATTACCAGTAAGGAAAAATCTGGGAAATGCCTTTTTTATATTTATAGCAAGGATTACCAGTAAGGAAAAATCTGGGAAATGCCTTTTTTATATTTATAACAAGGATTACCAGTAAGGAAAAATCTGGGAAATGCCTTTTTTATATTTATAACAAGGATTACCAGTAAGGAAAAATCTGGGAAATGCCTTTTTTTATATTTATAACAAGGATTACCAGTAAGGAAAAATCTGGGAAATGCCTTTTTTATATTTATAACAAGGATTACTAGTAAGGAAAAATCTGGGAAATGCCTTTTTTATATTTATAACAAGGATTACCAGTAAGGAAAAATCTGGGAAATGCCTTTTTTATATTTATAACAAGGATACCAGTAAGGAAAAATCTGGGAAATGCCTTTTTTTAAAGTTTTGAACCCTTTGAATAAATGGGAAACTCTAGAGTGGAACCTTTATGAAATATTTTAGTGATCAAGAAATCTTTGCAGTTCTGTGGTTTCCAGTTAAGATAATTAAAAATATATGGTTCAAATTTAATATCCACAGAAATAAAAATTTCCCATATCATGACATTAAAAAATGTGAAGAATCAGTCCTCCATTTTGTTAAGAAGATGCTTTGACATTGGTCATTCTCGGCATGTAGTAATGCTATAGACAATATATGAAAGGTGGTACCCTTATCTTTGGCCTGGTAGACAAATTCAATCCCATTATGATTAAAGAGTAGAATTCACTCTATGCTATGTTAAAAGTTCAAGATGACCACAATCTATCCCCTGCCATGGACAATATCAAGAGCTGTATGTGTCATGCTCCTTGACTGGCAATTGTGAACCTATCCACTGCTGTGGACAATATCAAGAGCTGTGTGTGTCATGCTCCTTGACTGGCAATTGTGAACCTATCCAATGCTGTGGACAATATCAAGAGCTGTGTGTGTCATGCTCCTTGACTGGCAATTGTGAATCTATCTACTGTTATGGACAACATCAAGAGCTGTGTGTGCCATGCTCCTTGACTGGTAATTGTGAACCTATTCACTGTTATGGACAATGTCAAGAGCTGTGTGTGCCAAATTTCCTTGACTGGCAATTGTGAACCTATCCACTGTTATAAACAATATAAAGAGCATGTGCCATGCTCCTTGACTGGCCGTTGTGAACCTATCTAGTAGCTACAGTGCTCTCTGTTAATATTCACCATGAAAAGTCAGGGACTAAATTTGGATACTCAAAACCTAAATTTGAGAAGTCAAGCTTTAAATTTCAGGAATCAAAATTTGCAGCTAAATAACATTGCGGTATTGTATTTATTCCAATATAAAGAATAAAGCTTTCCATAGAAATTATCTGCTGTATATTTTTCATTCATGTAATTTGTCTTGCATGTGAGATAAGTATTTTTTCAACACATTAATTAATAATATTTGCTGTCACTGTTCATTTATTCAGTTATGTATGATTCAAGTATGAAAGTAATACAGATATACAAGGAATTATCTGTGAGTGAATGTGTATGTATTTATTTATAATCTGCCAAGAAAAGTCACAGGCTAGAAAAGTCACCTATTATGTGATTTTTCTTGTCAGCCATAATGGGGGAATGTAATGGGAAAATAAGAAGTGCTTGAGTCATGGAGGTCAATGTTTAGAATTCGTCTGATAATTTTTTTTTTATAACTGACATTTTACTTACTGTTAAATTAAATAAAACATAAAACAAAAAAATACAAATTAAATTTATGAAAATAGTAAATTCTTCTCATTTTGAATCTACCAAGTTGTCTTGTAACTTTGTAACCATCTTAGATGCTAACCATGAAAATAGGTGACTGATACTCGTCTTGGAAGTCCTGTCACTGAGAAGTTGTGCTATCATCAAGATTGAATTCTTTGTCTCTGATAATCATTGAATCCAATGCGCTTCAAGAAATTTAATTTTAATCTTTAATTCACAACTTTGCTTCCTGCACAACAAGAAAGTGATATTTATAAATATAAATATAGTTTTAACATTTCTCTGTAATGGAACTTTTAAATTTGTATTGCAGTACAAATTTCAAAACGAGGGTCATTCTTAATTATTGTCTCATAGTTAACTAGTATGTATTTCTACTGTAACATGAAAGGGCCACCCAAGTTACACCATGCCTAGACCTCTGAAAGTGTTAAGATGGCTCTGGGAAGGGGCAAGGGGTATTTTTATTTTGAAACCCAGATTTTAATCTTTAACATTAATGGTTTATTATTTTATCTTATGGAACAGTCATGTCAGTAACATGGCATAATATCCCATTGTGTGATTGTTCATTTTTTGCAAGTGTGTTTTGTTATCATCAGGTGGTAAATAAATAAATTTTACTTTTGTTTTTAAAGTCTGGTGTAGTTTAGATTGGGTTCAGCTGATACTAAAAAAAAATTTCAGGAATAGAAGGTACTACCCATTTTAACTACTGTAATAAAAGTTGTCATCTACAGTCACTAAAATATAACTCAATGAAGTTTAGACTAGCATTTTTAGAAGAAAAAAAATTTGCTAAAATGTAGCTCCACAAAAATAACCCATACTACAACACTGAACCTTTTCTCAACAACCACCTCCCCAACCCAACCAAAATTTACAATCCTATCTTTGGCAGCTTAAGAGTACTAATAGACTGGTTGTACAGGTTCCATTTGATTATTATTATTATTATTATTAAGGATCAGGAAGAAGAGAAGGATGGGAGGCATACTTTAACCACAAACTTGATATGCCATGGCTCAAATAGTCATCAAGAACTGGAAGAAGACAGTGAGGTATCAACTAACTTCAAACAACCACATGCTCACAAATTTTTTACATTTTTTTTATATCAAATAGACCTACCACCTATTGGAATATGTAAAACTGTAGAAAGCGGTCACTATGATGGAATCAAGAGGGTGTTCAGGGGATTCACTTAAACCTCTTCTTCCAATTGTGCATTTTTCTGTTAAAAAGCCAGACCAGTTGCGGGCCATTTTCTCTTGAAACAAGCAAGCAGATTTTCATAAACTATAACCTAAACCCAAATAGAGTACTTGTCTAGCATCATTTACATATAAATGTGTAGCCAGGGCCTAAATTGCATGAATTTCATTTTTTGTGCATTGCCTTTTGAAATATCTCAAATTGTGAATAAAAAGGAGTCACAAGCTCTTTTTTTTAGCCTCCTGATATGTACCATGTATACTTGCTTATAAGTCAAGTCAACTGCGAACATCATAGACCCTGATCTGCCATCACATAATATGCCAGCAGATAAGGATCTGTGTTGTTCTACTGACTACTCCTGCATAGACCAGATCTATGGGTGCATTTTGCAATGTCAAATCTGGGTCTGTGCAGTTTGCAGTTGGACTCAACTTATAAGTGAGTACATGTGGTAGTATGGGGGGAACATACCAGTAGTCATTGCTATGTCCATCTGTTCGTCTTTTTTTTAATCTGTAAACATTTTTGTGTCTGGACACAGTATAACTTTTAAACCATTCAAGGCATTTTAACCAACTTGGTACATATGTCAAGCAAGTTGCATTGATGTGTCTGTTATATTTAGAATTTTGTACATTCAGTATTTTTTATGTTACCAGGGACCATTCTAGGGGATGACTGTGGTGAAAAACTTGCTTTTTGGTACAAGCAGGAAAGCAATATTCATGTATTGTTGGCTGCGTTCCATTTTTCCATTGTCTATTTTAGTCATACCGCATAAGGATACAACTGGTTATCCACACAGTCACTATGTCACCATGAGCCTAAATATACACAAAAGAAAGATTTTGTAATGTAATATCTATGTAAGGAAGAGCTTTTGAGAGACAGAAGTATGGATAGAAAGGCTTGAATATAGTTATAGATAACTTCCCATAGCAAAGGCTTTCTTTCTGAAACTGACTTCATGAGATCCATATTGCCTACAATTTAGTAATTGGTCTATTTAATTTAGTAATCAGTCTACAATTTATTAGTAATTGGTCTACAATTTAGTAATCATTCTAAAAAATGAAATGGCATCTGATGAGACAGTAGGGCCAGTTGGATTTTTATTATAAAAAATGTTGATTCACTTCCAAGAGACAAATGCATTTCTACATACAGATCCTGGCCTGACTGTCCTTTGAGAAAGTAAGGAATGTAAGTACAGACTACATATATTTAGACTTTAAGCATTGAAACATGAGGGTCAGATATGGAATTCACTTTATACTCTAAAGTAGAGACTGTTATATTGGTCCCAAGCTTTATACTCTAAAGTAGAGGCTGTTATATTGGTCCCAAGCTTTACACTCTAAAGTAGAGGCTCTTATATTGGTCCCAAGCTTTACACTCTAAAGTAGAGACTGTTATATTGGTCCCAAGCGTTATATTCTAAAGTAGAGACTCTTATATTGGTCCCAAGCTTTACACTCTAAAGTAGAGGCTCTTATATTGGTCCCAAGCTCTCACAAAAGTTTATTCAACCATGCAGATAGCCATTTTTATCCTTACATGTATGTTGACTGTGTGGATATTGAGGCATGTGACAGTGGGGATGGCCAGTTGTACATTTAGGCACACAGTGACATGGTGACCATATGGATGATCAGCTGTATTATTATGCACACAGTGACTATGCAGATAGTCAGTTGTATCTTTACACACATGGTGATTGTGTGGATAGCCATTTGTGTCATTATATGCACAGTGACCATGCAGATAGCCACTCTCCTGCTAATCCTGCCATGATGGATTGTATACCTTGCAGAAGGGTAAAATCAGAGTATGTCACTTCCTGCTATAAAAAAATCGCTCAAGATCATGTATCAAGTTATCTATGTGAAAAAGACTAGCATAAACTAGTATCCAGTAAGTCTAGCATAAACTAGTATCCAGTAAGACCATCATAAACCAGTATCCTGTAAGACCAGCATAAACCAGTATCCAGTAAGACTAGCATAAACCAGTATCCAGTAAGACCAGCATAAACCAGTATCCAGTAAGACTAGCATAAACCAGTATCCAGTAAGACCAGCATAAACCAGTATCCAGTAAGACCAGCATAAACCAGTATCCAGTAAGACCAGCATAAACCAGTATCCAGTAAGACCAGCATAAACCATTATCCAGTAAGACCAGCATAAACCAGTATCCAGTAAGACTAGCATAAACCAGTATCCTGTAAGACTAGTATAAACCAGTATCCAGTAAGACCAGCATAAACCAGTATCAAGTAAGACCTGCAAAACCAGTATCCAGTAAGACCAGCATAAACCAGTATCCAGTAAGACTAGCATAAACCAGTATCCAGTAAGACTAGCATAAACCAGTATCCAGTAAGACTAAGATAAACCAGTATCCAGTAAGACTAGTATGAACCAGTATCCAGTAAGACCATCATAAACCAGTATCCAGTAAGACCAGCATAAACCAGTATCCAGTACGACTAGCATTAAACCAGTATCCAGTAAGACTAGCATAAACCAGTATCCAGTAAGACTAAGATAAACCAGTATCCAGTAAGACTAGCATAAACCAGTATCCAGTAAGACTAGCATAAACCAGTATCCAGTAAGACTAGCATGAACCAGTATCCAGTAAGACTAGCATGAACCAGTATTCAGTAAGACTAGCATAAACCAGTATCCAGTAAGACTAGCATAAACCAGTATCCAGTAAGACTAAGATAAACCAGTATCCAGTAAGACTAGCATAAACCAGTATCCAGTAAGACTAAGATAAACCAGTATCCAGTAAGACTAGCATAAACCAGTATCCAGTAAGACTAGAATAAACCAGTATCCAGTAAGACTAGCATAAACCAGTATCCAGTAAGACTAGTATGAACCAGTATCCAGTAAGACTAGCATGAACCAGTATCCAGTAAGACTAGCATAAACCAGTATCCAGTAAGACTAGCATGAACCATTATCCAGTAAGACTAGCATGAACCAGTATCCAGTAAGACTAGCATAAACCAGTATCCAGTAAGACTAGCATAAACCAGTATCCAGTAAGACTAGCATGAACCAGTATCCAGTAAGACTAGCATAAACCAGTATCCAGTAAGACTAGCATAAACCAGTATCCAGTAAGACTAGCATAAACCAGTATCCAGTAAGACTAGCATAAACCAGTATCCAGTAAGACTAGCATAAACCAGTATCCAGTAAGACTAAGATAAACCAGTATCCAGTAAGACTAGCATAAACCAGTATCCAGTAAGACTAGCATAAACCAGTATCCAGTAAGACTAGCATGAACCAGTATCCAGTAAGACTAGCATGAACCAGTATTCAGTAAGACTAGCATAAACCAGTATCCAGTAAGACTAGCATAAACCAGTATCCAGTAAGACCATCATAAACCAGTATCCAGTAAGACCAGCATAAACCAGTATCCAGTAAGACCAGCATAAACCAGTATCCAGTAAGACCAGCATAAACCAGTATCCAGTAAGACCAGCATAAAACAGTATCCAGTAAGACCAGCATGAACCAGTATCCAGTAAGACTAGCATAAACCAGTATCCAGTAAGACTAGCATAAACCAGTATCCAGTAAGACTAGCATGAACCAGTATCCAGTAAGACTAGCATAAACCAGTATCCAGTAAGACTAAGATAAACCAGTATCCAGTAAGACTAGCATAAACCAGTATCCAGTAAGACTAGCATAAACCAGTATCCAGTAAGACTAGCATGAACCAGTATCCAGTAAGACTAGCATGAACCAGTATTCAGTAAGACTAGCATAAACCAGTATCCAGTAAGACTAGCATAAACCAGTATCCAGTAAGACCATCATAAACCAGTATCCAGTAAGACCAGCATAAACCAGTATCCAGTAAGACCAGCATAAACCAGTATCCAGTAAGACCAGCATAAACCTGTATCCAGTAAGACCATCATAAACCAGTATCCAGTAAGACCAGCATGAACCAGTATCCAGTAAGACTAGCATAAACCAGTATCCAGTAAGACTAGCATAAACCAGTATCCAGTAAGACTAGCATGAACCAGTATCCAGTAAGACTAGCATAAACCAGTATCCAGTAAGACTAACATAAACCAGTATCCAGTAAGACCATCATAAACCAGTATCCAGTAAGACCAGCATAAACCAGTATCCAGTAAGACCAGCATAAACCAGTATCCAGTAAGACTAGCATGAACCAGTATCCAGTAAGACTAGCATAAACCAGTATCTAGTAAGACTAAGATAAACCAGTATCCAGTAAGACTAGTATGAACCAGTATCCAGTAAGACTAGCATAAACCAGTATCCAGTAAGACTAAGATAAACCAGTATCCAGTAAGACTAGCATGAACCAGTATCCAGTAAGACTAGCATGAACCAGTATCCAGTAAGACTAGCATAAACCAGTATCCAGTAAGACTAGCATGAACCAGTATCCAGTAAGACTAGCATAAACCAGTATCCAGTAAGACTAGCATAAACCAGTATCCAGTAAGACCATCATAAACCAGTATCCAGTAAGACTAGCATGAACCAGTATCCAGTAAGACTAGCATAAACCAGTATCCAGTAAGACTAAGATAAACCAGTATCCAGTAAGACTAGCATAAACCAGTATCCAGTAAGACTAGCATAAACCAGTATCCAGTAAGACTAGCATAAACCAGTATCCAGTAAGACTAGTCTGAACCAGTATCCAGTAAGACTAGCATGAACCAGTATCCAGTAAGACTAGCAGAAACCAGTATCCAGTAAGACTAGCATGAACCATTATCCAGTAAGACTAGCATGAACCAGTATCCAGTAAGACTAGCATAAACCAGTATCTAGTAAGACTAGCATAAACCAGTATCCAGTAAGACTAGCATGAATCAGTATCCAGTAAGACTAGCATAAACCAGTATCCAGTAAGACTAGCATAAACCAGTATCCAGTGAGACTAGCATAAACCAGTATCCAGTAAGACTAGCATAAACCAGTATCCAGTAAGACCATCATAAACCAGTATCCAGTAAGACTAGCATAAACCAGTATCCAGTAAGACTAGCATAAACCAGTATCCAGTAAGACTAGCATAAACCAGTATCCAGTAAGACTAGCATGAACCAGTATCCAGTAAGACTAGCATAAACCAGTATCCAGTAAGACTAACATAAACCAGTATCCAGTAAGACCATCATAAACCAGTATCCAGTAAGACCAGCATAAACCAGTATCCAGTAAGACCAGCATAAACCAGTATCCAGTAAGACTAGCATGAACCAGTATCCAGTAAGACTAGCATAAACTAGTATCCAGTAAGACTAAGATAAACCAGTATCCAGTAAGACTAGTATGAACCAGTATCCAGTAAGACTAGCATAAACCAGTATCCAGTAAGACTAAGATAAACCAGTATCCAGTAAGACTAGCATAAACCAGTATCCAGTAAGACTAGCATAAACCAGTATCCAGTAAGACTAGCATAAACCAGTATCCAGTAAGACTAGCATGAACCAGTATCCAGTAAGACTAGCATGAACCAGTATCCAGTAAGACTAGCATAAACCAGTATCCAGTAAGACTAGCATGAACCATTATCCAGTAAGACTAGCATGAACCAGTATCCAGTAAGACTAGCATAAACCAGTATCCAGCAAGACTAGCATAAACCAGTATCCAGTAAGACTAGCATGAACCAGTATCCAGTAAGACTAGCATAAACCAGTATCCAGTAAGACTAGCATAAACCAGTATCCAGTAAGACTAGCATAAACCAGTATCCAGTAAGACTAGCATAAACCAGTATCCAGTAAGACTAGCATAAACCAGTATCCAGTAAGACTAGCATGAACCATTATCCAGTAAGACTAGCATGAACCAGTATCCAGTAAGACTAGCATAAACCAGTATCCAGTAAGACTAGCATAAACCAGTATCCAGTAAGACTAGCATAAACCAGTATCCAGTAAGACTAGCATAAACCATTATCCAGTAAGACTAGCATGAACCAGTATCCAGTAAGACTAGCATAAACCAGTATCCAGTAAGACTAGCATAAACCATTATCCAGTAAGACTAGCATAAACCAGTATCCAGTAAGACTAGCATAAACCATTATCCAGTAAGACTAGCATAAACCAGTATCCAGTAAGACTAGCATAAACCAGTATCCAGTAAGACTAGCATAAGCCAGTATCCAGTAAGACTAGCATAAACCATTAACTAGGTAAGACCAGCATAACCCAGTATCCAGTAAGACTAACATA
Source organism: Margaritifera margaritifera (assembly GCA_029931535.1). NCBI lineage: Eukaryota > Metazoa > Mollusca > Bivalvia > Unionida > Margaritiferidae > Margaritifera > Margaritifera margaritifera. Next base: position 208,075 of record JAQPZY010000683.1, on the reverse strand, counting down.
AACCAGTATCCAGTAAGACCATCATAAACCAGTATCCAGTAAGACCAGCATGAACCAGTATCCAGTAAGACCAGCATAAACCAGTATCCAGTAAGACTAGCATGAACCAGTATCCAGTAAGACTAGCATAAACCAGTATCCAGTAAGACTAACATAAACCAGTATCCAGTAAGACTAGTATGAACCAGTATCCAGTAAGACTAGCATGAACCAGTATCCAGTAAGACCATCATAAACCAGTATCCAGTAAGACCAGCATAAACCAGTATCCAGTACGACTAGCATTAAACCAGTATCCAGTAAGACTAGCATAAACCAGTATCCAGTAAGACTAAGATAAACCAGTATCCAGTAAGACTAGCATAAACCAGTATCCAGTAAGACTAGCATAAACCAGTATCCAGTAAGACTAGCATGAACCAGTATCCAGTAAGACTAGCATGAACCAGTATCCAGTAAGACTAGCATAAACCAGTATCCAGTAAGACTAGCATAAACCAGTATCCAGTAAGACCATCATAAACCAGTATCCAGTAAGACCAGCATAAACCAGTATCCAGTAAGACCAGCATAAACCAGTATCCAGTAAGACCATCATAAACCAGTATCCAGTAAGACCAGCATGAACCAGTATCCAGTAAGACTAGCATAAACCAGTATCCAGTAAGACTAGCATAAACCAGTATCCAGTAAGACTAGCATGAACCAGTATCCAGTAAGACTAGCATAAACCAGTATCCAGTAAGACTAACATAAACCAGTATCCAGTAAGACCATCATAAACCAGTATCCAGTAAGACCAGCATAAACCAGTATCCAGTAAGACCAGCATAAACCAGTATCCAGTAAGACTAGCATGAACCAGTATCCTGTAAGACTAACATAAACCAGTATCCAGTAAGACTAGTATGAACCAGTATCCAGTAAGACTAGCATAAACCAGTATCCAGTAAGACTAAGATAAACCAGTATCCAGTAAGACTAGTATGAACCAGTATCCAGTAAGACTAGCATAAACCAGTATCCAGTAAGACTAAGATAAACCAGTATCCAGTAAGACTAGCATGAACCAGTATCCAGTAAGACTAGCATGAACCAGTATCCAGTAAGACTAGAATAAACCAGTATCCAGTAAGACTAGCATGAACCAGTATCCAGTAAGACTAGCATAAACCAGTATCCAGTAAGACTAGCATAAACCAGTATCCAGTAAGACTAGTATGAACCAGTATCCAGTAAGACTAGCATGAAAAAGTATCCAGTAAGACTAGCAGAAACCATTATCCAGTAAGACTAGCATGAACCATTATCCAGTAAGACTAGCATGAACCAGTATCCAGTAAGACTAGCATAAACCAGTATCCAGTAAGACTAGCATAAACCAGTATCCAGTAAGACTAGCATAAACCAGTATCCAGTAAGACTAGCATAAACCAGTATCCAGTAAGACTAAGATAAACCAGTATCCAGTAAGACTAGCATAAACCAGTATCCAGTAAGACTAGCATAAACCAGTATCCAGTAAGACTAGCATAAACCAGTATCCAGTAAGACTAGCATAAACCAGTATCCAGTAAGACTAGCATAAACCAGTATCCAGTAAGACTAGCATGAACCAGTATCCAGTAAGACTAGTATGAACCAGTATCCAGTAAGACTAGCATCAACCAGTATCCAGTAAGACTAGCATAAACCAGTATCCAGTAAGACTAGTATAAACCATTATCCAGTAAGACTAGCATAAACCAGTATCCAGTAAGACTAGCATAAACCAGTATCCAGTAAGACTAGCATAAACCAGTATCCAGTAAGACTAGCATAAACCAGTATCCAGTAAGACCATCATAAACCAGTATCCAGTAAGACTAGCATAAACCAGTATCCAGTAAGACTAGCATAAACCAGTATCCAGTAAGACTAAGATAACCAGTATCCAGTAAGACTAGCATAAACCAGTATCCAGTAAGACTAGCATAAACCAGTATCCAGTAAGACTAGCATAAACCAGTATCCAGTAAGACTAGCATAAACCAGTATCCAGTAAGACTAGCATAAACCAGTATCCAGTAAGACTAGCATGAACCAGTATCCAGTAAGACTAGCATAAACCAGTATCCAGTAAGACTAGCATAAACCAGTATCCAGTAAGACCATCATAAACCAGTATCCAGTAAGACCAGCATAAACCAGTATCCAGTAAGACCAGCATAAACCAGTATCCAGTAAGACCATCATAAACCAGTATCCAGTAAGACCAGCATGAACCAGTATCCAGTAAGACTAGCATAAACCAGTATCCAGTAAGACTAGCATAAACCAGTATCCAGTAAGACTAGCATGAACCAGTATCCAGTAAGACTAGCATAAACCAGTATCCAGTAAGACTAACATAAACCAGTATCCAGTAAGACCATCATAAACCAGTATCCAGTAAGACCAGCATAAACCAGTATCCAGTAAGACCAGCATAAACCAGTATCCAGTAAGACTAGCATGAACCAGTATCCAGTAAGACTAACATAAACCAGTATCCAGTAAGACTAGTATGAACCAGTATCCAGTAAGACTAGCATAAACCAGTATCCAGTAAGACTAAGATAAACCAGTATCCAGTAAGACTAGTATGAACCAGTATCCAGTAAGACTAGCATAAACCAGTATCCAGTAAGACTAAGATAAACCAGTATCCAGTAAGACTAGCATGAACCAGTATCCAGTAAGACTAGCATGAACCAGTATCCAGTAAGACTAGAATAAACCAGTATCCAGTAAGACTAGCATGAACCAGTATCCAGTAAGACTAGCATAAACCAGTATCCAGTAAGACTAGCATAAACCAGTATCCAGTAAGACCATCATAAACCAGTATCTAGTAAGACTAGCATGAACCAGTATCCAGTAAGACTAGCATAAACCAGTATCCAGTAAGACTAAGATAAACCAGTATCCAGTAAGACTAGCATAAACCAGTATCCAGTAAGACTAGTATGAACCAGTATCTAGTAGACTAACATGAGCCAGTATCCAGTAAGACTAGCAGAAACCAGTATCCAGTAAGACTAGCATGAACCATTATCCAGTAAGACTAGCATGAACCAGTATCCAGTAAGACTAGCATAAACCAGTATCCAGTAAGACTAGCATAAACCAGTATCCAGTAAGACTAGCATAAACCAGTATCCAGTAAGACTAGCATAAACCAGTATCCAGTAAGACTAGCATAAACCAGTATCCAGTAAGACTAAGATAAACCAGTATCCAGTAAGACTAGCATAAACCAGTATCCAGTAAGACTAGCATAAACCAGTATCCAGTAAGACTAGCATAAACCAGTATCCAGTAAGACTAGCATAAACCAGTATCCAGTAAGACTAGCATAAACCAGTATCCAGTAAGACTAGCATGAACCAGTATCCAGTAAGACTAGTATGAACCAGTATCCAGTAAGACTAGCATAAACCAGTATCCAGTAAGACTAGCATAAACCAGTATCCAGTAAGACTAGCATAAACCAGTATCCAGTAAGACTAGCATAAACCAGTATCCAGTAAGACTAGCGTAAACCAGTATCCAGTAAGACTAGCATAAACCAGTATCCAGTAAGACTAGCATAAACCAGTATCCAGTAAGACCATCATAAACCAGTATCCAGTAAGACTAGCATAAACCAGTATCCAGTAAGACTAGCATAAACCAGTATCCAGTAAGACTAGCATAAACCAGTATCCAGTAAGACTAGCATAAACCAGTATCCAGTAAGACTAGCATAAACCAGTATCCAGTAAGACTAGCATAAACCAGTATCCAGTAAGACTAGCATAAACCAGTATCCAGTAAGACTAGCATAAACCAGTATCCAGTAAGACTAGCATGAACCAGTATCCAGTAAGACTAGTATGAACCAGTATCCAGTAAGACTAGCATAAACCAGTATCCAGTAAGACTAGCATAAACCAGTATCCAGTAAGACTAGCATAAACCATTATCCAGTAAGACTAGCATAAACCAGTATCCAGTAAGACTAGCATAAACCAGTATCCAGTAAGACTAGCATAAACCAGTATCCAGTAAGACTAGTATGAACCAGTATCCAGTAAGACCATCATAAACCAGTATCCAGTAAGACTAGCATAAACCAGTATCCAGTAAGACCAGCATAAACCAGTATCCAGTAAGACTGGCATGAACCAGTATCCAGTAAGACTAGCATAAACCATTATCCAGTAAGACTAGCATAAACCAGTATCCAGTAAGACTAGCATAAACCAGTATCCAGTAAGACTAGCATAAACCAGTATCCAGTAAGACTAGTATGAACCAGTATCCAGTAAGACCAGCATAAACCAGTATCCAGTAAGACTAGCATAAACCAGTATCCAGTAAGACTAGCATAAACCAGTATCCAGTAAGACTAGCATGAACCATTATCCAGTAAGACTAGCATGAACCAGTATCCAGTAAGACTGGCATGAACCAGTATCCAGTAAGACCATCATAAACCAGTATCCAGTAAGACTGGCATGAACCAGTATCCAGTAAGACCAGCATAAACCAGTATCCAGTAAGACTAGCATGAACCATTATCCAGTAAGACTAGCATGAACCAGTATCCAGTAAGACTAACATAAACCAGTATCCAGTAAGACTAGCATAAACCAGTATCCAGTACAACTAGCATAAACCAGTATCCAGGAAGAGATTCTATTTTTAGTCATAAGCTTGACATGAATAAAAAAGAAAAAAAATTATGTATTTTTTTTTAGGGAGCCAACATACACAAATAACTGTATATCACATCAACAGCAATAGCTATCACTATTCTTCTAATTCTTCTTCTTCTTCTTCTTCTTCTTCTTATTATTATTATTATTACAATATGTGTTATGGTACAATTGGTATTATGATTAAAATTTATAAAGTCTCCATAATGGTCTTCTCTCTGTCCTGGCTGGAGGGCAAATTGAGTTTTCCCTGTTGTGGGAGTAGGGATGGTCTTTGGTTACCATTGAAACAATGTGTAGCATAAGTAGTATAAAATTTGAACGTGATAGACAATAGGGAGGGTAATGTCATAAGTAGTGTAAAAACTGAGTGATGGACTAGGTACTGTCATAAGTAGTATAAAAACTGAGTGATAGACTAGGTACTGTCATAAGTAGTATTAAAACTGAGTGATAGACCATAGGGTACTGTCATAAGTAGTATAAAAACTGAGTGATAGACTAGGTACTGTCATAAGTAGTATTAAAACTGAGTGATAGACCATAGGGTACTGTCATAAGTAGTATAAAAACTTAGTGATAGACTAGGTAGTGTCATAAGTAGTATAAAAACTGAGTGATAGACCATAAGGTACTGTCATAAGTAGTATAAAAACTGAGTGATAGACCATAAGGTACTGTCATAAGTAGTATTAAAACTGAATGATAGACTAGGTACTGTCATAAGTAGTATAAAAACTGAGTGATAGACCATAGGGTACTGCCATAAGTAGTAACTGAGTGATAAACCATAGTGTACTGGTATAAGTATTATAAAAACTGAGAGATAGACCATATGGTACTGTCATAAGTAGTAAACAAACTGAGAATGATAGACCATAGTGTACTGATATAAGTAGTATACAAACTGATCGTGATAGATCATATGGTACTGTTATAAGTAGTGTAAACACTGAGAGTGATAGACCATATTGTACTGGCATAAGTAGTATAAAAACTGAGAGTGACAGACCATAGGGTACTGTCATAAGTAGTATAAAACTTTAAACGCTGAGAGTGATAGACCATAGCATACTGTCATAAGTAGTATACAAACTGAGAGTGATAGACCATAGCATACTGTCATAAGTAGTATAAAACCTGAGAGTGATAGACCATAGCATACTGCCATAGGTAGTATAAAAACTGAGAGTGATAGACCATAGCATATTGCCATAAGTAGTATACAAACTGAGATTGATAGACCATAGTGTACTGTCATAAGTAGTATAAAAACAGTGATAGACCATAGGGTACTGGAATAAGTAGTATAAAAACTGGGGTTATAGACATGTATACAAATTGATAATAATGGATGATAGAGTACTTTCAGTAGAAGTATTTATATTAGTAGGGGACTGTCGAATATGTCATCTCTATATGACTCTTGTTTAATAGAGATTTACATTATATCCTGTTAGGTGTTTCATTGCTATTGGTCATTATTAAATTTCCCCCTTTTTTAAAAGGAGTTTCAGAGATGGATGGAACAGGAGCAGGTGAGGGGTATGAGACCAGATCTGTTGAGAATTAAATGGGATCTGACAAGGCAGCAAAAGTAAATTTCAACTTGTTTTTCCATGTCAAGTATTAATAGCTTTTATTATATACTTAAGAGAGAAATATAACAAATAATAACATAAATCTACTTTGTTTCTCAATGCAATCCATGGAGAGAAAGAATTATTTATCTAGTATGATGGATACCCATTTTGGAAGCACATGTCCTTAACAGTAACACAAACTATGACATAATATTACAACATTATCAGAGGAGTGCACAGCTAAAGGTTTAGTAAGATGTTTGCATGCTGTATTAATAGGCACCAGAGTGCAGTTGGTGAACACATGCTAAAATTTTTTTATTTTTATGCCACACTATGGCATAAGAACTTTGAGTATTACCCTTGTCATCTGTATGTCACTCTTTGGTTAAGATTTGAATACAGGTCATTTCAGGCACTTTAGTGAGGCGTCTTTGATCCATAAAGACATTTCTTGTACATATTAGAATTGAAATAATGACTTAAAAAGAGGTAACTATTTAAGAAGACGTTGTATTTTTATACAAGTTTTCAATGTTGCAGCATTTGAAAAATGGTAGTTATCTATTGAATGTGTTGGATTTCCAACATTCCACATTGTCATTTAGAAGAGTTATGGCCCTTAATGTCCATCTTCTCCAAACTTTGGTTTTCCAACAGAAGCTCATCTGTTCAAGACCCTGCTTAGCAAATTGTAGTTAGCATGGCCCTTTGCATTGTACACACTGCAAATAGCTCTATTTTCTTTCACCCCTTAGATGTGGAGAAATATCACTGGTCATGATCAGTACTCACAAAAGATTATATTCCTGTGATTTATTATAGCCTTATTCTTATACAGTCAAACCTGTCCTGATGGTGACCAATACATAGTGGTCACCTGGTCACAACCTCCATTCTAATTTCCTCCCCCCAGAAAATTTTGTATATAAATGTCCAGTGTGTAACGGTCAGATATCTTCTGCGGCCAGCAGCCAGGTGTTTCATAACTGACTGGTTTCTCTCTGCCTTAAGCAGTTACTGGAGCATATCAGCAGTGACCGTTCTAAGTATGTAAATTAAACTTTTGTTTTATGAGCAAGACCTTGTTTAGATAAAGGTATATCATGTGAATTGATGTGCAAACATTTCATATCTTGCTTGTACTCACTGTACTCCAGTCACAGTGTCAATCTAACTCAAAAGGTTAGAAAGCGAGGTGGTTTTTATCCTTAGAGGAGAGGGTCAAAGCAAGTTGCTTTTTGTGCCACTGTGACAGGTATAGTTCGATATCTTCATCTATTTGCCTTTGAATTAAAGCTGTCTCTGATGAAAAAAGTTCATCTATAAGAAGAGATACAAGTTACATCCTTTTTCATTAGGGTCAGGGGTCATTCAGTATTTAAGACTTGTCTGTAAAGGCAGCCAAGGTTTCAGTTCATGGGTCACAAAAATAGCCATATACGGCTGCTTTTGATTCCCTGTTCATTACAGGCCTGTCACATAAGCTGACTGTCTTTTGATCTCGGCAAGTTGAGCAACTGGCTAATCCAGATATTGTTTTTGAAACGTGAACAGCTGTTTCCAAGCCTAATTTATACAAGCTGTCTGACCAAAGAGTCAGTCATCTGTTTTACAGTCATATGTAAGCTGTCAATCAGTAGTACCTACTGGGCATAACAAGATACATTTTTACATACAACTGATGTTGACCCCAGTATCCATCCCTATCCTCAGGGACTTAACCCCTGGGTCATAGCTTTGGAAGTAATGAGATCCCCACCCTTTAAACAATGTACTCTTACTGGAAATGAAAAACAAAAGCACATACCCAATGCACATTTACCACTCGTACAGTACTTGCCATCAGGGACCAACCCAAGAGGCTTGAGATTCGGGGGTGGAGGTCAAAACAGGGATGTGTGGGTATAGCTGTTTTACAAGCACTGAAATCTAATTTTTTTGTTTAGGGGGTGCTCTATAGATAATACATGCTTCTGAGAGAGTGACAGGTGTAAGATGAAGTATTTTGCATTTGTAACATGCACAATGGAGAGAATGTTGGCATACCTCTATGTTACTTTCATGTACTGTGGCTGAAATTTCTTTACATATTGTACTTGTGGAAACTAGACATGATCTAAGCACACAGCAGACAAAATAGCTGCTCCAAAGTACTCGAAAAATCAGCCTGAATTAGTCAAAAGTGCACTATTTGCAGCAGTTATTAAAATAGAGAAACGAATTTTGCCAGAGCAGACAATACCAGCCTCTGAAAGTACTATGAATGAATTACAAAATATCTAACAAGTAAAAAAAGTTATCGGCTCTTTTTTTTTTCTTTTTCCAAGCGGAGCTAGCAGTTTTTTTAGAGGTGCACATCTTAAGTAAGACCAAGCTGTATACTCTATAACCCAAATTTCACCCATCAATCATACACCAAAATAAAGGGAATTCAAAGTTCTTTAAAAAATACCTAAGATATACAAGGTCTTTTTAAAATAGCCAGGACAGCCAGTGAGGAAAACCTGGGTAATTCTTTTTCTTTAATAATCTAACCCTATACAAAGTACGAAACTGGAGAGTGCCACCTTATAAAGCAGCAAATATTCACTTTGAATCATAAATAGAATGATGTTACATGAAAAATATCAGAAGCAATAGAAGAGTTTTAATGAAGAACATTAGTGATCTGGAGAATTGGGAAAACACCATTAGGAGTATATGCAAAGGTAATTTGGCATAGATGTGAAAATTAGGCATTAGATTTGTTTTCTGAATGAAAAAGATTCTAATGGTTTTATTCATCAGATACCATTTGAAGCTGTCACCGCTTGTTCTACCTTCACCCAAGCCAGACACAGTAATACAGCCTGGGCTATTTAAAGGATCATACAGTGAACATGGCACATACTTACTAATGTTGTCATACTCAGATGAAACCCAAGAAATTCATCTTACAAAAATCACAGTAAGTGTTAGACAAATTATATAACAGATTCAGAATTTTTAAAAATTAAATGATTGCCAAATAGGAGTAGTTTTATATTGTCACTGACAACCTCGTTGATATTAATTTTATTCTGATGCTTTTTACTGACAAGTCTCATTTGTATAATAAGGTTTTTGTTCTTTTCATAACTGATTTATCTTGAAGTCCTGTACTGAATCCCATGATCTGACAACTTTTACCAAATATGTTGACACTAATGTACAGTAATATACTCACTTATAAGTCGAGTCCAACTGCAAACTGCGCATAACCAGATCTGCTGTCGCATAATGCACAGGCAGATTGGGTCAATGCAGTTTATTAGGAATAATCAGTAGAACAAGCAACATAGACCCTGATCTGCTAGTGCATTATGTGATGTCAGAGCGGGTCTATGTTGTTTGAAGTTGGACTCAACTTATAAGCAAGTATAGATGGCATTTACAATTTATTTTCCATGTGGATTTTCTGTCTGCAATATTGAATCTTTCATCTTGGAAAGATTCTCACCTGTCTGATAATTTTTATATATAATTCCAAAAATAATCATTATCTAATTTCTTGGTCACATTTTAAAACGAATATATTAAATTACACACATGTATTATTTTGCTATGTGTTCACATACAGAAATTTCCATACAATGCAGATTTACACATAATGCCAAATTGCTTTTGTATTACCTCCAGAGATGGAGATTTACACATCATGCAAATTTACATACATGTGTAAATGTGCACACTTATGGAAGTAAAAAGGTGCATGCAAAACAGGGTTTAAAACAGAGGTCCAAAGCATGTTGCTAAACCACATGGCTCTCAAAGCCTATGGTTTTTGTGTATTTGTCCTTTAATTAAATGGAGCTTATACAACAGGTATTATATATTATGTCTGTTTTAGGGTGACAACATTGTGCCTGCAGGAGAGATAAGTGTGTATGTTGACTTGAGAAGACCAGTGATTCTTAACAGAGAACAACAGGAGTCATTACAAACTCTCAGAGATATTGACACTCCAGATCTACCACCAGAATTGGATGGATATACCAATTTCAGCCAACCATTCATTTTTCCAAATCAATGTGAGGTGGGGGATGACTGCAGGGATCTTCCTAAAGATTGTAAATCAAGGTACATTAGAAAGATCACAGTTTTAATTTGTTGAAATTCGGCATTCTTCGGCTTTTTTCCCTAGTTCATCATGACCCAGTTTAGATGTTGACATACTAATATCAACAAATTATCTCAACATGCTATTTTATGAAAGGTTTTTGAAGAAAAAATAAAATTTGTTGGATATCTATGAAGTTGAGAAGTTCAATGAAAGTGGAGATACAGTAAAACCTATCTTGAGAGACCACTACTTCTGCCAACAAATGTGTTCTCTCAAGACATGTGGTCTCTCATAACAGGTTTGTGCAAAGGACCAGTTTCCAGGGTTGAAATTCAACACTATTCAAGAAGGAAATATACCCACAATCATTGTACATGTATTGTATTCTTATTCATAGTTCTTGTTAAAATATTTTATGCTTTCATCTGAAAATAATATTATATAGCAATATAGATATACATCTATCATAAAACATTGACATTTATATTTGAAGATCACATGTTCATGTATTAGCATATAAATTGCAAAATTAACTAAGGTGATATTTATTTATCCTGTCTGTAAGCTAACTTCACTTTTTTTCAATTACTTTAATTCTTTCGTTCAGTGTTATAAATTTTTCTCATTTCCATTGGAGTGCATCACAAAAATGGATATAAACACCACTGACCTTGATTTAATCCTTTGTAAGCATGACCACTTAGGAGGGTCCGCAGGCAAAGTGCAGATTGTTCTAAAAAAACACATGAATGACCATATTACAGAAACAGAGACAAACACCACTGACCTTTATTTAATCCTATACAACCACAACTGCTAAAAAAGTGAAGACTGTTCTAAACAAAAACTAGAAGAAAAAAAATGTGGCTGGCTACCAGTTTCATACATTTTACAGGGGTCGTGTATGTAGTGTCATTTGTTATAGACCATAAACCAGACTAAATTACATCAATTACTGCCATTGTAGTGCCAATGTCATGTGAATACCCACTGAGATTAACCATTCTTTCTTGAAAGGGAATAGCCATGGATGTACATAGTCAGTTCAAAGATTTGTATTGTTTCTTTATCTTTGGTGAAGACCTGCACAACGCTGATAATGACATAATGCTTGATTGTCATTGTTAAAGGGTCATGTTGTTTGTTGTTGTTTTTTTATGTTACAGTGATTACAACCCACACACCAAGCGGTCATCTGTTCACCTTAGTACAGCTAGTTACACCTTTACTTACAGACCATTTGGTTTATGTCATCGGTGAATTCATTCTTTGGCTGATGTCTTTCAATAAATCAATTCTGTTTCTGGATGAGTTAATTATGTCTTCTGATTTCATTCAGTGGTATATATATATTCTATATTTACCTAAAACCTGATCAAAACCGCTACAGTCATTGTTACAATTGATCTCTGATAACATTAACACCTTGATAACTGTGACAGAACCTCCAATGAAAAAGAGAAAAATTCTAACACTGGAAGAAAGAATTATTGCAATTGAAAGAAGTGAAGTTCACTAACGGACAAGATAAATAAATATTACCTTAGTTAATTTCATATGCTAATATATGTACATGTGATCTTCAAACATAAATGTGAATATCTTGGTGGACAGCCTGTCCAGATGGGGCCATGTGGTCCTCGTGGGATGGTCTCTACTCCAGTCGGCTGCAGGGTCACTTTTTCAGTTATTGGGGAGGTCACTAATGGACTGGTTTGCTATGAGAGTGAACAACATTCTCCCTCTTTATGTCTCTCCAGTACCAGATCAGAGGGCCTGGGCAGTGGACACTTTCTGTCTGAAGTGGGATTGTCCATACAGTTATGCCTTCCCTCACTTAAGAATTATTTCACAGGTTTTCCACCATGTCAAGATCACCATGTCTCAGTTCATCCTGGTAGCCCCCCAGTATCCCTAATGGTCATAGTTCAGTGATCTACTCGACCTGTTGGTAGATTACCCCAGGAGGTTACCCCAGAGGAAGGACCTGCTGTTGGAGCACAGGGGTCCCTCTTGTGCCACAGTCTTCAGATTCTCCACCTTCACACTTGTCTCATGGCAAATGATTGATTTGCCAAGACAAGTTTTTGAGCAAGGTAGTCCCCCTACCAAAACCAAAATGTTTGAAAGACTGTGACAGTTTGCCAACAATGAAATTTAAAGAAATTTTTATATGTAAAAAAATCTTCTGCTTGTCTGCACTAAAATCAGATTCTCATCCCTGTAAATGGTTCATTAAAAATTAAAATTTATTTTAAATTTCATTTTCCTCTATATTTTTATTTTCATGACATCATACCTTTATGGTAAAGGAGTGGTTCTACTGGCATGGTTCTAATGTGCTAGCTTCCCTCATGTAACCAAGTCTGTTGCAGGCATCTACTTTAAAGAAGATCGCAGCAAATGAGAGCGGGTGTCTGTCAGCCTGAAGTAATCAATTGTATCAGCTGAGTTTTTTATCTGATCAGAGTGCCAAAAATATTTGGGTTATTTCTAGCACTGAAATGAATATGTGTCATTTGTCCGTAAGTGCAAGTTCATAGGGATTTTTTTAGTGTTATAAAATTAAAAATCATGCAACCTGATTAAACTCTAAGAGGATATATCAAGTTAGAAAAAATTAACATGACAATTAATTCATGCTTCATTTTTAAGAACTGATTATAGCACATAAAAATAGATATGCACACATTATAGCAATGTTTTGAAAGACACCAGGGGTTTTGTGTCACTGAAGTTTGTCTGTCCACACTAGACGCCAGGGGCTTTGTGGCACTGAAGTTTGTCCACACAAGACACCAGAGGCTTTGTGGCACTTAAATTTGTCTGTCCACTCAAGACACCAGAGGCTATGTGGCACTGAAATTTGTCTGTACACTCAAGACACCAGGGGCTTGTGGCACTAAAGTTTGTCTGTCAACACAAGACACCAGGGGCTTTTTGGCACTGAAGTTTGTCCACACAAGACACCAGGGCTTTGTGGCACTGAAATTTGTCTGTCCACTCAAGACACCAGAGGGTTTGTGGCACTGAAGTTTGTATGTCCACACAAAATACCAGGGGCTTTGTGTCACTGAAGTTTATCTATCCACACAAGTGTGAACCTGGATAATGAATATTTAACTTCATTCCTGAATTTGTTACAACCTTCATGTGTTAAGCACTCCAGCCACACTGTTTGAACCGAAGCATTGGGAATTGTCGTAAATCACACTACATATTTAAATTCCTTTTATTAAAAAATTCAATAAAGGCAGAGTGCTGAAGCTGAGGCTGGTGAATTGAGGATGCTGATTATCACTCTTGGTGATGCATTATTGCTGTGCTTTGGTTATACTTCTTACTCTACAACTTAGATGCAGCTTATGAATGAGTTTGCAAGCCTGTAATCTAAACCCATCTTTTCTCCTTCAACAATTGCAGGGATGATAACATGCATCTTTATGTGTTTATGTCAGTAGAGAGAGAAAGAGTGTTTAGTGAGACAGTAATCAGATATTTATTTCATCATGATAGAACTTTCTGTACATACTCTGTGGGCAGTGATGATTGCTTATTCTTTCCCGTTGTGGAAAAGCCAAGCCTTGTGGAGACTGTCAAACACTCTCTGTTCATGCTGGATTTAATTACATGGTAGTTATCATCAACTTCATAAAACAGGCATGCATCAAGTATTTATAGGCCTCCAGTCTTATGTAACTTTTCAGTTTTTCTTTTTTATATTCTCATGTTGTACCAATTAAATACACATACATGTAATTGTCAGGGAATTCGGTGGGGGGGCCACAACTTCACATTTTCTTTCCATTCATATTTGGGTATTTCAAAGAACAAGTCTTCAAATTAATTAATTATTTTTTGTGAATACCCTTATAAAGTTTCTAAAGTGAATAGATAACCAACCATTTAGAATCTTCACACATTTTCTCAAGCATATCTTTCTCATTACCATTGGATGCTGCCATTACAATCTCACATTGCCATCCAAGGGTTGGCCCTATGATCATGTGATATAACAGAAAACCTAGCAATAGTAAATCCTATCTATTTGCTCTACTTCGTTGGGGTGGCTTTATTCTGGCCATCTAATTATTCAATGATTCGCATCTTTCTGGTAATGGAATTGGTTAGCAGTCCTTTGGAATCTCTGATATGTAATATTTGATTGACATATGCCACAATCAGCCAATGGGATAGCTGTATTTCACCCCAAACAATTTTCTGTCTCTGCATTAATTTTCTCCCATTTTGCTTTCAGGTATCATAGCAAGGGCCGAATTGCTGCACCTGGATACAACAATCCTGCTTTCGTTAAGAATCATTGGATTATGTTTAGCGAGGATTTATTTGGAGTTCTTTGGTTGGACTTGCATTCATTCACTAGTTTTTCCAGAGTCAAAGAAGAGTTTGAAGTTGGAAACAACCTGTGTCACTTACAAACTAGTTAGATGATTACAATTAAGAGTGATTAAAAAGATGAAGCATAGTGAATATTTTACATTGTGTCATCCACTAAAAAGAATTGTGTTGAAATTTACTTTGAGTTAGATAGATCTACTGTCTATACTCACTAGTAAATCAAGTCCACCTGCAAACAACATAGACCCTGATCTATTGTTGCATAATGTGCTGGCAGATCAGGGTTTATGTTGTTTGTTCTACTGATTACTCCGAAGAAACAGCACAGACCCAGATCTGCCTGCACATCATGTGACTTCACATCTGTGTCTATGCAGTTGGCAGTTGGACCTGACTTATAAGCAAGTATATATGGCATCTTACACCTTAGTTAAGTTCTAATTTTGACCCATTGTAACATTGATTACATGACTTTATCAATGCAAAGTTTGATGCTTACTGTATGCAATTCTTTAACTTTCATTTTCTTCATATTTATGGCTCGAAGATAAAAGCATGAAATGAACAAGAAACAGATGTTTGTTATCAGGAAAAGGAAATATAACCCTCAGGGAATAAGAATTTGTGCCAAGGACTTAAACAAAATCTCATCTACTTCACAGGTCTAAGATTGCCCTTTCCTGGCCATGGTGAATATTATAGTATTCTCACCCATCAAACAGATTATCTTGATTTTTACCTTTTATTGACAACTCGGTCTGACCATAGCGGTAGATTAGGTCATTCGATGTTGATTCCAGCTTATACCATAAATAATCTTTCACAAAATTAAGTGTGCACGAGAAGGGATGTAAATTAATACAACAGTAAATGCCACAGATACTCAAAACCACAATCTCATGTCCAAAGGATGTCCAATAAAATGCTTCTTTTCTCCATGGATACAACTCTACCTGTTAAAAATTATGTTTTGCATGGGTTAGAAAAAAAGGATGAGAAATTTTATCCGTGGGAACCAAGAATTTGTCAAGGATAGACAAATATTAACCCAAAAGGTTTACTTTTCCCATCATGACATGGGAGGGGAAGATTCGTCAATCCAATCAGCATTTCTGGACTTGGTCAAAAATATGAATATGTATGATCCAGGTAACTGGTCGTCCCGAGCGATATTATACCATATATGGAATAGATTTTAGCAGACTTGGCAGATTTTTAAATTTTGCACAATGATGTTCTGTATTACTTTTCTTGCTAAAACTAAACTTGTGAAACCTTCACCCCACTGATTTACTTTTTCCATTGCATAGCCCAGATTTTGTCCAAGTATATGTGTTCTTTTCTTCATCATTTATATTTGCAGCATCTGGCAAAGAAGAGATTAAGATAATAAAAAGGGTCATGCCTTTTAAGTCACATTCATAACTCAGCATCATTGGAAAAAAAATTTAATCTCCTCAGACCAATATGATCCACATTTGACAAAAAATGAAAAAGAGATTCATACAAACCAGCAAAATCAAGATCACCAAAAATAGTTGGTATATTTTTCAAAACCTTTCAAATTTTAAAGCAGCTTTACAAATTTCCACCATAGGAACTTAGTGCTACAGAAAAGCTTGAGGAAATAAACATAAGAAAGAAAAGTTCAAGGTCAAGACTTATTTGGTTGAAAATGGGAGGAGTCTAAATAAATCAATATTTGGACCATCTCAACTTTACTAACCTGGGCAGCCAATCAATGTACTTTATTTCATTTCTTTAGGGCAGTTATGATTGTGTGTCATCAGTTTTATTTAGAGTAATGATTGCAGCAAAAGAAGGTGTATAGATGCCTTCTAGATACAGTGGGACCCCGCTATAACCCGGTAGTTGGGAGCCATAGAATCCGACCGGGCTATGAGCCGAACCGTGTTATAAGCAACCATGTACAATACCAACACATTTTTGGATTTAATTGGGGGGGGGGGGGGGGGGGTACATAAAGACGGGTGCGAAAATGCATGGCACAATTACCATTTTTGATCAATATATATTAAATGAGAAAACCATTTGCTGATATAATATATTACTTTATTCAGAAAACCATGCATTGGTACATACACGTGTCTAATTTATATATATACATGTATAATCTATTGCATGAAAAGAATATCAACACCGTGTACTCACCAGCGAATCTTGTAACATACATTGAATCCATAATACAAATATTTCCATCGAAAATATCCACACACGGATGTAGAATATTCAATAATTTTGTCACAGATCATTATGTGACTAATACAATGAAGAGAAAGTAACAAAAATTACGTAACGGGTGTATGTAATGAATGATGAAAAAGTACATGTATGTCCGACGATTAATAAACGGTGTCGCATACATTTTACACCACTACATTTCTCATCTGTTAGTAGTTATTATTTTTTAAAAAACTCTGTGAATCCAGAACCCTCTCTCTTAATTTTGCTTCATCTTTCTTCCATCCTCGAACTGTCGATTCATCGAGACCTAAATCTTTAGCTACATGCGATTGTTTAACACCGGACTTAATCCTGTCCAATGCTTCAATCTTTTCTTTAACAGTAAAAGCATTACGTTTGCGTTTCCCATTTTCCATTCTAAATGTATACAAATTAACACTTTTAATCCTATTGGTTTGAAAATCTACAGCAAGAATAATAGTCATTAAACAATGGGGGTATATTTGTAGTAAATTTACGACATTATTTACTGGCCAACAGATTGCATAAAACAACACCGCCAAGCCTTACGCACATGCTGGCGGCTTTGTTTCTTTGATGCTGTATAAATCGTTGCCCTATGATTTGAACAAGTATAGCTCGGTAGTTCACTTTGATGATAAACAATGTACTTAAATTAATTGATTTATACATTCTGGTGAGAATCTTTTATCAACCGCCACATTGGCTGCTGCTTAGTTGTGTATGAAATTAAGAGAACATATATCGGAGATTATTTGAGCAACGACTGTATTCGGAATGCATTCAAGACAAACAAAGTAGAAACGATGGCTTCATTACTCAGGAATCAGTAATTATAATATTGACACTTATGAGCTGTAATTTTTCAACAATAAACAAAGATCAAAGTTCTCAGTAGGCCCAGCAATTGGTTCGTATTTCCGACGTTTATTTTGGCACAAAAATAGAAGAAATTTGATAATACATTTTCTACACGTTCTTTTTCGCACTGTTTAGACGAATATGAGAATGATAATTAAACTCTTGACGTATTTAGTTTTTTTCATACTTAAAATTTTTTTTTTTTTTTTTTTTTTTGGTCTTTGAGAAAAATAACTGTAATAAATTACCCGAAATTTCGGGAGCCATGCCACGACCGGGTTATATCCGAATTCGGGTTATAGCGGGGCGGGTTATAGCGGGGTCCCACTGTACATATTTATATTGACACTTAATGTTTATACTCAATTGTAAGTCCAAATGCAAACTGCACTGACCCAGATCCAGGCCTGCTGACAGAAATTTTGGGCCCCTGGGCAGAGCAGTCATTGGCCCCAAAATTAGTTTAATTTTTTTTATATAAAAACTTGTGTACAGTTTTGTATATAAAACCTGGAGTAATCTATCATAACTTAGACTTTTGCAAGGAACAAATTTTAATGTTTACTGCAAAGATTAATTTTTTTTTTTTTATAACTGAGTTGATGGCGGGCCCCTAGAAATCAGCGGGGTGCCTGGTGATTGCCCCCCCACCCCACCCCACCCCCTTCTTGGCAGGCTTGCCCAGATCTGCCATTGCATAAGGCACCAGCAGATATGGGTCTGTGCAGTTTGTTAGGAGTAATCAGTAGAACAAGCAACATAGATCCTGATCTGCCAGCACATTATATGATTGCAGATCAGATTCTGTATTGTTTGCAGTTGGACTCCTAAGCGAATACATGTGGTAGGTCTGCAGGTACTGGACATTTGTTGATCCCTACTGAATGCTGTAATGGAATTTGTGGCTGTGCTATCTGTGTCCTTGTTTTATACTGTAAATCTTGATATTTTGACTTCATTACATCTAGGTGAGAATGTAATTATTTTTCAAAAGATTTTATTTAGGGCTGTCCCAGTAAAACATATATCCCCCCCCCCCCCCCCAGGACGGCACTTTAAAAAACTTCTGTTACAATAGGAGGTTGTGTTCAAACTATTTTGATTCTGACAGTGGAGGGTTGGTTAGGAAATAACTTATGGTGTGTGTTGTATCAACAAAATGAGAAATCATAGGTGGTGTTGTCAGAAAAAATGAATACTGTATATGCTTACAATCATATCTAACCCCCTCATAACAGTCTAATGATTTCATTCAGCAAATACTGGCTAATTACAGTGATGATGACAATGATTATGAAATTTTGAAGTATATCAGGCTATTGGAGCTGGGAAAATGTTACTTGAAATACCAATGAGTTATTTTGAGCCCAAAAATGATGTTGAATACAAGTTTGATGTACATGCTGGATGGACAAAGCAGACAGCATGCCGGTCAACCCCTTATTCTGTGGTATTTTGAAATTAAATGGAGAATACATGACTAACTAAAATACAGGCAATTTAAAAGTAGAGTGTAATTTTCATTTCTTTTTTCAAACAATTCAGCACTGAGGTATCTTGTGGTACAATACTATACTGAGTATAGCACTTTAAGGATTAAGATAAATTGAATAAATAAGAATCTAAAAAGAAATTAAAAAGTAAGGATATTTATTTGATCAAAATTCCTCTGTCTGAACAAGCAGAATATGGCATTGATGGACTTAAAACCCTAATACAGCATTATGGAACATATAAGAAATCTGGCATAGTAGTCAGCAAAGTACTGATTCAAGAAAGTGAGTTCATGTTAGTGAAAAATCTTATTATGGAACAGAGATATCCAATAGACAATACCTATGATATGTGGAAAATTGTACATAATAAGCATAAAGAACAGTTTCCCAACTTGTTCAAGCTGGCTAAGCTAGCTATGTGTATGCCTCTTCAGACAGTAGACTTCAGTACAGAACAATATTCATACACAGATAAGAAACAGATTAAGTTCAGAAACAATCAACAGATTAACACTTATACAACTAGCAGGGATATCTTGTGAGGATTTTGATTTCAATAGAGCCTAACAGAGTGAAGCAGTAAGAAAGAGAGATGGATATTTAAGTGTTAGGTAAATACTGAAGTATGGCCGTTTCCTCCACCCCTCATTTTTTTTTTGTCTACTTCCCCCTTATATTGGTGATAAGGGGGGAAGGTCCCGTCCTCCCTTAGATAAAATCCTGGCAGCATCTCTGCAGGGGAGAGAACTTGACTGAGCTATATGATTTCATTGATATTTGTGTTACTCAGAGATTATTATACAGCATATTCAGTCAGCATTGGGAGTTTATGAACTCTCTAGTTTTCTACAGAAATATGAAATCCAAGTGGAATACATCCAGAAATGTAGAGGTTTGCAATCTTGGGATTTGGTCTCTCAGTTCCATTTCACATTGGTAATATACATTCTCAGGTTGACAAACAATTAGCATATTAATTGGATAAGCATGTGACAAATTTGGATAAGTATCTAAAACGAGATAAACAGTATGGGTGGATAGAATCACCAGACAGACCAGAACGGAGATAATCACTGGAACAGACTTGGAATTTTGCAAATGCCAGCATGTATTTATCATATAAGGAAGCGGTGAATATTTTTACTTAACTACGGTCAATACCGCTGGGTATTGATCTGTAGCAAAAATGTAAAGCTGATGTGACTGTTTCTGAAGTATATAATAATGACAAAGATGTGCATAAGTGTTCCTATTCTTTAATGTGCACAACATTGTTTTCGTAGCTTGAATAATGGAGGACAATAAAGGTGTTAAAAAAAAAGTTAATTAAGCTAATGAATTCAATCAATTTTAACCATACGTTCCTTTGATTACCTCTGTTTTAGTCTGTTCTGTCCATTCCAGTGATTCTATCCACCAAAACAGTATATCGTATATACTTGCGTATAAACCGGTTCCAAATGCAAACAACATAGACCCTGATCTGCTGTCGCATAATGCACCAGCAGATCAAGGTCTATGTTGTTTGTTCTACTGATATGTCCTTACAAACTGCATAGACCCAGATCTTCCAGCACATTATACGATGGCAGATCTGGGTCTATGCAGTTTGCAGTTGATATTAGCTTATATGCGAGTATATATGGTAGTTGAAAAAATCTCGCTAATTTAGAGATAAAAAAAAATCTATTGGTAGATTATAGCTATGCTTCTGCCTGACAGACTTGAATAATTTGATTCTTGGTTTATTAATTGTAGTAGTTACTCAATCCAAATGCTTCATTGAAAAACATCCATACCTTGTCAGATTTTTTGTTGAAAATATTTATCAGACTATGCACAACTCCAGATAGGGCTAAATATAGCTCAAATAAGCTATAATAGATATTTCTAGTCAGAACAATAGACATTGCTAGAGAAAATTTAAATTTTTTTGAGCTGAAAATGTAAAATGTTTGGAGATGTGTGATGCATGCAAGTTTACTAAAGGCTTCTCCATCTCATATGCTCACCCAGTGAAACTGATACAAGCTACGAACATATAAATCTATTTGCACAGTCTGATGATGACTGTTTATTAGATAAATGTCAGAAAAACATAATAGATGATATTCGTAGGTTTAATGGCAATTACTATGATAAAAGTTGATACACTCAATCCAGCTGTGGCAAAAATCATGAACCAGTACTTCTGCAGCTGGTGTTGCTGTTGATTAGTTGGTTGATTTGGTGTTCTAGGTCTCTCCAACACATGAGGTCATTTAAAGATGAGACCCCAGGTTTTTGGTAGATCATTATGGGTTTTACACCATTTTCAGCACAAAAGAATCTATATATAGCAGCCATTTTTACTGTTGAAGAAGACCCCACGTGCTTTTCAGGCACCAAAGACCACTTGGGTAGAACCACTGACCCTCCACAAGTACCTGGTAACAGTCTCGCATACAAGACCCAAGTGGGATTTGAACCTGCGTGATGAGAGGAAAGTGATCACAAGACTAGCATCTAACACCATTTTGCTATGGAGGCCCCTCGGACCTTAGGTAGAAGTCTTGTATGAAAGACAAGATTTGGGAGATGGAACCTGTGACTCCCGGATTCAAAGTCCAGCATGTTACTACTAGGCCATTAGTGATGATGATGTCAGGATTGTGGGAATACCACAGTTTATGACAAGCTGGCCCAAATTGAACAAACCTATGTGCCAAAAATCCTGCAGTTCGATTGACGCTGACGCAAATTGTGTAATTGGATGCAGGATATTTTTTTTTAAATGGAAAGAAGATAATGCATAAGTGAAACCCTGTTATATAGCACAATGGTCAGTGTCCACAAAGTGCCATCATGGTATGTACCATATTGTGCAATACCCAACCAAGTCAGTTAATAGAAGAAAATATGGCATGTGTATCCTCTTGGCTACTGGCATACATGACGGGTATGGGTGTGGGGGCGCAATACTATGGACTTCAGTAAAGCAGGTACTAACTTTATGCATATTAGATGACAAAATACTAAAAACAGTTATTATATAATTAATGTTTATTTTTTTTGGCAGAGAACCCATTCATTGGTACATACATATGTATGTATAACTAAATTGCCAATTGAAATGTAAATAATTAGAATATACATACTCACCAACCGACCTCATTGTATCCATAATAGTAATTCTGTTGAAAATGTTCACAAAGAAGCATAATTTTTATGATTTATCAGCTCAATTCCATTGGAATCCAAAATACTTAATTTCTTGGTAATACTCTCACACTAACTTATAAAACACTGTATTTTCAAAACATTCATATTTACTGGACATGTCCAAAGGGTCTGACTTTTTAGTTACAATAGAATGCATCAATCAGACATTGGGGGTTTCCAAAAAGAAAGTTGTATTTGGGTTTTAAAAATACTTTAACTGAAATACATACAGGAGGTCAAGGGTATTGACTTTGCAATGTGCTTGAGATGAACAATTTGACAAGTTCAACTGGAGAAGTTTGGGAGTAAACCATTTAGTTTCATCAGTAAAGAGTAATCTTCATAAAAACAATTTAGTCATTCTCTAAAAGATAAAGGAAAACCTATATTTATTAAAACTTATGTTTATAAATGTGACTTTGTATTACCACAGAGCGAAACCAGGGAGTAATATGTTTTAATATAAAAGGAAATCCCACCACCTCTGCAACTTAAATGGTTCCACTCCAGTCAATGGTCAACAACAGTGCAGTTAGTCATACATGTAACTCTAGGTTTACAATGATATATGGGCTTGTGTATATGGGAGTGATTTGGCTTGTGTATATGGGAGTGATTTGGAACTGCAATCTGCATTCCTGACTCTTAAATAAAAAGATTAAGATGAAATTGGGGCAGTGGGGGAGGGTATGAATGTATGTATGTATGTATGTATGTATGTATGTATGTATGTATGTATGTATGTATGTATGTATGTATGTATGTATGTATGTGTGTGTGTAGGGATAAACTTGTTTCATTGGATGTGTATGATGGTTCAGTGAGCATGCATTGGTGGTCTATTGTTTTCCATTAAATAGGTAGGTACATTAATTGATTTATAAATTCAGGTGAGAAACTTTTGTAGATCACCACATTGTTTGGTGCTTGGATGTATATGCCAGATGACTGAGCAAACATCTGTTGGCTATTGTTTACTGTGTACCTGGATATATTTTAAAAATGGAATGCTAATACAGAAAAAGAATTTAAAAAGGAGGGAAAATTATCTGACAACAGTGAAGTGTATATATAAGGTATATCCAACCTACTGCCCGTGGGCCAGATCCAGCCTGCAACTTTGTTTTATCCGCTTATTTACATCCTAAAGTGTAGCTTTAAAAATCGCTTATTCGGCCTGCGCCCTGGGGGAAGCTGCACATGCCTGGTATAGATGTCAATTATCTAATCAATTATATTTTGTCTTTAATAATACCTTTATAACCAGAATTGTACTGAAGTGCCATTAAACCCTATCAATACATACCTATTGATGAACAATATCTTTCATTTTAGTCATATGGTATATGGTCATTTACAAATGAACATGCAGTGATACAATTGAAGGTTTATATACATCATCTTTTATATGAAATATTTATATGCCTTAAGTGTACACAATCCATCATTGAGTCTACTATACTAAAATTAAAGGTTTATTTACATCATCTTTTATATGAAATATTTCTATGCCTTAAGTATACACACTCCACCTTTTGGGTCTCCTATGATAAAATTAAAGATTTATTTACAGCACCTCTTAATGAAATATTTATATGCCTTAAGCATACACAATCCACCTTCTGAGTCTACTGTGATAAAATTAAAGGTTTATTTACATGAAATATATCTGCGAAGAAACAATAACTATGCGGACCTGCAACATTGATGATATTACACTGTGGATTCTTACAGAACGCAGTGCATTATGATGTGTTAGTATACTAATCTGGTTTTAATAAGGACATCCTATACCTAATACTAATTAAACCTCTTTCAACTTTTCAACAGTCCACATGTATAAAACGGGATAAATTTTGGTCCTGATAATGTCCAGTTTAGGGAAGTTTTGTTGTTGTTTTAAATGTCAAGATAAAAGACAGATCATGAAAAAGTGACGGCTTGTTGAATAAGTAGAAGGAAGTAACAGAAAGATGTCACTTGTTGCCCTTCATGAGCTGTGAAAAGAAGGCAAAGCTTGCCTACATATATTTATGCAGATGCAGTAAGTTTGTATTTGTCGATCATCAATAGTGAGTGATGATAAAGACAAACCGAGTGGTAAATGTAGATCACACACACCTTTTTCTTCCTCATGCATACATGTGACAGAACTGAGAAGTCAGCTTGGGACAAATCGGGAGATTTGCAAAATTTGGTCAAGAGTTTTGACTTCAAAAGAGGGAGGATTTTCAATGAAAGTGGTGAAGTTTTCATTGCAACACATCTTCGACTTTGTTATCCCAGTTAGGACCCAAAGGTTGGATCACTATGCGAGTAGTTTCGTGCACTTGCATGAGAACGTTTTTGCGATTTCAGAGTCAGGGAAGAAGATTTTGACTAGGTCTTAAGAATGATCCGCTACTGTAAATGGGAGATTATGTTCGGTTACAAAGTTGTCAGACCGTGTCTCGGCACATATATCTTTATCTACATTTGATGCAGATTTCGCGAACATGGATATCAGTGATGGTGTATTTGTTGTTGTGTTTAACGTGTCTTAATATGCTGCATGACGCACAATGTCATTCTTGCCACCATAGCAAGTGTTAAAATTAGCTTTACGGGATGAGCAGAATGCATATTCATGTCTTTTGAGCTTGATTCCAACCACTAAAATTCCCGTTTGCATCCATCATTAAATTTTGTGTGATATTTCGGTTGCTTAGCTTTTGGTATTTTAGTATGGAAGTTAATGCACACTTACTTAGACATCTCGACAAACTTTAAACACCGAAGCCAAACTGACTCTGTTTTATGATTGAGCTCTTTAGTAATCCAACCGTAATCAATTAATCTCTCATCCTTTTGGAATTACGTCTGATCACACATAGTATAATCTATGTTGACAAACTTCAAACACTGAAGCCAACCCACCATGCCGACAGAATTGTTTGATGCTTCTTGAAATCAGCAACAGAATCGTCTTGCCCTGCTTAAGCCGATTCAGTCACATGATAACAGGTAGTATTACTGTAAATATACTACACTAGACCAACAAGTTGTTCTCCAATTTTTTTTTTTTTTACAGGTGGCGAAAAAAAAGGGTGGAGATGGGTGGAGATAAATTGTTGGTCTATATACTACACTAGAAGCAAGGTGTGAAGAAAAAATGGAAAAATAATTTTTCAGTAATAATTTTGTGTACACGGGAGATTGCAGTGAGTGAAAGGATCGATGTTAGACACCCCTCATCTTGGGAGGAAAACCCTCCTATCTGGGAGGTTCACGTGTATGCACATGGTGTCATAGTATACCTCATGATGCAAGCTCATACCCAATTTCATGCTTGTACAAGCAATAATGTAGAAAAACTTCAATATAGAATGTGTACATTAATCTTTAAAGTGTTCAGAATAGGTCACAATGACCTGCTTTGGTAACTTGATGAAGTATATGTCCTTAAGTTGTATTTATATATATATATCAAGTTTCATGACCGTACAAGCAACAATGTCTGAGAAATTGACTGAAATATATGTGTAAATAATCACAGAAACGTAGGTGACATGATGCTATCCTTGGTATGGTGATGTAGTATTCCTGGTGCAGAAGCAACAATGTCTGAGAAACTCCCCATAAGATTAAAGGTGTTCAGTCATTGGAGCATGAAAATTAGGTCTTTGTGACTTTACACAATGGTGTAGTACTGAATGTAAGCACATATTAAATTTCAAGTCGCTGTGCCAGAAAAAGTGACAAGAACATAAAGGTACACGTTTGCCGATGTCACCAAATGGTGTGCGTGTGTGGAACATTATGCCTTTCAGTACTTCGTCTTATACACCTGTAATACACATGAAAAATTTACATGACTAAATATATTTTACTATTTTAGTACAGATGATTGCATTCATGTATACAATGCTGGGCTAATTTAGCGTGTCAAGCACAACTGTGATGGAAAGTTGCAGATGTTGTCTAAAGAAAAGACTATTTCTTCTGGACTAAGTGTAAAATTTAGTAACTAGAACTACTTGAATTAATTACCAAAAACAAATCTAAGTTTGTATTACATGGTCTTCCTCCTCCTATTAGCCCACACAGCTCTCCTCCCCCAACCCCACAGACCATGACCCAGGAGTCATAACCTAAAATCCTTTACTTATATGATATATCCTCCCCCTACAAATGTATGTACAAAGTTTGGTAAAAAAAAATATTTCAAAATGTCACTAATTGCAATTGGTCTATATTTAACCATTCAAGCCCTCCCTGAGGCTCCAGCGCAGGGGTAATAAACCATACCCCTATCACAGATGGTCAATCCTGGGCAACCTTTGTAAGAAGTTTGGTGAATTTCCATCCAACAGATTCTCATTTGAATACATTAACTGATCACATTAACGTTAGAAAAATAAGCACACACCCCTCGCCGAAAAGATGAAAAAATTAGTCTTCTCCATTTATATACCATATAGACAAAGGAAATAAACTTTTACCCATTTCCGACCTTTACCACTGATAGGTGGCTTTCCATCAAATAGACGTTTACCAGTTTACCTCCAAAATTCCTTAAATATCGTTGTGATTTTAACCCACCATTCCAGAATGTCAGTACAGCTTTGCATATAAATGTATTTGCTACATGTTGCCACCATTAGTTTTGATTTTTGATCAATATTTGGGCGAATTTATTTGCAGTTGTGGAATTCATTTATCAGGGCCTTGTGCTCCAACATGGCATCATTGTTGCTCATTCTTGGTTATTTATTTGTGCACACTGCATGTATTTTTTCTTCTTTAAGTAACTGATCTTATTGTAAGATTTTAACATTTTCAGGTTGTTATTTTCCAATATTTTTGTTCTTGTCATTTTGGATAAATAATGATGACAATATGTGCCAAAGCTGATGAGGACACACATGATGAATGTCTTTCTTGCACAGTGTTCTTCAAGTGCTGTTATTGCAGTTTGTGATCACTTTCGGGTGTTATTTCCGATAGTTTTGTCGTTTTTGTCATTTCAGATTAAACAATGATGCCATTATATGCCAAAGCTAATGATGACACGCAAGATACGTCTCAATTGCACAAAGTGTTCATCAACTTCTAATAGCAGCGTATGTGTAAATTGGCCCACAGTTTTACAGAAAAGCTTGATGAGATGCGTGAAGTCTCAGTCAGCGGAAAGGGAAGTAATCTCTGATAGCGGCTTGGAGTTAACAGGAGAGTGTCCTTCCTTATTTCGGCAGTTTAGTGGGTGTAAGCTTCCCCCCATCCCCACCCCCACATGTTCGAGCATGGCCTTTGGGCATGTTAGTCTGGGCACATGGGGTATCTGTTGGATTATGTTTATCCATATTACCATCCTTCATTGCTGTATGCTGCCAATCCAGCTGCTGACCACCCATTCCAGTCATCTGGCCAACCATGTGTTGACTAGGAACAAAGGTTTGTCTCCCAGGCAGGCCATTACGTTTTATGCAGAGTATATGGGGTTCCGTTGAATTGATCTGTCCATTTTGCCATGCATCCATAAACTTTCAGGGCCAGCTGTCCAGGCGGCTGGCCGATCATACCAGTTGACCTGTGACCAAAGATCCATAGCTTCGGTGAGCCATGGCGCATGCCGGCCAACAGTTCTGTGATATGTGGAACAATATGAAGATCGCATTGGCCAGTCTGCTTGTTTTGCCGCACATTCTGCATCGGCGGTTCAGTTGACAGATGTGCATACTGTCCAGCTGGCAACTGAGCCGATCGTACAGCCGGCCATCCAGCACACTGCCTGGCTGTACATACTGACAAGACAAGCGGTAGCATTTGCACGGATACCAATTCAACCGGTGAGTCATTCGTTCATAGCTTATCCATTGGAGTGATACCATGAGACACTTAGAGATGATGGCAATGTTCTACGTGGACATAGATGTAGTGCCTGCTGAAGACAACCCCCACAGCAAGTGTGGTGATAACCTCTGTGACTTAGCATACTCAGCTCCCACAATGGAAAAGTGGACTTGGTTAAGCTTTAAAGCAGCTGTTGAAGACTATATCATCTTTACAACTTTCAAATGACCACCACTGCCAACTACAAGCCAGACCTATAAGGTGAAGTCTTCAGTAGACTTGGAAGATGACGACGAACATCAAGTTCAAGTGGAAACAGCACGGTGAATTCGGTTGCCATACAAAAGGATGAATTTGCGGTCAGTCTTGTCCTAACTGATGCATATTTTCACGTCCCTATTCACCCAGCTTCACACAAGTTACTTTGGTATGCCTACCGTGGAAAAATATACCAATTTTGTGCACTCCAATTTGGTCTCAACAACAGTAAAAAAAATCATCAACTGAGCCCCTCCGACCCAATACTGAAAATGAAGGAGTCTGGCTCCAACCGGGGACTGTTGCCACCCTAAATTCTACTGCCAGTCTGTGTGGTTCAGGAGTTCACCTGTTGCCATGCTTCACTAAGGTAAGTAGCAAGAGGTGTACAGAAGAGTTACCTCTTCACATTAACCTTCTGGAAATGAAGGCTATAGTCAACCTTTTTCATTTCTGGAGAGGACCAACTCTACATGACAGTAAATCCTAATAGTCTCATGTCAGTTTGCCCCATTGCAAAATCGCCCCCGTCAAAACGCCCCCAATTTCACAAGATCGCCCCCATTTCAAAATCGCACCATGTCAAAAACGCCCCCACTTTTCACAAGATCGCCCCCATTTCAAACGGGAACAGGCTGATTCGGACCATGGCTGATTCGGACCAGGCTAATTCGGCCCAAATCATGGGCTGATTCAGACCAAATTACGGGCTGATTTGGACCAAATGCCAGGCTGATTCTGACCATGTGAAATATTACTAAGTTTCTTATTGGATTTAAAAGTGATATTTACATTTGTTTCAAATATGATATTTCTCATTATTTCACAGGTACGTTCAGCAGTCCAAATCTGCATTTAATGAAACAAAACCCCGATTTTACGCGAGATAATGGCGTTGTTATAATGATGTAAGACTGTTTATCTTGCATCGGCAATTTAATAGTGAAACATTTTCAAAGCAGCTCATTCACTGTTGTGCAAATGGGTTTTTTTTTTTTTTTCTTTGTTGTTTGTTGTGTTGTTATTGACGAAATTCTGGTTTATTTATATTATATTAAAAATTAAACTGGGGTTCTGTCAAATTTATGATTTATTTCAATACAAGATCATATGTCAATATTATTCGTCTATATTCGGATAATCTTGTGGACCTCGTAATAATTATAATAAAGAAAATAATAAATCGACGTGCTATATCTGTTGAAAGATGAAATATAATTTACAAATATTTGCTTATAGTACATTATTTGTTTTCTGTGAATTCATAATGAATTATTAAATTTTATGCAAATTATTAACTGCAAAAGATCGTGAAAACATGGCCCATGCAGTAATATATATATATATATACCTGATTTATTTTAGTAGTTATTACTGCTTTCGCAAACATAGTAAGAGAATGTAATATAAATTTACCCATGGTTTTTATTGATTTTTCATGCAAATTGTGCTTTCTTCGCATTACATTTACTCCCAAAAATATTGTGTAAAGAGTCATTGATGAGTAAGACAATAGTATAAAGTACTTAACAATTATCGTTGAATTGATATCTTTTGAGCAAAATCTTATTAGAATGGATGGTTGTGACCATTATAATTCATTGCTGAATTAAACCTTGATTGATTTTGTTCTTGCCTTTTTTAATTAGAATGTTTACCGAATTGAAATTTCGTTAACTGATTTTTGCTTCGACCTTCAGGGTATTGAAACAAAAAGCGATAATATTATATATAAAAAAATCGGGAGTCGTGTCATTTAGATGGTGCATAGATAGACCGGAAAACGCCGAAAAACCGAGAGAGAGAGATGCTTTCTTTTATTTTCTGCCGCGTTTCATTGGCTGCGTTCAGAATCATGCATGAAATATGATACTTGATAAGATTTAAAGGTGTTTTCTGGCATCCTTTTTCGTCCGTGTTTCTCTGCAGCTTGGGAACAAATTGTTACGTGAATAAAACTTAAAATTTAATAATCATAAAAATATTTTCTGTTTGCAGAATCATGAATGCACTACGAC
The DNA here is from genome assembly GCA_029931535.1 of Margaritifera margaritifera. Lineage (NCBI taxonomy): Eukaryota > Metazoa > Mollusca > Bivalvia > Unionida > Margaritiferidae > Margaritifera > Margaritifera margaritifera. The sequence continues at coordinate 177,436 of JAQPZY010000683.1, read as the reverse complement.
ACTTTATACAATTTCAAAGTGCTTTCTGGGAATTATTATGTGTTTTCCGGCAGCCTTTTTCGGCCGTGTTTCTCTGCAACTTGTTACGGAATTATGTATCATTTTTTAAATTATAATATAGTTTCATTTGGTTTATGACCTTTGTATTATAATTTATCTTTTTTTCAGTAGCCAACGTTATTATTATGTAATACATGTATGTGTCATGCTAGAAATGTTGGTTAAACGTGACTCACTACGTCACGTGAGTACCGCGTGGTGAAATGTATCATTTTTGTGACCTAGTTCCCTAGTCGTAAAAAGAGAAATAGTGAATTCTATGGAATAATTTAGGATTATTTAAGGAATTTCTACACTCTAAGTTATTTTTAATTCTTTCACTTTGTTTATTTAAAATATTTTATATTTTAGGAAATTAAATTGGTATTTTAGAAATTGTGAAAGCTTGTTTGAGTCTTTCTTTCTTTTCTTACATATTCAACCCCTAGTCGTAACAACCGTAGTAACAACATCACGTGAATCAAACTTAAAAACGTTTTATAATCATAGAAACAATAAATGTTTAAAAAATCAATGTATTTAAGATAAACGTTCATGAGATTTAAAGGTGTTTTCCGGAAGCAATTATGCGTTTTCCGGCAGCATTTATCCATGAGAATAATTAAGCCACATCAAAGTTTATGTTTCTATTCGGTGTTGTTTGTGTCCAACTTTTTGTTTCAACAAAAGTGAACAGATGTATGTCGGTTTTTTTTATATAACCTGGATTCAAAAACAAAACAAAACAGTGGATCAAAGAGATTCTTACGCGAATTCCTACATCGAATAAGATAATTAGCTGTGGATCACATGTGCGCCTGCGGGGAGTGGTCAGCTATCACGCCTAAATCGATTCCTATCAAAATACCCCACAATCCCGAGCCTTACATACATACATTCTCCTTCACGCCTGGCTCTTGTCAGGAGAGTCTTGCGAAGAAAGGAAGTTTCAACTTTTGTTGTAGAGAGAATAAAAGACCCTCCACTGTGAAAGCTTATGAAGGAAAATGGCTAGTTTTCACGGACTGGTGCAAGAACAACAGTACTGTCTCTTGGAGTGCCGCAATTTCGCAGTTGGCTGGCTTATGTCAGGTTTGTTGAAGAGAAAGAGTCAGCTCTGATTACTATCGAAGACTATGATATCCAACACTTTGATGCATCATGGCAGAGGAGATACTGGTCATGTTAAAGATCTATCATACCTTCAGACCAGTTTTTGCAAAAATAGGCACAAAATCTCTCACCGTTTCTTAAATAGAACCTTTCATGTGCTTTGATATGGCTCAACTCAAATCCAGTCGAGCCTTCAGCCAGAGCCTCGCTGAAGCTGCTTTCATTCAAGACATGTTTTCTGGTGGTTTTAACTTCGGCATGCAGAGTGGGCGAGTTGCATGCCCATCCTATGTACCCGAACTATCTCCAGTTTAGATTGGATAGTTCAGTGGTCCTAATGACACAACCAGGTTTGTACCTTAGAATAGGTTGCCGTCAGCGGGCAATCAAAGAGTTTCCATTGACTTTTTCTCTTTGATCGATATGTCAAAAAAGGCAGGGGAAGGGAGGGGGGGCAATGGGGCCGGTGGCCCCGGGCGGCAATTCTGTAAGAGTACCGTATATATCATAAATAATACAAATGGAGTAGGGGCGTAATTTTGGTACTTGGCCCGGGGCGGCACTTTGCCTCGCTACGCCACTGGATGAATAACACGGAGAAAAGTTGTGGGGCACGATGTCTCTTTTTTTCTGGCGAAGGGTGGGAAAGTGGACATAATCCCTCATACCCTAGCAATGGGGCTGCAGTGGGTAATATGCTCAGAGTACTTTGAAGTCTCAAAAGATCAGAGCTATTTCTGAAAGTCTCACATTCAAATGTAACATTTCAATCCAAGACATAATAGAAGCTGTTGGCTGGCATACCTAGATCTAGCTTCACAGAGACAAGAATTAAAACTGGTGGGTCGTGTCTGCGTCCTAGATGACCAACCGAACCAGTTGATGTCAGCAATTCGCCCCGAAATTTTTATCGGCAGTAAGTTTTCATTTTTTTCTTCTTATATGTATGGTCGTCACAGATTATGTGACAGTCATTTGTGTTGCCGTCATCTTAGGAGAGAGTGTTATCCATCATGTATGGAAATCAGACCATTCTTCCCTCGAATGGCATAGGTAGGATGCTCAGTTTTTTCTCCTCCTATTAACTAGTCTCCTAACGTTAAAGATATCGGAAAATGTATTCAAAGAGAAAGCAAATTTTGTAGGATATTATGTATCTCCGAGAATACTTACCCAATCACAAATCACATTACTATAAAACAACCCCACACCTCCCAAAAATCCGAGCATCCTAGTTAAGGTACTGCTCAGCGTAAAACTGGTAAACATCTGGCTGATGAGTAACCATTTGGCGGTGGTAGGGGGTGTGATGGATAAGAGTCTCTTCTCTTTGTCTATATGGTATAAAAATGGAAAAGATATTTTAATTCTTTTTTTTTTGAGTACTGATTTTGGGTTTTATTTTTCTATGTTAATGTGATAGGGTTAGTATTCTCAAAGAAACAGAATTTACTAAAAAAAATTGCTTTCTTCAGAGATGTGATGACAGAGAGAAGAATGGACAGACTGAGATGGACAGATGGAGGGTTTTACAATATCCCCCAAGCTAAAGCGATAATTATCAAATGTAAACACAATGGGTTCTTTCTCTCCAATAAAAATCTATTAACGTCATGCATCCTTCCAACCTAAACTGCCAGCAGTCGGGAGCACAATGCTCGCTACCTTTTCACGTACATGATTGCCATCATAGTTGGGACAAAGAAGATCAGTACAATGCAATTTATGCTTTGCAAGAATCAAGCTGCAAAACGGGGAGTGAGATATTTGCTTATTAGTTTTGTTCAATCTACTGCACAGCTGTGCTAAATGTTTTCAATTATATAGCAATTTTGAAATCCCTTGTTTCATTGTAAATTCAAAAACAGATTGTATTACAATGCAGTTTGGATATGCATAATTTTGCGATCCCAAAATAGTTGCATATCAAACTTTAAAGTTCATACCACACTAGATATTGCTTTGAGAAACGGGAGGCATATGGGGTTCATTTTGTCAGTCCAAGCACAAGCAGTTTCATCTCACAGTAACCTGGTCTGATAAATCAGTCCCTCAAACTTGTGTTGATACTGATGGACAATTTATGGGTCTGGTGTCACCTGTTCATTAAAATGTTCAATTTTGCTGCATACAAATCTGTCCGGAGCACACAGGTGTACAGTTGAGACACTTACAGGTATTTGGTAACAGTCGTATGTAGCCACAAAATTCAAAATGGCCACATGACATAGGGTTGTGTTATTCCACGTGAATTTACAAGTCGTCAAACATAGGATTTAATCCGGAAATATTCTGTACATACCGCCTGAAGGCCCCTTGAACCGAGGGTAGCTCAAGAGACACGAGAAATACTGCTAAGTGACTAAAATGTACACCGATGTGTTGTGGACAAATCTGTCTGGAGAAATTTCCTCGATTTTATGAATAGGTGATATCAGAACCACAAATTGTCCATCAGTATCAACACAGATTTGGGGAGCAGGATCAAATAACAACATTTAAGGCAGCAATTTATTATTTATTAATGTGCTGTGCATGTAATATAAAACCATAAAGAATTTAGAATGAATAAGGTATTAAATTACATAACTGATTAACACCTACAATGCATTTACTTGTATTTATCGTGGAAAGCATTTTTCTAAAACTGCAAGATTTATCTGCTTATTTTCCTACAGTAATTTCCACTATACCCCTTACTCCTTTCAAATATGGCATATTGATTTTGTCTCCTGTTTCATAGTCATTTCTTCTATACCCCTACATTTTTTTCAAATAGGGCATATTGGTTTTGTCTCCTCTTTTTCCTAGAGTCATTTCTTCTGTATCCATACTTCTTTCAAATAGGACATACTCATTTAGTCTCCTCTGTTTCATAGTCATTTCCTCTATACCCCTACTTCTTTCAAATAGGGCATATTGATTTTGTCTCCTGTTTTCTAGAGTCATTTCCTCTATACCCCTACTGCTTTCAAATAGGGCATATTGATTTTGTCTCCTGTTTCATAGTCATTTCCTCTATACCCCTACTTTTTTCAAATATGGCATGTTGATTTTGTCTCCTGTTTCCTAGAGTCATTTCCTCTATTCCACTACTTCTTTCAAATAGGGCAATTGATTTTGTCTCCTGTTTCCTAGAGTCATTTCCTCTATTCCCCAACTCCTTCCAAATAGGGCATATTGATTTTGTCTCGTTTCCTAGTCATTTCTTCTATACCCCTACTTCTTTCAAATAGGGCATACTGATTTTGTCTCCTCTGTTTCCTAGAATCATTTCTTCTATACCCATACTTCTTTCAAATAGGGCATATTGATTTTGTCTCCTCTGTTTCCTATTAATTTCCTCTATACCCCACTTCTTTCAAATAGGGCATATTCATTGTCTCCTCTGTTTCCTAGTCATTTCCTCTATACCCCTATTTCTTTCAAATAGGGCATATTGATTTTGTCTCTCGTTTCCTATAGTCATTTCTTCTATACCCCTACTTCTTTCAAGTAGAGCATATTGATTTTGTCTCCTCTGTTTCATAGTCATTTCCTCTATACCCCTAATTCTTACAAATAGGGCATATTGATTTTGTTTCCTCCGTTTCCTAGAGTCATTTCTTCTATACATACATGCCATAACACGACGTGTCACGCGAAAAACACGATTTTTGACTCCCAAACCTCCCGACACGGTCGTGTTTCGAAAAACACGATTTTCAACAATTTTAGCGAAAAAAAAAAAATCCACAAAAAAATATGCATTTCGTGACCACAATGATACATGCCCGTAATCTGTGGTATGTATAAACAGTAAACGGTCTTGCTCAGAGCTCATGTAAAACTATCCTAGGGGCAGTTGATAACAGCTGTTTTTGAAAAAATTAAAAGGTAAGGTAGTCAGAGATAAACAGACACCTTTCAGAGATTTACTTAATTGGATCACAATAGCTAGGGTGATGTGTCGTGTCAAATCCTTTGAGTATTGCTGAGGGAGAGCCCATTAGGCTAATTTGCATAGGTAAAGTACACTAATTGGAATAACCCAATTTATCTGAAGTTAAGTACATCAAACTTGCGTGTTGAAAAACAAATGTTATTACACATCACTGACTGCATTGAATGAGAATGTTGAAGCCATCTTTTTTAAAGTTTGTGATCAGCGGCAACGTTTCTTTGAAGTCGGATTATTACTCCATATATAAAATTCAAAACATGATTATTTCGGTAGGTTGAAAAACAGCACCTAGGATCCAAAGGTCAGGGGACACCGAGTCCCTCACCCTCCAGATTTGGGGGACACAACATTTTAAAGGGACAAAGGAAAATTGTAGTACATAATGCACTAGAAGTGCTAAAAAAAAATGAGATAATCTTATTTGCTTCGACAGTTTTGTCACCTTAACTTTCTCATATTTTCCTTGGACATTTATCACCACGGAATTCTAATTTTAATAATTAAAAAGCATTAAATCATTAATCAAATGACAAATTGTGTAATTTGCATAAATTAGTACCTTTTTTCATTAATTCAATCTGAGAATAAATTAAGTCTTCACTGCCGTGGGTGTGACTTTAACCTCGAAAATACGTTACAATAGAGGCAGTCAAAGACTTAACAACTCGGCCGACTTCCACAAACCTTGAATGTTTTCATTACCAGATTCATTGTTTTTAAATGGACATTCATTGCCATCTTACAGGTTTTATCATTGTTAGTGACTCTGGGCATTGATTGAGCAACATAGACGTGGATGCACATTCGCGAAGGAAAAGTGTAGGCATATTTGTGAACACATTATACCGTCAAACCAATTACCGAACTATTGAAAGCAGCATTGACTGCATGTAATTAAAACTACATTCCACTGTCCATTGGATTGGAAAGACAGTAACTTGGTGTATTTTTGTATTTGATGTCTGTGAGGTTGTGACCATGTTGGTGGTGATGTTATTTGACAATGCTAAGTCTATCATTTTTTTTTTAAAGGTATTTTCTTTTATTCAGATTTGAATTTCCAGTCATTTGCTGATTTGAAAAGATAGCTTATTCTCATTTGGATGACGTCGCTTTTGGGTGGTCACGCGCACTGACCCCCCCCACCCCTCCTTGGGTCCTCAAAACACACTTTTTGAGTCTCAAAAACCCCCCTACACTGTCTGGGAATATGGCAAGTATGTCTATACCCCTACTTCTTTTAAATAGGGCATATTGATTTTGTCTCCTGTTTCCTAGAGTAATTTCCTCTATACCCCTACTTCTTTCAAATAGGACATATTGATTTTGTTTCCTCTGTTTGTCCATTTGTGTGTCCATATGAATGTCCAGACAGGTTCATAATCATGATGGCACATACATTATTTGATGCAAATTAAATTTGGAATGGGTGCTCGTTTTTGCATATGTAGATTTTCACACCACTATAACGATGTTTAGTTTTCTACCTTCCCTTTATGTACGTCTTTTCTAGCTAAATATAAGGTAAGCTTTTTAAACAAAAACAGGAAGGGGTATTATTTTTGAAAAATAAATGTTTGAACTTTTTGGACTCGACTATTTTGTTTAAAATCACGCTGAATTGCACAAAATTGGCCTGACAAATAAAATATGGTAGGCATGTTGGTATGCATATGTAGATGACCTGATAATGTCACTAAATCAATCCTTCTGTATTTTTTACATAACTTTGTTTTTACTTCTTTTTAGCTTTAATGTTTTAGATGTAAATCTTGCTAACAGAATTGCTTAAAATCCTCTTGACAAAGACAAATGAAGTTTGATGGGCATGTTTGCTGGCATATGCAGACAACTTGGTTATATTTTCATGTTGCCAAAGTCATTGAATGGGCAGGTTTCCTTACACATACACATGCAAATGACCTAGTCGTATTTTCATGTTGCCAAGTCATTTAATTGACATGTTTCTTTACACATGTAAATGATCTGGTGATACTTTCATGTTGCTAAAGTATTTAATGGTCATGTTTTTTTGCATATGTAGACACCGACCTGGTTATATTTTCATGTTGCTAAGCCAATTTTTCCAACTTTTATTTTCATACATTTTTGAACTCCTTCAACTTTGATTTGTTTGGCTGCAATGGGGGCATACCTGTTGTACAATCACAAATAAAGAGTGTTCTGTCTTTGCTTTGTTCTTTTTTTTTTAACTTTATCTTAGTTTACATTTCTGAGTTTTGTCGGATGCAATCTGAAGTTATAATCTGCCTGTCACATATTTAAGCAGATTTTGTTTTCAAACAGTTTTCTTGGAAAATCATCTGTTCTAGAGTCTGTTGTAGGTAATTTCAAACGAGTACCTGAATGCCACAGAAAAGCCTCTCTTTAACAGATTTTACTTTTTCAAGATCCATCTTTAACTTTTGGGAGCAATATAAAATTACATTTAAATAATATCTCTCCTCCTTTGTTCATTTTCATAAAAACTTGAATGTGGCTGTAAAACAAGCATGCCCCTCCAAAATTGCTGATGAAAAGTCCCAGTCTAAAAACCTAATAAGAATGGCACTAAAAATTGCATCATTTCATCTACAAAAGCATATAAATATAAATATACCAAACTTTTTGTTTTGCCTTGATCAAGTGGTTTCTGTGCAATGATGCTTAAAACGTTCAGACCTTATTTTTAAAAAAATTACAATTGCTTTGTGGTATCAAAATCAAATCAGGTCATTGTCATATATATATATACTAACATGGCTACCATATTTCATTTATCCACATCAAGTGGTTATTGCATAATCTTGCCAACAAAGCCTTCAGTAAAACAAACCCAAGTCTAAACAAGTTTAAAAGAACATAAAACAAGAAAGCAAAAATTGCTTCAGTAGTATTAATTAATCAGATTATCTGTACATGCCCATAAACAATAATGTAGATCTAGATTTTTGCATCATATTAATTGCGTCAATGATTTTCCTGGTACATGTACTGACAAACTTATGGACAGACTAGAGTAAATCAGGGTGCCAACATTTAAAGCCAAGGGGCATAAAAGCTGCTAGTTTGTTTATCAGCCTCTTACTGGACGTTTTTTTTAAATCCAAAAACCAATATATAAATTGTTTGCTTCATGGCGACTTTCAATTTAGTCAACTTGTGTTCATCAGAAGAGCTTTTTTCAATATTTTCGCTCATCCCATTAGATGGAGTAAATACAAGTCTTCATTTGAAACTGAACATTGCTATTGGAGTATAAAAAATAAAATTTGTGACTTAATTTTGGTTCACTGGTTTAGTAAACCTCAAGATGCTTTGTAGTAGTGCTTTATGGTACCTCAGTACAATAGTGGCTATATTAATTGCACAAAAACACCAGGAAGATAAACCCTTCCAAATTAATCTACATGTGAAGTACAAGGCAAAATATAAAATGTATTGAATGTTAAAATTCTGTAAAAAGTTTATAAAGCAGAAGATAAAGGTAACATATATAAAATCCTTAAAACATCATCAAAAAAATTTGTTGTATAAGCCGCATTCCCTTAAAATCAGAGGGTTCCCCCAATGGTACATCCTCTTTCAGTTTCTTAAGCAGTTAACATCAAAATACTTCCTTCTCACAAGCTGGAAATCAAAACACTAGACAAGAATGTGCTCCCCTGTAAGTGGACACTGGCAGGGTACACACTCCTGTCAAGGTGCAATTGGCACAATACCACCTCATCTCCGTGATTTTGTTCTATACAAGGGACACCCCTCTCCAATAGTGGGTTGGATGTTCTTAAGTTTATTTGTGGTGTTTTCATTCCACATATTTTGCCAAGTGTTATGAACATGCTGATTTATATAATATTTTAAGTCAGTATATGGAATCTTCCATTTGGAAACAGGTGATTGCATGGCAGCTTGATCTGCCCTTTCATTAACCTTAGGCCAATGTGACTAGACAGCCAACTCTACAGAATACTTTTCCCAGATTGTATGAGATCATGTTTCTGTAATATCTGGGATATTAATGGGTTGTCAGATTTAAGATTCTGCAAGACTTTCAGTGTGGAAAAAGAATCAAAAAAAGATGATGAAATTTGTTTTTGAGAGGTTTCAATGTAGTTCAAACTTTGGGTATGGCTGTAATTACTGCAGTAAAAATTGTGGCTTTATGTGGTGACCAGCTCAAGATGGTGCCACGGGGTGTTGCAATGGCGGTGCCATCTCCATCTCCATCTTCGACCTGTCTGTATACAGCAATATATGGCTCCGATAAGCGACTCCGATTAAATTTTTAATTTACTCTGGAAAAGGAGAGAATTTGTTGAGAACTTTTGAATTCCCACAGGTCCATTATTTTGGGAGGTTTTGATAACCATGGTGCTAATCTGGGATAACAGAATTTTGCAATATTTCCAACCCTGATATTTGCTGTTTCTAAGTGATTACAAATTCATATGCCAAAAGGTGGAATGAAGTTTGGTTTCTGAAGGTACAAGTTTTGGTATTTGGGTCTAAACAGTACATATGTCAGTTAAAATGGATTAGAAGATAGTTTGGTAGCATACTGATGAGCCAATTTTGTTAGTCTGAGATAAAGTGATGGTTCATTGGTCTTAACATAGAGGCTCTCTGAATGGGAAGCTCTAATGCATCTAGACAGAGTCAAAGTCCCACACTGTGTATCAGATCAAGCATCTGCGGGCACCCAAATATTGAAATTACATGGCTAGAAAAAAATAAAAATAAAAGAGATATACAGACCTACACAATATTTTTGTTCATAGACACTGTAAACATAGGTAGTTGTACTATGACATCCATTACCGCGTAATGATTAGTACCATGGCATTTGAGCATTTCTGAAAACCACTATCATCATGGATCAAATCTGAATGACCTATATGTAAACATATACTCAAGAAGTTCATCACTTAGCCGTCAAGTTTAACAGTTGTAAGAAATAATGTTCATTTTTTAAAAAAGTTTTGATTTCCCTTACATCTACACATTTAGGAAAGTGATCAAATCCCATTCATACCATATCTAGTTCCAATCCCTTTTTTGTACTTTTAATTCATAAAATTATGCCGAACGCAATGTCAGTGATTCATCTGCTTCACAATTTAAACAATACATACAGAACTGGTGACATGATTTTAGCTCTTTGATTAAAAAAAAAATTCTAACTTGTAGGAGGCTGATTAAGGATTTATTTTCAAACTCCAGTGTTTCATTTCAGTGTGGGTTCTTCAATCAATTGTATAAAGGCAAGTTAATGAAGCCTGTCATACCTTCAGATTCATAAAAGCTGCTTTCTAGACATGAGGCATACAATTAAAGTTTACAGGGGTTAGGGTTAGCTACAAATATGCCATGTAATATAACATAAGAATATCACAAATCATAATATTTAATGGCTCTACTACAACTCGGGCAAACAAAGATCCTAAATTAAATTTATGATTTAATTTTGAACATTTTATTAACTGTGTTGCCTTTACATAGCATTTCCAGATTTTTATTTTTTTTTAAATTTTATACCATACTACTGATGGTCCCTGTATTTCTCACTTGCTGTGTTCATAGGACGTTCTCTTTAGAGCACCTCTTGTCAGAGGTCACCTCAGAATACCCATCACTTTGGCAGACCTGTTGATAGGAAATGTAAATCATTCATTGTGACCAATGCCTCACACATTGATTACTAATGTAATAGGATACAAATGAAAAACTAGACTGAAACTTTTTGGGCATGTTTTCTAGATAGTAACGCAGTAACGGGATGTACCAGTTTACTGTGTCCTACAATAATCTACTTTTGATACAAAAGTGCCTATAAAAATGTTATGTTCAAGTGCTGATTTCACAGCACAAGCAAGAGTGCAAGATCTGGAAAAAAGTACAGATATTCAATATTAGCGGCCATAACAAAAATTAACTACAACAGTAAAAGTTTAGCATATGCTCTACATTTTGTTCGTACAGGCAAGCTATTAATCCCTTAAATATTCCCTATGGTTTCATTTGTTTTTATTCAAAAACATTTAAAATCCAATTTGAATTTAGAAACTTTGTTCCAATAGGTAAAATCTAAAAAAAATTTGGAACATATGATTCTTATTTGATAGAAATGGTCCATAATACATGATTTATCACAACATTTTAAAACTGGCAAGGAAATACAGTAATTTCTGATGGCTCCAAGCTCTTGAAGGCTTAGAATAAGTTGTGTATATACATACATACATATGTATGTATGTATATACATAGACAGAAAATGCACTAACAATAGTTGGTTAATCTTTTTCTCCAGATATATATTGCTACAGCCATTACATTGTTTTCCTTTATCTAACAATTATCAAGCTGCCCTATAGCCCATGCAAATTTAAATTAAAAAACTTCAGAAAATACAATGCAGAATATGTGCTTGTACTAAAGAAAAATTTATTTCCATAAAATAATAATACTGATTATCCATATTTTGTCATATTTTTATTGAAATTATATGTTATAAACAATGAACTTGTGGGATTAAAAAGAAAGTGTGACATACATAGTAAAGCATGTTATCCAACTCACATTGGGTTACCCCCCACCCCCACCCCCCTGGAAGGACAACTTAAAGAGCTGCGGGAAATGTGATTTTATAAATACTGTGAATTTACTATTTTTCGTGATGTAGAGAGTTTCATGGATTTAATTGTTGCTAAAAATTACAAATTTAAAGATCCAATAAGCAATGATCCTTCCACTGAAAGAATAGGATGCCTTCCCTAATCCACAAATTTCAAGTAAAACAATGAAAATGTCAGTTTTTGCAAACCACAATTAGATACTCACAAAACCAAACAGATTCATAGTATTCCAGAATTCCAAAAGGAGTTGCACGAAGATAGCATAGTAGAAACTGTAGGAAAAATTGAGGATATTAATGATATTTTTCTATGCTGTACTGAACTCTGCTGTATTTTCTAAACCTAATTCCTAGTCACAAAGTGTACTTGGAATAGTGGTTGAAATTTGTGTTTACCATCAATGGCACAACCAAATTTAAGATACTTTCGTCATGAGTTTGTCTTGAAATATAATGTAATGCATGTAATAACTAGATCACTATGACCTACTTTTACAAAACTTTCAATAAGGTGGAGGAAACAAAAGTTTAAACACTTGAGTGATAATACTGGACCTCCATACCAAAATCTGTTTCTCCAGTTAATCTCATTGTTCAAAGAAACTGTGTTCTATACAAAAATGTAACTTAAAACTTGACTGTTCAAAATAAACAAGCAATAAAAACAAGTCCGGTAAAATAACTATTTTTTAATTCATTAATCTACAATAAACATATATGTTTAACTAAAATATTTCTTCCAGGTATACAAACCATGTTAATGTATACATTGGAAAAGGTGCAATTTGCAACTGAATAAGCTGTATGTGTAATTAAGTCATATATCATCAAACAAAATATAAAAAAATGTATTTCAGCACGACAACAACACAAATATTGCATAAAAAAAACGCCAACCTGAAACCAAAACCTGCCTCCATTTTAACAGAGATGTACATTAGTGTCAAATCTGAATAAAATCTAACCTAGGTACAGTACAATAAGTTTTAAAATATAACATTTTGGTGATCAATTATGAAGTTTATTACATTTAGTTAGTAAGTAAGCAAGCAAGCAAAAAAGTGAACATACATGTATGTATGTATGTATGTGTAGCTTGACAAACATGCTAGGCCACAGGTATTGTTTATAATATTCATAGTGGCTGGTTCTATTATCTCTTTTAGGGGTTGAAGGATCAAAGAGAAAAATGTGCACGAGGCATTTTTGTGTCTTGCATTCAATATGCATTTGATCTCATAATTGTAAGATATTCCCTTAAAAGAGCAAGAGAGAAAGAGAGAGAGAGAGAGAGAGAGAGTGAGGGTGGGGGGTGGCACTCACACTTCAAAATTACCCATATGAAAATGGGACAGGCCAAAATTGATAATTCAGGAGTATACACCCATGACATAGAGAGTTTGTCAGGGTACATGTGTTTGTGTGCATCTGCATACATGTATGAATGTGAACCATCCATCTATACAATAAATCCCATCAACACAGAACCTCTTGAAACCAATTAATGGTGTCCATTACAAATTGAAAATGTGTCTCCGAAACAAACAAACTTGGGAGACCATAATTCTATGAACATTTTTAGTAATGTTATTCTATGAATGTTTCTGTAAAAAAGTATATTGTAAACTGTCTTCACTGTACCTAAATTAGTCATACAAGGTAATGTAATGCAAAGGTAACAGATTCAACTTAAATTTTGTTTGTACTTCCTTTTAATCCTATCCCAATGTGAAGGTGTTCATGAAAAAAATCAAATTTTGGTTTAAAATTCTCAAAAACTGATACCAAAGATAATGGGTAAATGCATCCTATAAAACTATATTTGCAAGTTAATTTAAGTGACTGACAAACTAACTATTCATCTGAATATCTTTTTTTTTAAAATGACAAGCATGATTTCAATTTCAATTTTTTCTGTCAAAGAAACTATTTACATGAATACAAAATTAATTTCATGTCGAGTCCATCCCTAATCCATACCTGCCAACCCCTAGAGAAATATAAGCGTAACCCAAGGGGCAAAAAAGCGTAATCTGAGCATAAAAAGTGTAATCTATATATTACATGCCATAATTACAATAAACTGTATGAAAAATGTACATTTAGTTTTGCTACTAACCTGGATCTGCAGCTGGTTAAAGTTCTTGTCACAAATGGGCAAAATCCATGTGGATTAGTACCAGAATACAAACCACAAAACATATTGACAAATAATATATATACAACACTCACTACATGTCTTACTTCACTGAGTGATCGTCAAGTCGACTCCACAAATTCTCCAAAGATCATTACCATGTGCTCAACCAGAGTGCTGTATTACCCCTCTTGTGTTATTCTTTCTAAATTTGTAAAGCGCTATTGATTTGCCTTTTTTTCTGATCCGACATGTTTTAAAGCTTAAAAAGATCCCTCTTCTCCAACGTTCTTTAGTCATGTAACATCCAAGAGTCACACTGATAAAGCCTGTTTCACTTAACATCAGCTACCATTTTTTTAAATATAGACTGGTCCGCTAATAAATTCTGTGTATGAATATAATGAATCTGTGAGACAAGTTTTCAAATTGAAGAAACCCATCTGTTTTCTTGGAAATGTGTCATATACAGCTGCTATAAATAGAAAATAAGGAAAGTACAAGAAGGTCTATGACAAATGTACTCCTACGCTATTCTTAAGCAGCAGTTTTCTTTTTTAGAATATTCCCAGATTTATATGATGTGTGGGATTAAAGAGATGATAATAAAAATGACCAACACAACTTTTCATTGTTTTATTTTAAAATTTTTGAATGTACAAAATAAGCGTAATCCATATACAGGCGAGCATAAGATGTAATTAGGTGAAAAAGACCGAATTGATTACGCCAAAAGCATAATGGTTGGCAGGTATGCTATCTTCAATAACGAGTTAAAGTAAAAAGCTTTAACATTGTGAATAATGGCTGGACATGCAGACTGATGCCAAAGAGATAGCTATGTCAAGTTTCTGCCAAGACGGGCTCAACAAATATGGTCAGATAATTACATCACTGATACAAATTAATTATTGTCTGAACTGAAATTATACATTCTGAAAGTTTCTACAACAAAGCCAGTCTGACCAAAGCAGGGCTTCCATTAATTTTCTGAAATCTGATGTGAAGGACTTCCTGGATTGGAAATTTGAATGTCCCATTGTTTGAATCAGGAAGTCCTCATCATCATGTTGATGTTATGTTCATCAATTGATAAACTGATGTAAAGAATGAATTTAAATAAAAGTTGCAAGTAGTTTTGAAAATAATTAGTGTCATCTGTGTGTGGATGAGTGAAAAATGAAGGAAAAAGAAGATTAATGATAAAAACATGATAAATTAATAGACAAACTTTAAGCATCAACCTATGACTTGTTTTGGCAGAGTCTCTAAAGTTTCCACCTCATCGCCGGAACATATCATTCACAAGAGTACAACCTTTTTTCTTTTTTAATATTTTTTCGTACAATCTAGCCAAACATTTATATTTTTTAATCCATTACATAACAACAAAAGCTTTCTAATTCATAACACAAGCTCATTTCACCGTTTGGATCTTGTAATTTTTGTATTGGTGTGTTATCAGAGATGCATAACAGCATTTCTGGTTTGGCTCAGCTCAACTTGCTTTAAGGTGTTTGCCTAGTAGCTTTAGTTAGTTTTTGTTTGGCAATGAAGGTAAAATATCTTAACTAAAGATACAACAATAGCCGACCCAGTCTGTTCTGGAATTTAACCCAGTACTCCTGCATAAGATTCCAGCATGCTATAACCCCTGAACTAATATGCTTTGCAGATCTTGAAATAGAAGCCATATGGGGAATGGTTACTTGCTAATAGACTGATAAAGTGATCAGGAATTATTAATCTAGGGTGTAAGATCATCTATCCCTAGGGTATGGTTAATAATTATGCCTTAGCACCTACCAAGACCAAAATATGACAAATGTTGAAACATTTAGGGATGGCACAGCTTTCAGTTTTTATTATAATGGTACCAAATTCAGCTTCTACTGGGACTTCCTTGGGTGCTAATTTTGGCATCTTTGACCAAAAATTGGATGCATAGGATATCCGGCTGTCACTTAATAGAAACCCTGCTAAAGTCTCCTTTAACAAACAAAATCAAACATGTTTCTGCGGTGATTACTGTTGAGAATGCAATTTATGTAAAGTTCCCTTTTAGCATATATTTTACATATTACTTCGTTTGAATTCACCGTCACATGACTTTTTGAAGTAATACAGAAATTTCAGGATGCCACCACTTATGTTTTCCCCCTTTTCAAACTTTCCAAAGAGTTCAAACAGTTGGTCTATGGTGTGTGGTGCTCTCTCCCATTTACCAATTACAATTCTAGTGCTGGCCATGCAATTTTTGGCCTCAGCTCTGTCCTTGAAAAGGGTGCTGAAGTCTGCAAGAAAAAACCAAAGTAATACTATAGATCACACAATTTGAGCATGCAGGAACATTAAATGATGCTTTAATATATGTAAATCATAATTTAGACTGACAATTGAAATGGTGAGTATTTATTTGCCAAATTATGCATCCCAGCTGTAAATCTGAGAATTCAAGTTAAAATTTGTAATGCTTAGTACAAACAAAACAAAAAAAAACAAACAAAAAATCTGAACCAAAAGTACTGAACGACAGAAATTTTGTGGAAACTTTTTAAAAATATTCTATACTTAAACTCTGCAAGTTACTCATGAGAACTATTTGGTATTTTGTTTTTATCATGATTTATGCTCAATAGATTTTCATATTATTGCCTTCTTTTTTATGGCTTTATGCTAGCTGATATTTTCAGATTAGAATTTTCTAACTGTAAGCATCACGAGCTCCATCATTCTGTAAGTTTGTCAACATTTGGTACACAACACACCATTGTGTCAATTTTATATGAACAGTTGACTAGAAGTATGCACCCTACATACTCTTAGTTTGTCAAAATTCAGGATGCAACACTCCACTAAGTCAATTATATATGTACAGTTGACTAGAAATATTACTTGCATCCTTACCAAAACTGTCTTTGACAAAAGCATCCTTACCAATCTGTCCATCACAGAAGCAGATTTTTCGAAAAAACTCGATCCTCTTTCGTCCTTCAAGAAGTTTCTCATTATACAGATTGTTGGCCATGTATTGACAGATGTTCATCCATTTACGGCTGTGGTAAATGCAGTCCTCATGCACTGCCTTTGGAGATGCCATTGGAGCGGACTGAGGAAACTTTGGAGATGTCAATGAAGGGGACTGAGCTGCCACTGAGTATGAAGCCTGTTAAAAAAAAAAGAAACACATTGGCTGGGGTGGAAGAATCCTTTGACCCATAAGCCAAGACAAGGTAAAACGTTTGGCCCATAAGCCAGGCCAAGCTAAATATTTTGGCCCATATGCCAGGACAAGCTAAACATTTTGGCCCATAAGCCAGGACAAGCTAAACATTTTGCTGGATGAGTAGACATTTGTGATACTTGCCAATAATTTTACACAGAATACTGAATAAAAATAGACATTTTGTGCCTATGACAAAGTAGTTTCTGGTCAGGTAAAACATTTAAAAAGTAGTATACAACATCCACACACTCGGGTGACTTCAAAGAAATCTTACACTGGTAATTCTTCTTGCATGTAAAGATTTGTACATTTTAATCATGAATTTTCACTTGAACTGAAGAATACAGACAACATTAAAATTTACAATCTCCCCCTCTGCTCAGTATTGAAGAATAAAAAATCGAAATAACTAGCCAGCTGAAATTATTTTTAGTGCTTTAAAGCACCTTTCTGCAATAGTTTTGTTTATGATGACACAAAAATCTCATTTCTAAAG
Source organism: Margaritifera margaritifera (assembly GCA_029931535.1). NCBI lineage: Eukaryota > Metazoa > Mollusca > Bivalvia > Unionida > Margaritiferidae > Margaritifera > Margaritifera margaritifera. The sequence continues at coordinate 159,848 of JAQPZY010000683.1, read as the reverse complement.
CATTGGCCTAATACTGTGTAGTTCTGGATTTGCAGATATAGATGTGTGGCAAGATTTTCGTACAGGTGTACAGTGAAACCAATGAAAACTGGCCTTGACTGGGATCAAAAGTTTTGGCCGTTACTCGTATGCCTATTGTACTAGGCTCAAACTAAAATTAAAGTTTTAGCAGTCACTTTTAACACTGTAACATTCAAGCAACAGTAATTATTTTTGTCCAGGATACTGTCAATCATAAGTTTACTATTAGGTTTTAATAATATGCAATTTTGCATTTTTAATATTATGAAAATGATAATTATTATGGAAATGTTAAATTTTAATGAAAATCTAAAATTTGTATGGAAATCTTAACATGTTATTTAAATAATTTTTCAAATACTATGAGAAGACAAACTACATGACAACTAATGATCTGAACAAGTGATGCAGTCAATTTATTTGTGTCTGTGTGTGTGTGTTTTCATGGTTTGATTTTAGTCTGATAAACTAGCACGCCTACTGATTCATGATTGAAATCTTATTTTTTAAAAAAAACTTGCTGTACATTTCTAGCTAAATAAATAAATATGAGCTGCAACAAATAACATTTTAATATACATTACCTGCCATTATTGAGGCTACACATTGTCCTGGCTCTAGTTCCCATTCCAAGGTGAATTCCCTCCTCCAATTAGTAATTGGAAGTCTAGAATAAAACAACATGACCCCAGCATGATGACTTCATTTTTTTGTTACTTCAGTTTTATGGAACACTCTCTTTCTTTTCCTTGGACTTGGTGTGGTTATCACATTTCTCTAGGTACTCTATGAGATTCATCATTCACTGTCTTTTCCCATAACTGCTGTCAATCATATTGGTTTCTGTTTTGTAGCTGATATTTTCCCCCCATTCCTTGTTTAATTTTCTTGTATGTGTTCCTTTTTTGTTAATTTTTAAGGGTTTTAGTACATTTGCTAGTGAAGTGGTGCTTCTCATAATTTATCCCCTCACTAGTAATCAGTGTTAAGGAAAGTATTATCCTTCCCAAATTTGTTCCAGTTTGTTGTTTCTTTTGTTTTCTTTCAGCCTTTAAGCATGCCACAAGAAGTTGGCTTGGAATTTTGGAAGATTTACCCTTCCAAATAAATGTAAACATGAAGTACAAGAAAAATTATAAAACGTAAAGCTGTGAAAATTCTGTAAAATGTATATAAAATAAAAGATAATGGTAACACACAAAATCCCTAAAACATATAGTTAAAATCTATTCTATAAAGCTGCATTTTCTTATTTTCTGTCCTTTCTGCACCTTATGGTCAGAGGAGGTGTGGGATGTAGCAGAAAGCTGCCACTCCCATAGAGGCTGGAAAAAGGGACCTGCATACTCCTCTTCTTCACAGGAAGACCGCCACCTCCTCCATTCCCAAGAGGGGTAAATGGCACTTCCCAGTTTAGAGAAGTCACCAACTATTGTAAGAGAGGGATCTATAGCACCGTCCAGTGCACTGTCACTTCCAGATGGTAGGAAGTCAGCGCCCATTAGTGGGATCAGTGGCACTTCTTGATGTAGGGAAGTTGCCAACACTCATTTGAGTCCCATCTTCCCAGTGCAAGTGAAGCATGGTCATCTTCTTGCTCAGGTAGTTACTGGACTTAAGTTCCCTGAAAAGAGTTATTCCATATAATGGGAGTAACTACGACAACAGACTGTTATCACATTGCTTTTATTCCAGACCTCAGAACAAGTGGTAGCAACACAATAATAGCAGGCAAGTATTACAGATTTAAAATTAGTTTTACTCCCAAAAACTACATTTTTTGTTCAATGAAAGGAAAATTAAAACTTTGGTCAAGATATCTGGAATACAAATAAAGTTACTGTTTTGAAACAGTTTTCCTTCCTTCAGCCCGTAACAATGACCTTTGACCATCTGAACCTAAAACTTAAAAGGTTTCTTCCTTCCTCCTAATGCAAGCTCCTTACAGAGTTTGGTAGATGGTGGAGAACTCGAGTTATTGTGTGGAAACGAAATAGAGGACAGTCAGAAGAATCGATGGACGGTCAGAGAGATGGAAAGATCAGAACATAAAATGCTCTGCTTTATGCTTAGCATATAAAAATGCATGAACAAGAGTCCCATATGTGGACATATGCATCTTTAAGGATCACATTTTTCATAATTCATAACTGACTTAAATGTATATTAGACTCTCTTTTCACTTGTAACTGTTTGTATTTTACTGTTAAAAATATATAGCTACAGATTTTCCTAGCTACAGATTTTCCTAGTGTTTGTTCAATTGACTGACTTTCTGAATAAAACACAAAATGTAACTTAAAATCTACAAAATGCAACCATTGTCTTTGAAAAGCAAACTACCACATGACATGAGGTAAGTCAAGCAGGACTTCGGTAAATTAGATTAGATGGTTACTTGTCCATGATAAATGTAATAATGCTGATAGACAAGTCAAATGCTCAGCTTTGGGACATTATAATAAGTGCTGATAGCAATTTATTTTATAATTTTATATGATGACAAAGAGAGAATTCATGTTATCTATGGCTCGATACTTGACTTTCGATTTGAAATTTGAGTGACTGAAGAAAAAGTTATTCAAAGATTCAGACTTGCCAACCCCAACAAGACCTTCTCAGCAAGGCAGTCAATATTTTTCCACAAGTTAGACCAATTTTCTGTGAGATGCAACAAACTATCATGAACTGCTATTGTCAGCATGGAAAACATGCGGCATTTAAAAAGTTCAGAAGTGTGATCTGATGCAGCATAAAGAAACATTCATTATGTTCAACTAAAAAGTTCTTCAAGTACACTTACATCTTAATGACCGCCAGTTCAGTTTCAGAAACTGCAGTTCCAAACCTCATGGAAGTCTATGACTTCTTGCTAGATCTCTCAACTCGATGTAATCTTTGGGTTTTTATTTTATTTCATGTGTTGGCATTAATTACCTCTCCTGCCTTAAGCAATATTCAAATCAACATGACATGATGTCCAATAAATGTAATTCTTCTCTTTCCTGCTTTTCTTCCAAGTATAGTCAAGAATCTGAATATTCTTTTTTATACTTCTGTGCTGATTGTTTGAACTTTTTAAGAGGCTGATTGTTCCTTATGCCTTTAACGTGTCTTTGTTTGCTGGATGACATTCTAGATAATGCTATAAGCAAACGTTTCATCATGCACAAATTTTACATCAAAAACATGGGCAGATTAAAGCATATGAGGTACTCATGTTAAGTAGTTACCTGACCATCTTCACTAAATCTAATATGAAAATCCAGATACAGATCAAACCCTGACAAGCCAATATCCGTTTCTTACTGCAATGATCATATTTTTGTATCTAGTTATTATTCTGTAAGTCCCTAATTTAAGGTCATGTCAGTAAGACTTATGGTCAAATCGTAAGGGTTGGCAGGTCAGAAAATGTTCCAGTTGTCAAGTGAAGGCCATCAGAACAAAATAACTGCCACCTAAAGAAATCAGCTGTAATTAGCAATTTTAGTGATGAATAGTGTGAACCTATTAAATTTACTGTGTTTGATTTGACAGTGTCACAATGCTCAAGTAGTTTTACAATCAAGCACCATGAACCAGACAATCAGGTAACTTACCTTTGTCAAGAACACGTCCCCATATTACCAAGAATGTGATGCAAAATGGTTAGATACTAGAAAATATTTAATAACCATCCTGCAATTTTCAAATCTAAAATCTTAATGAATCATATATAAGAATTTATTTTATTGAGCAGAGAGCAGAATCTAGAATGTAATGAGTTTTAGTGTTGCTTACATGCTTACTGAGCTAGACTGAAATATTGAGCTTTTAAAATCAAATGAAGCCAAAATATCCAATATAACATGTCCTCAAGGACTCATCAGATATGCAGACATGTCATTATTAGTATATGTAAAATATTTACTGGTATTAAAGCAAGATAGACACAGCTATATATTGTCTGGTTTACCGATGCTGTCACATGCTGATTATCTGCTAAGGAATGGTTCTCTGATCCAACAGCAGTTGGGATCTGGGACAGGTTTAATTCAGTTGAGTGCTGGTTTAGTCCAGTTCCAGCTGGCTGAAGTTGGCTAGGACCTGAAGCTGAGCCTTGGTTTGCTGGTTCTAAAAACTCTCTGTTTCCATTGTCCAGCTCATTAAAGTAGAAGACAAACTTTACCAAACTTTGGTAGATTTCTGATTGCCTCAATTTTTCCATTGCTGTAAACAATGGCAGAAACACTTTGGGCTCATCTCTACTCCAGCCTTCCAAAATTATTTGTACATGCCTTCTGCGTTGTTCAAAGATCACTGATGACTGCTGAGATGGGTCAACCTCTGAAAAAAAAAAAAAACCAACAAAAGAAAAAAACTTTCCCTGAGTAATTATTATCCCAAGAACGTTTGCTTCATGGATCATCCTGAGTGCAGTTTATTATACGGTGTTGCTATGAATGAACATGAGTACCGTAAATGGTACATAGTACAACTGCCCCGTGTTTAATAGTCCTGTATGTAGCCACTAGCAGGGCATAACTGACAATGGACAGTACTGGCCAATGGCTCTGACAGACCCTGACCTTTAAACCCTACAAGCAAAAGGTCCTTGACCAAAATGCACACCATTTATGAATTTGTTTGAAAAAAGATTGTGTAGAAAACACAATCTTTATTTGGGTCACTGGGACTTTGACCTTTAAACTGTCTAACTCATATTTATTCCCATATCAGCAAGCTGACTTCATAGTTTGGTACCATTATATGGTGTGTATCGAGTTATTTTACAAAAACCTTGTCTCCTGTTTGTATCACAGTGATCTTAATCTTAGACATCTATTTTATCCCTAAAATCAACAGTTTTCATTCTTGCACATGTGTAAATCATCCACAAAATCTGGTTATGACATGTAGTCTAGAACTAAACCTAGAGTGTGGAAAGTATTATTTTCTTACCTGACTTACTGCGAACTCAACTGTTTGCCTTTTGACACACATATCAATAGGTTTCTTTCTTACTCCAAGTGCAAGCCATCCCAAAAGGAACTTAGTCTAGATTAAGAAGTGTTGTGCAAAAACCATTTTTCTTTTTCTTTGGGTCACTGTGACCTTGAACTATGAATATCCAAATTGAAAGGCTCTTTCCTTACCCAATGTGTAAGCCATACACAAAGTCTGGTCAATGTATATGTTCTAGAAATGAAGTCATTTTGAAGAATACCATTTTATCTTTCAGTTTCAGACACAATGACACTGACCCTTGACCTTTTAACACAAAATCAATAAGCTTTCGTCTTGCTCCAAAGAAGCTGAAGTTACTCAGCGGTTAAGGCGCTGGACTTGTGACCAAAAGGGTGAGCGCTGGACTTGTGACCAAAAGGGTGAGGGTTCGATTCAACACTTTCATATCAGTTCAGATTAGCTACCATGGTGTGTCCTTGCAGAAGGCACTTTACTCCACTTGCATCGATATAACCTTCAAAATGTTTCTGTGCCATAAAAAAACTATAACCAAACCAATCTATGTTAACCAAGAGCAAGCCATTCACAGAGTCTCATCAAGGCACAGGATCTAGAACTAAAATTATTGTGCAGGGATCTTTTTACACCAAAATCAATAGACTGCCTTTTTACCCCAAGTGCAAGACATCCACAAAGTTTTGTTAAGGTATGTGCTCTAGAACCTGTTACTGTGCAAAAATAAAATTTGTTTTTTGTAGTCATAGTGACCTTGACATTTGACCTTTTGACCCCAAAATCGATGGGATGTTTTCTTAACCTGCATGTAAGTCACCCAAAGTTTGGTTAAGGTATCTGGTCTAGAATTAAAGTTTTTTTTTTGTTGAAACCATTTTTTCTTACAGTTTCAGACATAGTGACCTTAGTCTTTGACCTTTTGATCTCATTATCAATATGCTTTTACCCTATACAAAGTACAAACCATTCATAAAGTTGGTCAAGGTACATGATACAGAACCAAAGTTATTGTGCAGTAGAATTTAAGTTATTGTGCAGAAACTATTTTCTTCTTTCAGTCAGTGACCTTTTGACCCAAAATTCAATAAGCTGCTTCCATACCCAAAGTGTAATCCAACTAAAGTTCAGCCCGAGTTTGAGCTCTAGAACTAAAGTTATTGTGCAGAAATAACTTGTCTTCTTTGGGTCGAAGTGACCCTGATCTTTGACATTTCTTTGTTTTTAATCCCAAGTTAATAGGCTCCTTCCTTACTCCACTTGCAAGCAATCCACAAAGTTGGGTCAAGATATGCTGTCTAGAACTAAGTTATAGTACAGAAACCATTTTTCTTATTTCAGTTTCAGTCAAAGTGACTTTCACCTTTAAACATTTGATTCCCAAATTAATAGGATTCTAACTTACCCAAGTGCATTTGTTTGTACCTCCCCTACCAATTTTAAAAACGAAAAGCACTAACGAAAAGCACTAAGGATATACAAAATGCACAAAACTTAGTCCTGTCATTCATCAATTTATAATTTCTAACCTGACTGTCACCAGGGGGTCTCTAACACTGTCATCTTCAGTGCTTTTCAAACCAAATGGGAGTTTCTGTACTAACATGGCACCATATTTACATAAGAAAGTCTATTTTTTTTTCTTCATACAACAGATGTGATGTAGTTCGCTGTCTTCAATAAACTCTGAATAATTCCTTAAATTTCTGTAACTTTGGGAGTAATGTCCCTTAGAACATATGAATGTAAGAGTTAGACTTTTTTATTTTGTTCAATTCTTTTTAGAAATATTAAAACTAGACATTGCAAATAATGGATGCAGATGACAATGTTTCCTGAACATGGACTGTTCTAGAAACTGGAAAATGAGTGAGCAGTTTACTTGGTTGTTTACAATGACAGTGTCCATTTGATTTGAAACGCAAACATGATGACAATGTTCGGGCACACCTGGCGACAATCAGGTTAGAGATTATAAATTGATGAATGAAATAACTAAGTTTTGTGCTTTTTTATATCCCTGGTGCTTTTCGTTTGTAAAATCAGTAGTTGGGTACAAACAAATGGGAGGTTAAGCGAATACTATAACCATATACAAAGCTTAATCCAGGTATGTAATCCAGAATTAAAGTTATTGTGCAGAACCCATTTTCTCCTTTCAGTCAAAGTGATCATGACATTTTTTGACCCCCAAATTGATAAGCTGATTCCTGACCCCAATTGTAAGCCATCCACAAAGTTTGATCAAGATCTATGATCAAGAAGTAAAGTTATTATTGAAACCAAAACAGACAGATGCACAGATGGATGAAGTGACAGACAGGATAACATGATACAGATGATGCAACAAGTCATTTACCAGTCAAATGAAAATGGAATGCAGAGCAAATACAGAATGAATGGAAAACAAATGAAGACCAAATGCAAACAGAATGCAGAATGAATGCCAACAAAATTATAAATGCATTTTGATGAAAATGGTGAAAACAAATACAAAACACAAATGTTTAATTATGAATGCTAAACAAAATCAGAACACATTTCATGTTTGGATCTGAAAAGTGCTTGCGTTCAAGCTGTCAATAAATTTCCATGGTCAAATGCCCTTCACTTGATAAGCGAAGATCAGATTCTTTACTCTGAAAATTTTTTACCCTTTACGAACCATGACATTGTCCTTGCCAAGACAGAATCCGACTCCCATTGATGTGATGATGTTATTACCACTGGTTGTATTGTACAGTTTTTATTTGAACAAAATAATAAAATTTATTATCCTCACAAATACTTGACAACTGTATTTTTACATTAATCAGTTGCAGTTGTATTTTTACTTGTAATTTAATGCTGCCGTTTGGATTTTATGCATTTGCTATTTTATTAAAGCACATAAGAGAAGAGCCAAAAGCATAGTTCTCTCCCTTGGACACTATTGGAAATGGAAAATCCAATTTGGGTATATGCATTTTCATTTTATTGTAAATCAATGAAAATTAACGGAAATGATGAATGGAAGTGATAAATGCAAAATTAGAACATATTTCTAAGACATTAAATGAAAAATGATCAGATTATAGCTGAAATGCAAATGTCAATAGAATGTAAACAGAAGGCAAATGAAATGAATATTCTGAATGCAATTCAAATGCAAATGAAATGCACACCAAATGCAGATTTGATAAACTGACCCAATTCTGTGTCTATATGTTCTGCCTTACAGCAGGCATATAAAACATTTATACATGGATGCTGCCATTGCCTCTTTGCTTGAATGGATAATACAACTAGAAAATACCTGAGGGTTTGGGGATGTAGAATTGGCTCTATGAGCAGTGCCACATATCTTAAGAAACAACTAATGTAGGCAACCTTTTTTCCTGTGACGTGTCCCATGATGATGTTCCAGCTGAGCAGATCTTGGACTTATTTAATGAGTGCAGTTTGTATCAAAAATTGGACTTCGCATTTTAAGGATTCTAACCTTTTTCAGTTTTATCTATGTTTTGTTTGTTATTTTTGGGTATGTATGTATATATGTATCTACAGTTGTATGTAGTAGTTGCATTTTATGGCACCTCAGCACAACAGTGGTTGTATGGGGCCAACAAAAGGTAAAGTTTGAAAAATGTAAAAATGAAAAATTGCACAAAAACGTTAGGAAGATATACCCTTAAAAAAAATGTAAACAGAGAGAAGAAGAGCAGTAATGCAGGCAGAATGAATGCATGTATTTATGAACATGAAAAGAACACTCACAACTAATAACTGAAGGTGCATAACTCTAAAAAATCACCCAAGGTTGACAACAGAACAATATGCACAAGTTTATCTCATGGCAGCAATATCTGCCAAGTTTCAGAGCAATCCCTGAAAAGGTATGGGACAAGTTGCATATGCAATAATTATCATGCCTGTATATACATTTAATGCCAAAAAGGAAAATAACTGTGGGAAAACTCATAAGAACATGATGACAAATTATAAATGTATGGTGTTTAAGGACACACAGCACAGTCCTGGATAGCTATATAATGCTTAGTAAAAGTAAGGTAGTAAAATTAAAAAAAATTAAAATTGCTCATTAAAACTGTAACAATCTTCATCTTAGCTTATACTGGTCATGTATGCACTCTATTTCTAAATCAACTACCAAAATCAAGCATTTAATAAGTGACATTGTTTCATTGGAGTAATAAGGTGCTTTCATTGATTATCTATTTATTAAAAGCATCTTACCAAGTGCAGTTAGCAAGGTTGTATAATGGTGGAAATCTAGTTTTCAGTATTTGGGGGTAACATCTCTGATATCATGCAGTTGTAACGCATATGACATTATGCAATTGTCATAAAACACGATTACTCCTGTTGTGCTGACAAGGAAGATAAACAACTTTAAAGTTTATCTTCATTTTGTAAAAAGTATTCATCACACACATTTGCTGACACGGTTTCTGTTCATACTGTTCTCATAACAAAAATGGCTCCCCATGAAAGTGACCCCCACCCCTTATGAAAATGATAAGGTGGGAATTTCCCCTCTGTATGAAAACTGAAGAGCAAGCACTGTTATATAAAAAACAGAAGAAAATAAGGAGGTTATAATTTAAAGCTTGTTGAGGTCAAAACAAAGTATGACCCTTACAAAAGTAGGTTGAGGTATTACCTGCACCTGATATGTAGATATGTAAGTTGAACAAAGAACACACTAATGTAGAGATTATAGTGTAGGGAATCTGCAATTAATTATGAAATGAAAAGTGATCCTATTGAAATTTAATAAATTGCAATGACTAACATTACACCTATGGTTGATTGGTCTTTGACAGATAGAAAATAAATAATGACAATTATTAGAAAGAATTAGGAAAGTACTGTCAAACCTGTCATTAGTGGCCACCAATGGGAAAAGGCAAAACTTGCCTTTGTACACAGGTGACCTCTGTACACAGATTCTTGTTTCAAAATAGTTTTACAAAAAAAAAAAAAAATCATTATCATTATTATTGTTATTATTATTATTATTATTATTATTATTACATTATCAAGATTGTTTTATGTGCACTATTCAACAATGGCAGCCATAATGGACGTCATATCCACCCCATTCTCCTTTACGACCAACTATATATCATAAGAAGTCTTTTGGTGAAAACCCCAGGTCAATATATCTTTCTGTTCAGGAGGAGTAGTGATGATAAGATTTTCAAGATGGCTGACATGGTGGCCATATTGGATTTCAGATCAGCACCATTTTCATATAGAACTAACTAGATATCATAAAAGTCTTTCAGTGAAAGCCTCATGTTGATATGACCATCCATTCAGGAGTAGCAGTGACAGCAAGATTTTCAAGATGGCTGCCATGGTAATCATATTGGATGTCATATCAGCACCATTTTCATTTAGGACCAAGTAGATATCATAAGAGGTCTTGTAGTAAAAAACCCATGTTCATATGACCATCCATTCAGGAGGAAAAACGTAAAGATTTTCACGATGGCTGCCGTGGTGGTATTATTGGATCTAAGATCTGCACCATTTTCATTTAGGACCAACTAGACATCATAAGAAGTCTTTTAGTGAAAAATCCATGCTGATATGACCATCTATGTAGGAGGAGTAGCGATAACAAAATTTTGAAAATGGCTGATGTAGTGACCATATTGGACTTCAGATTGGCACCATTTTCATTTAGGACTAAGTAGACATCAAAAGAAGTCTTTCAGTAAAAACCCCATGTTGATAAAACCATCCATTCAGGAGTCGCAATAACAAGATTTTCAAGATGGCTGCCATATTGGATGTCATATGTGCACCATTTTCATTTAGGACCAACTAGACATCATAAGAAGTCTTTCAGTGAAAACCACATGTTGATATGACCATCCATTCAGGAGGAGTAGCGATAACAAGATTTTTAAGATGGCTGCCATATTGGATGTTAGATCTGCACCATTTTCATACAGGACCAACTAGGAATCATAAGAAGTCTTTTAGTGAAAACCTCATGTTGATATGACCAAACATTCAGGAGGAGGAGCGATAACAAGAATTTGAAGATGGCTACTGTGATGGCCATATTGGATGTCTGAACAGCACTATTTTCATTTAGGACCAACTAGACCATGGGAAGAATGTGTGTGTAAAGTTTCATGGCAATCCTCCAAGTAGTTTAGGAGGAGTAGCAATAACAAACTTGTGCTAACAGATGGACGGACAACGGACAACAGACAACAGACCATCCAATAAGCTGACCAGAAGAGTTTAAAAGAAATTTGAACCCATTTTATTCTGACCATTTGTGAACTCTATTTAAGCATATCTGCAGTTGATGTTCAATAGTATGCATACTTTTTTATCTATAGCAGATCAAAATGTTGTTGACTTATAATGGGCAGACAGTTATGTTAATTTTTATGTTGAAAAGGGTGACTAACAATATGCTGCCCTGAGGATAGCTTTCAAAAAGTATGGTAACACTCTCACCTCTGAAATGTCTCTCTTTAAAGAAACTATATTTAAAAACAGGTAGGTGGCTCCTTAGTCCCAAGTTGAATCAGTCATTATTTATGGCATACTTCCATGTGGTGTCATAAACTTTCTCCTACCGGTAGTCAAAAAGATGGCTACTACATGTTCTTTCTTTATGAAGTCTTCTCATAAATGAAGGCTGATAAATGTTTCAAGTCTGACTATATGGTCAAGTGTGCTTCTTTAGCATTCTGAATCCACACTTAAAGTCCAATAGCAGTTGCTTGGATTCAAGATACCAGAGAAAACTTTCATTTATCATTTGCTCCAAAGTTTTATATGGGACGATAGCTGGAAGGGTCAGTATGGTCCTTGCCAGGTTTGGGTACTGGTATCACTGCTGCTTTGTGCCATGAAGGCTTAAGTCACCAGTTTCCCAAATTTGATTGAAAATGTTAAGTAGTATATTTAGAGCCATATATGGCAAATGCTTGAGAAGCTGACAGTGGGTATCATCAGAGATGTTGCCAGGGTTTTATCTAAAGGGGGGAGCTCACCCATGTCACCAAAATAAGGGGGGAGTAGAAAAAAAATGGATGGGGAGAGAAGGAAATGGCCATAGTTCAATATTTACCTAACACTTAAATATCAATCTCTCTTTCTTCCTGCTCCACTCTGTTAGAGCTCTATTGAAATCAAAACCCTTAAAAGATGTTGCCTCTAGTTGTATAAGCATTAATCTGTTTATAGTGTTTAAGCTTGATCTGTTCCTTATCTGTGTGTGAATATTGTTCTGTGCCAAGAACACCCTTTCACAGTCTGCTGTCTGAAGGGACATATGCATAGCCAGCTTAGCCAGCTTGAAGAAGTTGGGAAAACTGTTATTTATAGTTGTTATGTACAATTTTCCACTGCTTATAGGTAGTCTCTTGGATTTTTTCACTAATATGAGCTCTGCCAGAATTCACTTTCTTGAATCAGTGCTTTGCTGGCTTGTACAGACAGAGATATTTTGATCAAATAAATATCCTTACTTTTTAATTTCTTTTTAGATTCTCATTTATTCCATTTATCTCAACCCTTAGAGGGCTATAGAGTTTTGTAGCACAAGATCCCTCAGGTCTGAATTGTTTGAGAAAGAAATGAAAATAAGGCTAGGTATTCTGCCTTTACTAAATTTTATTTCAAAATAATGCTGAATAGGGAGTTGACTGGCATGCTGTCTGTTTTTTGTCAATTCAGTAACTATAGGACATGAATAAAGAAGTACCAGCTTTTGCAATTGAACCAAGCTATTTTTCAATGGAGATGCATCAAAAAATCATAAAAATAAAGTCTGAGCTGTTTCTTGTATGCTACTTGGCGTGATTTCTCCAACTGCATTAAAAAAATGGATTATCAGTTTTCAGAAAAACATGGTTCCATATAATTTCATGAAAATGAATAGTCTAGAATTCTTGATTGTGCATCAAAACATGTTTATAGCTTCAGTTTTAACTAGAACAAAGAATGAAAGATAAAGTAAGTTGCATTTGTCGACAGTCATCTGACGAATACATGTACCATTTGCCCTACCTCATGAAATCTAACACAAATTTTGGACCTTCATTAAAACTGTTTATGTGTTTATAAACTTATTTCTACAGAATATATCCATGTTTAAGTTATACTAATCTCAATAAATAAATAAACATATCTGTAGTCACCATTAGGGGGAGATAACTCAATGACCCTTTTCTATTACCTATGATGCAATAAAGTAAAATATTGGCAACATATTGAAAAAGCTTTCTTAATAGGTTACACTCATCCACACTTCATATTTCTCACAATTTCACTGACTCTCTCTTTCTCACACACAGACTCATAAGAACATACCTACACACCCTCATACTAAAAATAATATACACACTCATGTATGTGTGTATATATATATATTTTTTTTTTCCTGGTTAGTTATGTGAATCTAATATTCTTTTACATTTTATACAAATATTATGTCATAACATGCTACTGTGAAATATTTCTGGTGTTGTAGAGTTTAAAAGAGAGTCTCCGATCAAGTTACACAATGAAATATAGCTGAAGGTATTCAAAGAAAACCTGCATTGAAAAAGATAAAAGAAACTTGTATGTCAATATTCATTGTGGGTCTATTAGGTATTATTTGCATTGAGCTGAATATAATCTTTACTTAAAGTATCAATTGCTTAAAATCCAGGATGCTTGAACAATTCAGTTTGATACTCAATTTGTTACAGCCATTATTTTTGGTACTTGCTATAGAATTTCATAAAATTTATGTCATGCACAAAATTTGCATCTTTTTCTTGAAATAAAAAATTAAGCACAGAATCAAAACAGGCTGTAAAATACTAACTTTTTGGTAACAAAAAATGTCTTTTTGACAACTTACCGTCATACGAAATGTCACTCAGATTAAAGTAGTACCTTCAGTATAAAAATAAATATTGCACTGATAGTTTGGGTTTATGTTTGTTGACATTTGATTTTGAGGTATAACTTGACCTATGCATTGGTCATTTCCATATGGCTGAAATGACCTAGTACTACTGAATTGAGGCTCCATAAGGTAAATAGAGGTTACTCAGAAATATGAAACATACATGGATAAATTCCCATGTCTGGGCATGATTATTACCTCCTCTTAATATCTCAAAATAAAAATTGTGGAATTTTTAATTCTAGTAAAAATTACATAGTTTTCAGTCCATGGGACACTTAATGTCATAATCATGTATACAGATGTTTATTCTGTCAGGTTCCACCATTTTTGCATTCCAATATATCAAAATTCATATGAAAACTTACCGTAAAAGCAGACCACTGTTCAGGAACCTAAGCGGGAAGAGAAATTGGGAAGCTAGAAAGAATTATGTCCCCTGACAGCCCTATGTCTACATCCAGCATGTACATTGGACTCATGTTCAACATCATTTTTGGGTTCAAAATCACTCACTGGCATTTCCAGTAAAACTTTCCCAGCTCCAATAATCTGATATACTTCAAAACTTTAAAAATCATTGTCATCATCACTATTATCAGCCAGTATTTGCCGAATGAAATCGTCAACTGAAGATGAACCATGTTGGGAGTCAGCCATTTTGGGCTTTCTATGTAGCCCATATTTTAAACAAGCATTTGTAAACCTTCCTTGATGCAAGGTTCAAACTATGACACAATGCTTGTTCCAGGGCCCAATGTGCCAATCAAATTTAGTTTAACAACCATTCATGTCAAAGCAAAGTACTCAGATTTGTTAACAGTTGCTTATCTGAAAAAAAGGCAGATGTTGCAACAAGCAATACGAGACCTCTACTGTCAGCGCAACTTGTGAAGCGACAAGCACTTTAAGGGTTAACAGTTAAATAAAACTGGTATACTGCGCAGAGTACATTTTTATATGCACAATTTTGAACTAATTTGCAGGAGTTCTCATGCATCACTGCTCTCCAAGTGTGCGAATTCGTACAAAGTTTTCGCAATTATGGCACTTGCATGCACTGGCAGGATCTCTGAAATATAATAATCATCTAGTCTGGCTGAAGTGTCGTGGGCTCAATCAACTAAGTCTTGCAGTTCTCTCTGAGTAAAAGGTTTATTGTAATCTTTATCATTAGTAGATTTAACATTCAAAGGGACCTTTTCTTTCGGCTTTTTGACCTAGCATCCAGAACACTTTTCTTCTGAAGAGTTTTTTGAGAATGTTTCGGCCAATGTGTTTGTAACCTCTGCACATGTAGTGACCAATTTATCCCATTTCTTTAAATGTCTGACACAGATATTGTAATTGTTGCCAATGATATTTTGTACCATATTCCATACTGATTTAATAGAGGAGTGCGAATTCAACCTAGAGGCATGGGATCTCCAGGTTTTCCTCTTGGTCTCTCATACGGTATGATGAGCTTTAACTCAGTATATTCGATTTATTCAGGTTTTCAGCTCTTAGACTGGCAATTAAATCTTTAAGGACCTATATCCATTCACTGGTGGCATCCTTGCAAGCATCATGAAACCATGGTTTGTTGACATGTTTAGGAACTGCTGACATTTTTAATACTGTATCCCTAGCATCATCCTGGAGTATGTTCAAAAATGAAAGTATTGGATCCCCTTATGTTTTCAAAATGACAGAATCACAAGGACATGTTTACCTTATGTCGATAATGTCTGCCAAGTTTTAACTCAGACTATGGAAAGTTGCAGGTCTAGATGTACACACAATAATTGAGGGATATATATATGTACTTTACAGACAGACAAGTCCAACACTATTATATGCCCCTGCCTTATTCATAAATACCAGTCATAGTCACCTGATTCAGATTGTTTTTCACTTACTGATAGAAAAGTCTCACTTGCCAGTACCAGTGGCTTGTGCTCATGTACCCTGCATTGATAGAAAAGTCTCACTTACCAGTACTAGTGGCTTGTGCTTTTGTACCCTGCATTGATAGAAAAGTCTCACTTACCAGTACCAGTGGCTTGTGCTTGTGTATCCTGCATTCTACAGGTGCAGATTTTGGAACTGAATTTTACTCCTTTGTTCCTTGGCAACATATCTCTCTTGTGCATCTGGTTCAGTGTATATTGGTAGAGAGAAAACCATCGAATGTCATGAACAAAACATGTCATTATTTCTTTCTCTGCACATGGCTCCTCCTTGGACTGAAAAAAGAAGTTTTAGCCATAACAAAACCCATATTTGCTGCTAAACTTAGTGTTTCCTAAAGACCTTTAAAACAGCATGGTAAATAGTCAACCTGATGGGCACCTGAAGTTCATAGTGGGAGTTGCAACATTACCTGAAGCAAACTCTGTCAGGTCAGAAGGACACCTGCAAAGCATACTAATATATGAAGTAATAAAGATAGATAAACAATTTGGAGGCATGTCATCTATGTCCCGCCACCCATCCAAAATGTCTGTTGGGAGACAAAAGGACATGTTGAAGATTTTATATATAGAGAATACATATTTACAAAGAGTACTGGAAAGTGATAGACATCATGACTTTCACTTCAAAAACAAAAGTGTGAAAGATGAATTGATGGACGAACAGACAAATGGACAAAAATGCATTTTAAAAAATGTCAAACTGAAGAAATGTGAATAGCAGAAGACACATTTACACCAATAGTTTAATATATGTAGCTAGTATCAAAAAGACATCTTAAATAGTTTTGGAGTTTCGCCCTGGAAAGGAAAGTGTGAATATTGGATTGATGAATGAAGAGACAAATGAATAAATACATTAAAATATTCGAAAAAGGCCCATCTGAACAACTAGTTGAGTATGTGCACCAAGTTTGAGAGAGACATTTTGAATGGTTTTGGAGTTGTGCTCCTGAAACAAAGTTTGAATGACTCATGGATGTACGAACAGACAAATGAACAAAAATGTAAAAAATATAAAAACCCAATTTCTGGAGTAAAACATGTCTTTGATAATACTTACCCAATCATAATGCATTAGGAATACAACCACTACCATAAAAATCCAGCCCTCACAAGTTAAGAAAGTCATTCACCATACCTACCGGTTTGTTTTAGTAGTAGAAGTGACACAAAGTCATCTGCTTGCCCAGTCATACATCACACAAGAGTGGTCTCCCTTGGATAGATGTACTAGTACCAAATCCTGTCATTCATCAGTTACTACCGGTGGAGATGTGCATGTTCTTCAGGGGATGTAACTGTGGTGAGAGCTTGGGAGGGTGTGCTCATATTATGACTGGGCAAGTATTGTTAAGAAACACCTTTTACTCCAAAAATTGGTTTCTTCTGCAACTATGTTTTTAACTTACTTGATCATAATACATTAGAAAAATAGGCAAGTGGTGGAGGGAGTTACATCCACTTACCCTGGAGTTGGTCCTGTCTGCGGTATCAAAATGTATTTAAAGCAACTTTAAGTTTCGTGTGATATATGGACTAGCAGGGCCTACACTATGGGGCTATTCAGGCAAAATAGTCACCTCTGAGTCTGTTATTGTTTAAACATGCCCAAAAAGCGAAGTTCACTTTGCCTCGACTTGATTTCATTCCTTTCCTCCTACCCCTTTTCTTTTCAATATATATTAATCAAAGTAAAATGCAGACTTTTGTGTTAATTTTCCCCTGAAAGAGGAAAATGGAAAGCTAGAAAATCAAGTTTTACACATAATATAGTCAATTTTGGTGATAATTTGATGATCATAAAATGCCAGAAATTACACAGTTATATATAGAATTAACATCGAAAATTGAAGGGGAAAAAAAAGAGTTAAAAATGAATTTCTGTGGCCCAATCAAAATGAATTTTGACTCATTGGATGTATTCAGGTCCATTACTAGTAAAATTAATCATTTTATCCAATATTTCATCCCATAAACATATGAAAAGATGACTTCTATTATGGAAACAGTTGCAGATTTGCGACTCTAACATATGTTTGAGGTTGCCATAACAACAAGTGTAGTTAAGCAAAATAAGAAAAGTTATAATATTTTATAAAGTTTTGATAGTATTCTATCAGTATTTTATTCGTCTGACATGAAAATTTGCAAAAATGTAGTTTGGGGGGGGGGGGGGAGTAAAACTAATTTTAATTATGTAATACTTACCTGTCAGTATAAAGCTTTACCTTTCTGCAATGGAAATACTTTGTCCATGCTTGATGCACCAACTCCCTGTTCTAGAGATTTATTACAACACATGCATCGACCCAGTCTGACCTATGCATCAGCCCATGCGCTATAGCATGTCCTCATTCTTTTTTGGGACGTTTGGCTATTGATGGACATCAGCATGGGGTGACAGGAAGGCATCCAATAGTGACAGGCAAGTATTACACAATTAAAAGTAGTTTTTCTCCCCCAAAAAACTACATTTTAATGTCAGTAATAACTTATCTGTCACTGTTATTAAGCTGAATTTGTCAGTAAGGAGGGTGGCTGATGGACTGGAAGGAGTAAAATGTGGAAAAATTACTCATCTTGTAGCCCAAGCAGTCAAGCTGTTTATGCTGCAGTAGTCTGGGTCAGTGATTGTGCAGCGACAATCGGACCCAGAGAGAATATACCTTGGCTCTGGTTTGCTAATGACCGAAGGTAAAATGAGAGGGTTGTGTGCGAGCACCAAAACGTAGCCTTCATAATATCATCTAAAGATGAGTGATTGAAATATACCCAGGAAGTAGAGATAGCCCAGACTTCATGGGCTTTTATCCTCATAAAAGATAAGTCTCTTTCTGTGAGAGACACATAAGCACTATTGATGGAGAGCGAAATCCAGATAGTGGATGCTGAAATATCTGCTGAACCCCCTTAAGGGGAGATAAAACCTTTTCATACCCCTCCTTCTCCCTTTAACAGCTGCTAAACAGAATCTAAGTTCCCTAACTGGGCAAAGAAGTCTATCTCGATCATCACCAGCACACATGCGACTGAGACTGGGGATTTCAATCAGGGACGGAAATACTGATGGTAGTTTGGGTTGTTTTGCAAGGAAACCTGGCTGACATAACAAGGAAACTGAATCATAATTCCCATTGAAACATAAGCATCCATCCTCAATTGATAAAGCATGTAGTTCACTTCTTCTCCAAGCTGACACAACTGCCAAAGAAAAATGGTTTTAAGCATAAAATATTTTCAAAAGAAACCTCACTCAAATGTTCATAAGGTGTTTTTGTCAGTGCCCACAAAACAGATGAAAGGTTCCATCTTGGTGTCAACAAGTGAGACACCTGTCTCTGTAGCTTGAAGTACTTAATAAGATCCGATATGTGAGGATCTGAATCAATTGATTGACCTTTGGAAAATTTAAGTATGTTCAAAAGGGCAGCCATATAACCTGTGACTGTAGAGGTTGAACAAGATCTCTCCTCAAACAGGAAGAAAAGAAAATCTGCTACTGCAGCAAGAGGGGGTCGGCAAGGATTAACACATTTCCTAGTGCACCAATCACAGAAGATTTTCCACTTTTTGCATTGTAGACCTTAGATGTGGAATGTTGCCGGGCCTGTACGATGCAGTCGGTACCTCTGCTCAAAATTTTCGCCTGGCTTGCTTGAGATGAGCCAAATGTGAAGATGGAGAATCTGAGGATTGGTGTGAAGCAGAGTTCCTCTGTGTTGTGAGAGAAGATTGTTCCGCTGAGGTAATACCCTTTGTTTGTTGATCAACAGGTTGAGGTCACTGAACCACGACCTTTGAGGCCACCGAGGTGCAATCAGGATGATCCATGCTGTGGCCATCCTGATCTTGTGCAGTACTTGTGGTATCAACCTGAAGGGTGGGAATGCATAAGCAAACAATCAATCCCAATTCAGGCTGAAGGCATCCACTGCCCAGACTGCTTGGTCTGGGACTGGGGAGACAAAATGGGAGCTTGTTGTTGAGTTTTGTTACAAACACGTCCACTAGAGATGTCTCCCACAGAATGAACAGAGACTCAACAACTGCTTGACGTAGAGACCATTATGTTAGGACTACCTTGCCTGTCCTGGACAGACTGTCGGCAAGTATGTTTTTCTTCCTTGGAATATGATGAACTCTGAGTGTAAATCCCTTCTGACTCTGCCCAACACAGAAGGTTTCCGACTTCCATGCAGAGAGAAGGAGTATGAGTACCTCCTTGTCATCTGAGGTATGCAACCACTGATGAGTTGTATGAGGAGACCATGATGTGATACCCTTTGACATGTTCTATGCACCCTTGAGGTGGTACTGAAACGTTGACTTGATCTGACAGTGCATACTTGTGGGATTTCCAAACTGCCAACAGGAGAAACTGAAAAGGATGTAAATGAAGTCTCCCTAGGACTACCAGGTCCACCATGGAATTCAAAGTTCCCAGAAGAAAGAGGTATTAATGAGCCGACAATGAAGTCTTGGTCTGTAACATCCTTAAGAAAAAGTTCCATGATTTTGTGTATCCTCTCTAGGGGAACACGAACCTTGCCCAGAGAGGTAAGGAAATTCATTCCTATGTACAAAAAATCCTGAGAAGGAATGAGATTGGATATCTCTAGGTTTGGAATCAGTCCTAACCGAGTCACTATGAACCAACAATGGGTCATATGACTTAATAGGGACTGTTTGTTGTTGTTGTGTAGCAGCCAGTTGTCAAAATACTGGATTAGCAGAATCCCCAAGTATCTCAAGTGGCCATGACTCTGATGAGGACCCGGGGTGCTGAGACTAGACTGAATTGCATGGTTCATAATTGAAATATTTCCTGTCTAATCGAGAACCGGAAATATTTTTTGCGCTGAGAAAAATCGGGATGTGGAAATACGCATCCTGAAGACCGATGGAAACTGCCCAGTTGACCGGTTTGATAGCATTCTGAAATGAAGCTGCAGTTTCCATCCTGAAAGTTTCCTTTAGCAGAAATTTGTTTTGGGGGGAAAGATCTGTAATAAGCCTTAGTCTTCTGCCCTTTTTGGGGACCAGAAATATCTGGGAGTAGAAAGCTGGTGACTGGATGTTCTGAACCCTCTCTAATAGAGCCCTTCTGAAAAAGGGTGTGCACTTCTTCCTTTAATTTTAATACATTTGATTGATGGAAGATGGGTGTCTTTGCGAGGAGGGAGTTCTGTGAAGTGTAGACATAAACCCCCATTCACTATAGAAAGGACCCACCGATCTTCTGTGATGTTCGACCAGGTCTCTGAGAAGAGGGCCAATCGAGCACCTACGTGTATTAAAGGAAGAGGTATGCACTGCAGGAGAGGTGAGGTGTCCTCTCCCCCCCCCTTTTGCCTGTTGGGAAAAGGGGCTGGCAAAGGTAGACTTTGTTGTCTTGCCCTTGCATCTCCACTTACTCCGTCTCATTTGTGGAGGGGGGGGCTGGCCACTATGTTGTTGTTGTTGCATACCTTTTTGTTGGAATTGTGGCTGACCCATGACTGGATCAGGTTGTGTGCGAGTACTGGCCAGTTTTGATGGGCCAGCAACGGATGCAAGGGACCTATGTTGTTGGTCCCTAAAATCCTGAGAAGCAATAGTGGGAATGAGACTGCCGAACAAGGTCTCAGAATTCAGGGGTGCAGCCCTCAGAAGATTTTTGCTATTGTTATGACTCTAGGTCTTAAAATAATGTAACAGAAAGAAAGTGAAACCAACAATGTATGTAAAAATCAACAAAAAATTTATTTCTCTGTAATTAAAATGAAAATTCAAAAGACAATTACAATTTGTGAATTAATTCCAAATAATCCTAAATGTCCTAAACACAAGTCAGAAATTATAGAATGTTCTGAGTGAACGAATGTCCCAAATGAATGAATAGTCTTGAATGTTCTGATATACCACAATGATACAATCCAGAATATCTTTGAGAATGTCCACAAATATCCAAGAGTCATATATATAAATACAAAGGTTAATGAGCACTTTATGGTAACTCCAACAAATGTTCAAATAATTCCTTCTGAATTATGTCTACAGCACAACTAAAAACTCTGATAAGAAACATATTTCCAAGGACTGATTTTTATACAGGAATGATTTTAAAACATGATTTAAAATAGAATGATTATAATATACACTTTTCAAATGACCTATTTCATAACAGGATGTGCATCATTTAATGACCCACAATGCAATAGAACATGCGTCGTTATTGTGGAAAATCCCCAACCTTGGTGTGAATAATTGTCAACACGACAGGCCTTGAACTCAAATATCAGTCAACATCCTGTTGACAACTTAACCAAAACTTAAAATGCAACTTACTACATGGACTAAGGTTTTGCACACTTAATAGATTCATTAACCATAAAACACTATGTTCCAGCAAAAACTTCACAGAATCGAAAGCTACATCTCGATGGAAGTGAAGAAACTCCGCTGACAACGCCATCACCATAGACAATGTGTGTCTCGAAGTCTCAGCCACAGCCTCTAATAGTCATTGCAAGGCAATGGGTGATAATGATCATTCCTTCAGTAAACAGAAGGAAGCTGTTGAAAACAGGTCAGCATGTAAAATTATGGTCACTAATGACATGACCTTTGACTCTAAAGCCTCTAAAGATTTAACCGTGAGGCAAGCAAAGGAACCCGCTGAAATGCCCACTTGTGAAGCTTTGACATCCAAGGGAGGGGGGGTGGGGTCACTGGCCAGGCAGATGAATTAAGGCTGATATTAAGGGTCTGAATGAAGCAAGGGGGACTGACCATGCTTTATTTTGCATCGCTGATTCTTGACCTTTGCTCAGCTGTTGCACAACTTCTCTGACCATCGGAGAGTGAGGAAGTAACTGCAAGTCCTGAAGGGGCATTGCCCCTTACAGTTTTTTAAAGCAAGAAAGGACCTTAGTGTCACCTGAACACTTGGACTTAGGGCACATGTCTGAGGGAAGAAGGCAGGAGTCTTCATTGGCAGCCATGCCAAATGACCAAGTCTCCTCCTTGACCACTTGTCACACTTGATGAGAAGGATTTGGAGATCCTCAGTGGGGAGGATATAACTTATCCTCCAAAAATTCTGTTAAATTCCTGGGAATCTAGCTCAGTGGGATAAAGGAGAAATGGATTTCAGATGATCCCTCTGCGGGGAAGGCAGGGAAGTAGGGACATAGATATTCTGCGACTCAGCATGGGGAGCGACAGAACTGTCCTTAATGGGTGTCATTTCATAAGAGGAAGAATTCTTCCCATCTCTCCTTGGCCTCTTAGAGGAAGGGGGATTAGCCCTCTACTTCCTTGATGACCCTTCCTGCAGAACCTGTGAGGGTATTTGGACCTCATCACTCGTACATGCAGGGGGCCACATAGATGATATTCATGGTAGTATAAGGTTGTTATCTCCCTTGAAGGGGAAAGTTTCACATAGCAAAAGGATTAAAAGGGAACATGGGAAAGGAAGGGACATCGATCCAATTTCTTATCTGGGAGCATGCATAAAACTGATTTCCTATCCGGGAGCATGCATAATGCCTATCTCTGGCACTATACAGTGCCTAGATTCGGCATGTTGTGAAGACTGAAAAACGGTAGCCAGTCTAGTGACTGGTGATCTGTATTCGGAGATAAGTGACCAGTTAATGACTGGTCATTTACAGTCAATGGCAGTCTAGATATGATGGAACTTCCCTCAGAAGTTGAAGAGCTAAAGCAACATCTAACCCTCTTCGGGTTGCGTGATCTACTACTTGCCTCTCCTCAGGTACTATGCGAATCTAGCCCCTCCCCCAGCAAGCTTATTGCCCTTTATGATAGAAGCTGCCTTCTTTTTAGAAGACGCACTATCTTGTCTAAGAGGGGTGCTGCTCTTCCCTTTTTTCTTTGGGGGAGCGCACATGATCCTCTCAGAAATATCTGTTACCACCTCACAGGAAGTAACAGTATTTCCCTCCTGGAAGACGCTGTCTCTCAATTTTATTAGGGGAGACGAAGTCAATTCCAGCTGAGTTTTCAACAATTTGAAATCTAATTGATCCCAAAGAAGAAGAAGAATGTGCCTCCTTCCTATTCTTATAAAAGCGTCAACTTTCTGCAAGGTCACAAATGTCATCCAACCACAGAAAACAAATGGGACATCCATCAGCTTGTGTACATTTTGGTGTGCCTGGAATCTCTACTAAAAACTATTAGGAGATTTTGTGTTGTGACCACGCTTTTGCATTAATAATAATAATCACAATAATATTTGGAGCCATGACAATTGTAAACACTGTTGTGTAAATTATGAAAGGATAATTTTTTGAGAACCCATAATAATAACAATCCTACTGCAATGTCCCACACTCTTATGCAGGAAGAGGGAGGGTAGGTGGCTTGGTGTGCAACAATGCACGACTTAAGAAATTATCAATGTTATCTTAGCAAACAATAATATTTTGAAAGATACGGACAGAGGATAATTTCACTACAAAGAATTATGAATCTCAAGCTCTGGAATTTAGCAAAACCATCACTTGTAGATATTTTTTCTCTTCATAGTGTTTCTTTCCACATGTTGACTCAATGGTTGTCCGAAAAAGAATGAGGACATGCTATGGTGCATGGACTGCTGACATAGGTCCGACTGGGTCAATGCATGTGTTGTAATAAATCTCGAGAACAGGGAGTTGGTGCATATAGCACAAACAAGGTATTTCCATTGTGGGACGGTAAAGCTTAATAATACGGACAGGTAAATTATTACTGACATTAAATCAAAAGTTTTAAGTGACTCTTAAGAACATTAAACAATTTGAACTTTCTACACACACTTCTCCCTATTTTCGCCAACTTCTGGCTGGAGAAAGGTCATTTCACCCAATTATTTGAGACCAGCATGGACCCTGGGCTTGGGTTAGCATATTGTCAGTGCATTTATGTTGTTTTTGGAAACAATTTCACTACCGCTAATCTAGCAGAATATTTGCTGTTACAAAGCTGCTGAGCAACCTGGAGGTAGTCTGTTGCAATGGTCTTGCTGGTATAGGTTCCACCAGGTCAAACTGAGTTTTTTGGGATCAAAGGTCTTCAAGTTATAAGCTGGGAAATGTTGCCTCTGACTTCCATCCCAAGGCTTGAATGATGTCAGACAGGGAACAGTTGCGCTCAAATGCTATGCTTGTGGCAGTTGCACTAACCTTGCAAGCCAATATAAGCATGAAGTTCATCTAGTCTTGGGTTAGTTCCTTGATGATTGAGTAGATAACCAAATGGATCCAGGACAACAGAGCTTGAGTGGAAATATTATCCTTCCTTTTTTGAGAGGTACAAATAGTTTGTTTTTTGTTTTTTTGGGGGGGGATAAATAATTTTAATTATGTAATACTTACCTGCTACTATTGCATTGCTTTCCTTTTCTAGGACTCGTAGTCCCCAGTCCAAGCTAATTATTTCCTCCTCCAATTAGTATTGGAGGGCCAAATTGAAAAGAGCCTGATCCCTGTCTGATTCCTTAGTAGCCAACATTCAGAATACTTCCTCTTTTGACTTGGACAAAGAGCACAGGACATCAGATAGGGGTGGGAGCAGGGAATCTTTGCAATAGCAGCAGGTAAGTATTACATAATTAACATTAGTTTTACCCCCCCCCCCTTTAATTTTAATAGCAGTAATACAATACCTGCCACTATTCCATTGCTGAATTTACCAGTCAGGAGGACGGCTGATGGCCACCACAAAACTGACATAGAAAGCAAATGCACTCACCCTTACAGTAGGAGTGTTCACTTCTCTAGGATGGCAGAAGGTTATACCACATGCTGTGCTCAGTTGTGCCAAATATCAAAGGTAAATGGAAGAAGGTGGTGTGAGACCACCAGAAGGCAGCTCTTGTAACATCATCCAAAGAAGAGTGATTTAAACAGACCGAAGATGTAGCAATAGCCATAACTTAATGGGCTTTAATTCTCATGAAAAAATGGTCACTCTCTGTGAGGGACTAACAAGGTCTACAAATAGTGAGGACAATCCACCTGGAAACGGTGGCTACTGAAATATTAGATGAACTCTTGTGAGACAGAAAGAGGCGATTCCAACCCTTCCTTCTCCCTTTTGAGGAAAGCAAATAAAACCTTAAAGCTTTAACTGGGTATAGGAACCTATCTTAAGCATCCCCATCACAGATCCTGCTGAAACTGGAGGTCTCAATAGGAAGTGGAGCTACTGAAGGTAGCCAATTCTTAGCCAGAAATCCAAGCTAGCAATGAAGAGAAGCTGAATCATAGCTACTGTTGAACTGTAAACAACCCTTCTCCACTTACAAGGCATGAAACTCGCTCCTTCTCCTCACTGATGATGCTGAGAGCAGGAAAAAGACTTAAGGGTAAGGTTCTCGAGGGAAGCTTCACTCAAAGGTTCATAAAGGGGTTTTTGACAATGCTCAAAGAACACATGAAAGATTTCATCTATGCACTAGTGAGCGAGATACCAGTCTTTGAAGCTCACAAATCCTGATGAGATCAGAAAGATGAGAATACGACCCAATAGCAGAAACCCTAAAGAACTTACGTGGATGAGAAAGGGCTGCCCTAAAACCCTTAATAGAAGATACAGATCATTCTATTTCCTCAAAAAGGAAGAGTAGAAAGTCTGCAACTGCATTTAAAGGGCTGCTAGGATCGATGCATTTCCTACTGCACAAATTACAGAAGATTCTCCACTTTGCATCGTAAACCCTGGGTGCAGATTTCCTCCTAGCCTGAACAATGCAGTTAGCAACCTTGCAAGAAAACTAGCCCTGGTGTATCAATCACTTGAGATGACCCAAGCATGAAGGTGGAGAATCTGTGGGCTGCTGTGGAGGAGAGACATCCTGTGCTGCGACAGCAGGTCCCTCCTCTGTGGTAATCTCCTGGGCTTGTCTACCAACAGTTAGAGTAAGTTGTTGACCCATGACCAATGGGGCCAAAAGGGGC
This sequence comes from Margaritifera margaritifera, assembly GCA_029931535.1. Lineage (NCBI taxonomy): Eukaryota > Metazoa > Mollusca > Bivalvia > Unionida > Margaritiferidae > Margaritifera > Margaritifera margaritifera. The sequence goes on along the minus strand of JAQPZY010000683.1, from coordinate 133,020 downwards.
TACCTGGATGAGCTGACAAGTGGATATCCTGACTTGGATGAACACCTGCAGAACAACATGGCCACATATGGACAGACTGTCCACCAGGATATTTCTCTTGCCCAGAATATGGCAGACTCGGAGTGTGATCTTCTCTGAGGCTGCCCATTGGAGGAGGTTCCAGACTTCCATGCAAAAAGAAGCATGTGTCTGAGGTACAGTACTATTGATATGTTGTCCGATAACACAACACCTTATGAGGCTGACATTTGCCTTTATGGCTAGGAACACTGCCCACATTTCCAAGTTGTTTATATGAATGGTCACTTCTTCCCGAGACCAAATTCCATGAAGAACTGCTCCCTCTGGCTCCAGGTGAACACCCCATCCTGAATCTGATGTGTCGGTGTACTGAGAGGAGTAGGGTTTGGGGGTGTGAATTGGGACTCCAGTTAGATACTGGTCCTGATTTAACCACCAATGCATGTGGTGATGAAAATTGTATCTCAGGGGATCTAAGCTGATAGAAGGTCCTCATGTGGTCTCCAGTTTGTTAGAAGCAAGAACTGGAGAGGGTACAAGTAAAGTCTCACTAGGGGTATTAATAATGTCCACAGCAGAGTTCGATTCCATTTTTGGAAAAGAGCCAAGGCCTTTAGTCAAAACTGGCTATAAGGTTAGAGAGCTCTTCAAGTCTATATCCTCCTTTCTATGATGACAAAATGTGTCTGAAATCTTGAAACAGGAATCCCTGTTTGTGATCAGAGCTAACTTCTCAAAAAGTCAAAGGAGGAAGTTAGGTATTTATGGTACTGAGGCTCTTAAGGAAAAGATGTCTCTCCACTCACACCACTGGGAGAAAACTCTCCATTTCCCTTTATAGGCTTTTAAAGTAATGGATCTCCCTGACTGATCAATTCTGTTCACCAATTGTTTGTTTCTTCTGAGGTCATGTTTGATATGGGCCAGGCATACAGGTTCATTGTCTCTGGATTCAAATAAGGAACCTGTGTGCATGGCTGTTTTGGCAGGCAAGGAGAAGGCAGAACTATCCTGGGAATCTCTGCCACTAGATTAAGATAGATGCTCTATGATTTTTCCTGCTTGAGGGGTGCAATCAGGATTCAGTGGCACTCGGATTCCCTTGCTTTCTGCAAGACTTTTGGAATTAGAGTGGTTGCGGGACAGTCATGTGCATAGAGATCAATCCAATGCAGGGAAAGGACATCAGAATTTCAGATCTGCGTCTGACAAGATGTGGGTCGGAAGCTTGGCATTCCACCTCATCACAAGAAGGTCTGCAAGGGGTCAACCGCAACAGGTACAGTATTTACATTTGTATGTATAGAAGCTGGAAGAATTCTTCATTGGATGCACAGAAAGCTGAGTCTTCCCAAGATATCATTAGATTAAGATGATGCTTGTGAGTATATGTCTTTCAACTTGAAAGAGTGGACTGACAAAGAAGCCTGCTGTGAAAGTAGCAACAACCGAGCTAGCAAAGCAAATGAACAGGGACAATGAACAATGATAGGAGTTTATCATTCTGGGATACAGTGATCTCCAGGCATTAAGTTTGAGTGTTGTCAAACATATGAGATGGGTACCGGGTGTCTGGAAATGGGAATGGGATGTTGCCATAGCTGGTACTGGGTCATGACAGAGCAGGGACTGGTGAAGGGCCTGAACTGTGCCAGTCTGTTAACTATCATGACTCCAGTACTCTGGACACTGGGGGAGATTATTTCACCTAATCCAGAGCTGTATGCAACAGAACCAGGGCTGGAACTGGTGTAACTGGATGCCAGGTGGTGTCCAGAGTCCATGATTGTGTCTACCAGAAAGACAGATCACAGTACCCAGTCCCAGTGCTATAAAGCATAGGTCAAGACTGTACCGGAGCTAGAGTGAACATGGTCCAGGGCTGGTTGACATCTGCTGTTAATGTCCAGTAATGGCTATCAAGGAAATGATCATAATTACTAGTACCCGGGTCTGCATGTGGTGATGGGTGGCCCAGGACTGGGCCAAGTGGGCCACCACACCATGTCTGTAGAGGTCCACTTGTCTATTCAGTTCTGATATGCTCAGACTGTGGTACTGTGGGGAACAGTGAAGCTGTAACTGTGGGGGAGGCCTGTGATGGTACCAATTGCCAGATCATTTTCTGAACTGGCAATTTTACTACCTCAGTCATGAAAAAGCTGATGATTGATGTGGCATCAACAGCAATACAGATGGCTTCAGCATCCTTGTGTGTGCAGTTTCTGACTCTAATTAGCCCAGGTCAAATGCTTGGCTGTGACAATCACCCATCTCTTTTTAGACCAGTGACAGCACACAACACAAATATTTCGAATGACACCCCATATAGTTTAAACAGGTAGGATGATTATCTTCCACCAGCCTGAATCACTTACACCCCACCCCCCCATTTAATCCTGCCCACTGTTGTTGATGCTGGTAATTACTCAGTCTTGCACATCCCCCATTTAATCCTGCCCATTGTTGTTGATGCCTGTAATTAGTGAGACTCTTGCACACCCCACATTTAATCCTGTCCACTGTTGTTGATGCCTGTAATTAGTGAGACTCTTGCACAACAACATTTAATTCTGACATTGTTGTTGATGCCTGTAATTAGTGAGACTCTTACACACCCCACATTTAATCATGCCCATTGCTGTTGATACTGGTAATGTGAGAGAGCAACACAACAGCATATTAAAAGTTAAATCAAGTGTCATGCCATTTAGATGAGTCTGCCACTGCTGACATCTGCATTGCTATGTCTTACATTTAGGGGCAAGGGACAAAAAAAAGAGGGAAAAACGTATGTATGTATCTATTAGGTCCTAATGGCATATCAGCACAATAATGGCTATATGGTACAGATTAAAGGTCAAGTTCTAAAAAATTTCAAATATAAAGAACTGAACAAAAACAAGGAAAATAAACCCTTCCAAATATTTGTAAACATGTAGTACTACAAGATAAAAGATAAAAGGTAAAGATGCTAAAATTCTGTCAAATGTAAACAAAATAAAAGATAAAGTTAACTCCAACATCTTTAAAATATAAGGTCAATATTTTTTTAAATATCAACTGCATTCTCTCAACAAGAATAGCATAAATGGCACATTATATGCCTGTCCCATGTTTAATAAGCACTAGTTGGTCATGGTGGATTCTGGAAATTATTGACCAATGGGTCTCAAGGACCTGAACCTTTGGTCAAGGTATGCAGTCTTGAAATAAACTTACTGTGCAGAAACCATATCTAAAGTGTATGCCATTTACAAGCTCTGGTTAAGGTACATGTTCTAGAATTAAAGTTATTATGCAAAACCATTTTACTTCTATAATTCAAAGTGACCTTGATCTCTGACCTTTTGACCTAAAAATCAATAAACTTCTTTCTTACCCAACATGTAAGTCATCAACTCTGATGATGGTACATGTTCAATAACTGAAACTGTTGTGCAGAAACCAATTTTCTTCATTCAGTCACTGTGACCTTGATCTCTGACCTTTTGACTCTTGAATCAAAAGACTTCTTCTTTACCCGAAATACAAGCTATCCACGCAGTTTGGTCCAGGTCTGTGCTGTAGAACTAAGGTTGCTGTGCAGAAAATATTTTTGTCTTTTCAGTCACAGAGACTTTGATCTTTGATCTTTTGACCCCAAAGTTAACAAGCTTCTGCCTTACCCTTTGTATAAACCATCCACAAAGTTATATCTAGGTCTGTGATGTAGAACTGATGTTACTGTGCAGAAACCACTTTTCTTCCTTCAGCTTAGCGAGATTGACCTTTGACCCTGAAATTGATGTGGTTCTTCCTTATCCCAAGTTCATGTTATCCGCAAAGCTTGGTTAATGTAGAAAATGAAGAACTCTAGTTATTGTGTGGGAATGAAATTGGTAACAGACAGAATGACAGACAGATGGACAACATCATAAAATAATATAAGCCACCTTATGTCAAGCATATAATAAAATGAAATAAAAATATTGACATATGCTAATGCACTGAAAGGAGAAATAATCTGCAATCTGATTCAAGAAACTATTTCTTCACAAACTATGTACTTACCTGAGCTTTTGTTTTTGCACCTTGATCCTCATCTACTTCTTCTTTTTTCTCAACCTTTGTTGGACTTGGTATAGAGTCTGTCCCAGGTGTAACTGTGTGCTCCTGATCTTTGGCAACCAAGGTGGAGTTGACAAGACTGGCTGGGTCCAACATTGAAACCAAATCAAGGGGTATCTGACCATTTATCCCTAAAAGAACAGCATCCTCATCCACTGCTGTGTTCTGATGAGTAACAGAAACAGTGAGTGGACTATCTGTAGAGGGTTCTGCAATGGCATCAACCATCTGTGGTTGCTGTAATTGACTTTGTTTCCTTTTCTTCAAAGCTTCTTTCATGAGGTTTTCAAATTTGTCAAGATCATTATAGTCTCTTGAAATGACTTTCATGAAATAGTATGCAAACTTCAAGACGCTCATGTTTTTGTCTGATCCATCATTGGCAATAAGCAAATTAATTAATGGTTTGAGGATTTGCTGGTTTTCTTTCCATTTCTTCAACTCCTCACTGGTCTTCTGAGCTTGTTCTCTTGTATCCTTCAAGCAATCTAGTAACTCTACATTTTTTAAAAGAATACCATTAAAAGTATGAATATTGAGATACTACATTTCATTGCCAGAAATCAACAAGTTTTCCTGCATAGTATTTTTTGCATAACATCTTAGGATCTAAAAGCAATATGAATGTGGAAAAAAAAAGCACAGCTACATTTGTTTACAATATCACTTCGTTAGAGTGGAAGATCATATTGATATGGAAGTTCGCTTTGGTGAAGGTCATTTTGAAAAAAAAAATGATGACACTATTGCCAGAATCAGAAGACAACTTTAATTTAGTTTGTAAGCTAACCATATGCAACAAGAAAAGTGATTGTTGTTTAAATATTTAATGAAAGAATCAACCACACACTAACAAAGACATGGCAAGAATCAAAGTGCCCAAAATGCCATTTCCAATTGTTATAATTTTTTGAAGCCTCGAATGTCTGAATTTACTAAAATTTCTTCATAGTTATTTCCCATATTAACACATGCCTACAAATGACTTCCCCTTTAAACAAGAGTCCCCCAGAGGGCGTGGCACTCAAGATGGCCACTGTGACAGTCATATTGGATGTAAGATCAGCAACATTTTCATTTCGGACCAACTACACATGATAAGAAGTCATTTGGTGAAAACCCCATGTCGATATGATCATCCATTCAGAAGAAGTAGCAAATAACATAATTTTCAAGATAGTCGTCATGGCAGCCATACTGAATGTAAGACAGGCACCATTTTCATTTGGGACCAACTAGATATCATAAGAATTCTTTCGGTTAAAACCCCATGTTGATATGACCATGCATTCATCGTGGAATAGCAATAACATGATTTATAAGATGACCACTATGGTGCCCATAATGTATGTTAGGTAGGCTTCATTTTGGACCATACAGACACCATAAGAAGTCTTCTGGTGAAAACCCCATGTCGATATGCATTTCTGTTTAGGACTAATAATGCTATCTAGATTTATAAGACGACTGCCATGGTGACCATATCGGATAAAGATCAAGACAGAGAGTATGGACTATTTTCCACTCTTGCCTGGTACCTGCTACTGATTTACACCCTAGTGTGTAATATCCAAATTTTGTGAGTTCAGTCAGTTATAGGCTATTCTGTGCTTCAAGGTGTTAAACTGTGATTGAATTGGGACAAGCTGAAATTCTACCTGTTGTGCGTCCGTTAGGGATTGGATCAGATAAGTAAAGTATTAAATCAACAAACTGGCCAGGCAGCCCCCAATTCTTAAATGGACGTGGAAGGTAATTTAGTAATATTGGATTACTAGTTAAGTGTAGTACAAGAAATGCAAGAATTACAACACACCAGCATGTCACTAACATACACTCATCTATACTCTATTGCAGCACCAGTGTAGCAAGGTTAATGCAATTTATATGTAATGTCCTTTGTGCAGAAAAGCTAAATATATTACCTATGTCAAGGTGTCGTAAATTGGTGCAGTCACATACAGCTCTTGCAAACACTTTGCAAAGCTTGTTAGACAGGCGGTTTTCTGTCTGTAGATGATTCAGTACATACTGAAGTCGAGAAGCCCATGCCTCATGATGAGTCAGACATGTTTTGGATGTACCCGCTACCTACAAGGCAAAAATCGATTAATTTTTTGTCACGGGCATCAATTTTCATGGTTTTGCTAAATAATCACATTTTTCTTGGTACTTTCATTCATGGATTTGGAGAACTGTTCCTACTGTGTCCACAAAATTATAATTTTTCTTTGGGTCTTTAAATTACAGGTTTGGAGGAACTATGAAATCCAGGAACATTGGTACCCCATTAAAAGTATGGAAATCACAGTAACAAGTGATCTCACTATCTCATGTTTCATAAATTTCCCTTGTTTTTGTTTTTCATCATTACACTTGTAATAAACTGAATCTTCCCAAATTCAGCCCTCTGTAACCTGACCCCTCCCTCTCCTTCTTTAGAATGGCTATATATTTTGGTCCTCAAAAGGTTTTCTAAAACTAATCAAACCTTTGTATACTTGTCACCAATACAAAACAGTCAGACCTTTGTATACTGGTTACCGATGCAAAACAGCCAAATCACTGGGTCCCATCATGTCTCATCTAAGAAGTTTTACTATATTACATCATGACATCCTATATGATTGGCACATAGGTCTAGTGTTCATATTTTTCCCTGAACTTCCCTACACCTAATCAGCTTTCTCTAAGAGCTCTTTCAGGAACAATAAGCACAGATGTTCAACAGATAACCCTTGGGCAACAGCACATTTGTTGGCCATCACATGCATGACAGTTGAATCAGATATGGTGAAAAGTGCATGACCCGATCCAATATTCAAAAGTCATTAATACTCTGAACAACAAATATTACTGTCTCCATCAGGTGCAGTATCTATATGTAAATAGTCTGTCTGATTCACGTATTGTTTTTTTTATAACTTTTCTCACAACAGAGCAACATATGACTACTTTACATCAAAATTACAACTTTATATATAACTACATAAGAAATTTGGGAACTTTTCTAGGCCTTGATTAAAAAGTTTGCTTCTTAACCATGCATATATCAACTGGTCATTAGACACTCAAATTTTGGTGGAGTTAAGCTATCTAACTCAACAACTACACCTACTTACCCTTATGCACATGTCACTGTTTACAATGCTACCAACAGTGACTAAGATTTAGGTCAGATATCTTTCAGTGATAGAAAAATCCATTGCTCGGTAGCCTAGGACAACTAAAAATTAAAGATGGGCAACCAAATGATTCAAAGTCAAAGCCCAGCTGGACAAACAGCTTTTCATGGCAATGGTTTAAAACAAGTATGTTTGCCATGATGCAAAATCAATAAAATCGGCTTTCTACATGAAATGACAAAAGGAAAATATATATGAATTAGGTGGGATATATTAACCAAATTAATAAAATGTAGTTTTTTGGGGGGGTAAAACTAGTTTTTAATGATGTAATACTTACTTTTTCCTATTGCATAGCTGGCTCCTTTCCAGATGAAAAAATACCTCAACTGTAACATGAGAATTCATCCTCCCATAGGGTGAACAAGAAGGTTCTGGAATACCAAAACGCCCCTGGTTTAACTCACAGATACCTAGGCCATGTGCACTGTCATTCTTTTTCAGGACATAGCCTGAACTAGTGGGACATCAGTGCAGGGTGGGAGGAGGGAATCTGGAAATAGCAATGGGTAAGTATTACATCATTAAAATTAGTTTTACCCCCCCCAAAAAAAACTACATTTTAATATCAGTAATACATAACCTGTTGCTACTGTGTAGCTGAATTTGTCAGTGTGATGGAAGACTGATGATCCCACATCTGGTGAAAGAAAAAAAAACCACTGGAATACTCACCCTCACTGCAGAATAGAAGAATACTGCTGGATGGTATCTGCATGGGGCACGTTTTGAGCTATGACAATTGGACCCATGGAAAATATGCCTTCGCTTTGGTGAGCCAACAAGCGAAGGTAAATGGAGAAGGTAGTGTGAGACTGGCAAAGTTTTCATCACTGTCATCCTCCAGAGATGAATGAGTTAGATAGTCCCATGAGGTAGCAATGGCTTGGACCTCATGAGCCTTAATTTCATAAATGAAGTGTCCCTCTTGGTAAGGGACTGATAAGCTTTCCTGATAGTTCTTGAAATTCACCTCGAATGGTGGAAGCTGAAATATCAGCTGCACCCTTAAGGGGAAGGAAAAGACGCTTCCTACCATTTCTTCTCCCTTTAGAAGCTGCCAAATAAAAGTGTAAAGCTCTAACCGGAGATAAAAGTCCACCTTGATCATCTCCAGCACAGAGACTGAGACTGGGGATCTCAATCGGGAGTGAAGCAACCAATGGAAGCTGGTTTTTCTGCTAAAAAATCTGGATGACAAAGGAGAGAAACCGACTCATAATTTCCATGGAACTGTATACAGACTTGCTCTATGGATAGGCCATGAATCTCGCTCCTTCATCGCGCAGATGCTAATGAGAGCAAGAAAAGTCTAATGGGTAAGGTTCTTGAAGGAAGGTTCACCCAATGGTTCATAGGGGTTTTTTAGTTAGAGAGCACACGACACAAGAGAGATTCCATCTAGACATCTGTGAGGACTATCTTCCCTTTCTTTGACAGACTGTCCTCCAAAATATTATTTACTGCCAGGAATGTGGTGAACTCGGAGGGTAATCCCTTCTGAGGCTGCCCAGTGAAGGAGGTTCCAAACCTCCACGCAAAGAGATGGGGCCTGTGTGCCTCCTTGTCACCTGAGGTACGCTACCACCGATGTGCCATCCAAGGAGACCATCACACAGTGACCTCTTATTTTGTCAACACCCTGTTTAGGGCTAAGAAAATTGCCTTTATTTCTAAATTGTTCATGTGGAGGATAGATTCTTCTTGGGACCACAAATCCTGAAGAAACAGTCCTTCTGGCTCCAAACAAGCACCCGACCCTGAATCTGATAAGTCTGTGAACAGATAGGGGTGGTGTTCAGGGGTGTGCATAGGGACTCTGGCCAGAGACCGGTCCCGATTTGTTCGCCAAATCAGATGATGGTGGAAATCCAGACCTAGAGAAATCTGAGCATTCAGAGGGTCCCTGTGCAGTTTTCAGTTCACCAAAAGGAGAAACTGGATAGGGTGCAAGTGCAGTCTGCCAAGGAGAACCAGGTCCATTGTGGCATTCAAGGTCCCCAGCAGAGAAAGAAAAAATATGCATTGACAACATTGTTTTGTCTATTCTGTCCTGAGGGACATGGACTAATCCTCTATTCATGAGAAAATTCATCACCACAAAATCTTGAGATGGAGTAAGTTCCGATTTCTCTAGGTTGAGTAAAAGATCCAGCCTGGTCACTTTGGACCAACAGCGAGACAGATCTAATCTGAGGGACTCGAGCCAGCAATTGTGGATCAACCAATTGTTAAAATATTGGAGGGTTGGGCTACCTAGTGACCTTAAAGGGGCTGCCACGACTCCCATAACCCTGGAAAATGCTCTGGGTGTGGAGGCTGGGCTGAACGGCAGAGCTCGAAAATGGAAGAACTTCCTGTCCAAGCAAAACCAGAGGTACTTCCTGTGTGGAGGATTCCTGAAGATCAATGGAGACTGCCTAGTCGCCAGGTCTTATGGCATTCCTGACAGACTGTGGTCTCCATCTTGAATAGTTCCTCCTGCAGAATCTTGTTCAGGGAGGAAAGGTAGATAATTAGATGAAACTTTCCCCCTTTCTTTGGTACTAGAATAATCCGGAAGTAGAAGGCAGAAATTGGTCATATATCACCCTCTCTACTGCACCCTTCTGAAGAAGGGAGTGCATATCTTCCTTTAATTGCACCAGATTCGACTGGTGGAAGAACATGGGGGACCTTACTAGAGGAGGGAGGTCCTGAAACCGAAGCCAGTATCCACCTTTCATGATAGAAAGCACCCAGCCATCGACCATTATGCCACACCAAGTCACTGAAAATTGGTTTAGCCTGGCACCTACGGAAACCAACGGAAGAGGAACACTCTGCAGGATGGAGCAAGTTCCTACAGCTGTCCACCCTTGTCCTTAGGAAAAGGGGAAGGGCCCACAAACTTCCTCCCTGGGCCATTGCGACATGCCCTTCTGGGGCCCAACTGCCAAGAGGGAGCTCTGAGTGAAATGGAGTTGTTGCTCTGACTGGGGCTGCATGGCTTTAAAGAACTTCACAAACGGATCCTGATGATTTTGCTTCTTGGCCCATTTCAGTGGACCAGGAGCGGATGCAAAGGACTGGTGTTGCTGGTGTCTGGGATCCTCATAAGCCACGGAGAGAATGAGGCCTCTGAGGACAGTCTCTGCCCCCAGGGAAGCAGCACTCAGAAGGTTCTTACTGTGCTTTAGTAAGACCTTGGATGTGTCCAGAGCAACATCCCTGTGGAGATGAAGAAACTCCACTGACAAGGCCATGGACAAGGAAAACACATGCCTAGATGTTTTTGCCACTGCTTCCAACAATGATGAAGGGCAATAGGCGACAGAGGTTCCTCCTTTAGCAGGTTGAACAAGGCTGCTTAAATGAGGTCATCATGTGAGGTCACGGTTACTAGTGACTTAGCCTTTTGTTCTAGAGTTTCCAGTGTTTAAACTGGGAGGCAAGCCCGGATCCCCATGGTAATACCCACTTGTGCCGCTTCTGCATCTAAAGTTGGAGGTTTAATGGGCCAGGAAGGGGTATGAGTCTTAAAGCTAGATGCAGAAACTAAGGGTCTCAATGTACAGGGTGGGACAGACCACCCCTTATGTTGTCTAGCAAAGTCCTGGCCCTTACTAAACCTTTGGAAAAGCCTCTTAATCGTAACAAAGTTTCTTCAAGCTGGAAAGAGTTTTAGTGTCACCAGGGCCTGAAGGCTTGGGACACAGATCATTGGGCAAAACATGGTAAACCTCATTTGCCGCTTTTGTCGAAAGACCAGATCTCTTCCTCCTCTACTGCCTTTACCGACGGATGGGAGGTGGCAGGGGACCCAAGGGGAGGGGGTGCCACGTCGGTCTATTCTGTATCAAACACTGCAAATTGACGAGGACAGAATGAAGTTTTTGTCCCGCTCTCACTCCTGGGAGGCAGGACTATGCAACCCAATGTGTCTCTGTTATGGGGGAGACTTGGGGATAAAAGGGACCTGAACCAGTAATTCTGATGTGGTGCTAACACTGTCCCTAGCAGCAGACTCAGCAGGTGGGTGAGATCAACTCTCTACCCTCCTGGATCATTTAGGGGGAAGCAGGCCCATCACCCTTCTTTTTTTTTGCAGTCAAGCTCGTTAGAGGAAAATGTAGATCCACGGCCTGCAGCATTGACCTCTCTACCATGTGGCAAAGGTCCTTAAGTTCATGTCTGCATGCAGGGAAAGGACTAATCACTTCCCTGCGGTGGAAGGCCCAACATCCATAGGGATTTAAAGGGATTATAGGAAAAGTGTGGATGCCAATCCAATCCCCGTCCCTAGTCTAGTACACCGATTCCCAATCCCCAGCGGGATGAAACTGAAGTCCGTGGGGGAGGGGGGGGGGTATCGACCTTTTCATTATCCCCATACCATATGGGTGAGGATGCTGCTCCCAACTAACAGGAGGGCACGACTCACTCTGTCCTAGTGGAAAAGAGAGGGTGCGGTGCCTCCCTCATGGGAGGATGTGACTTGCTCTCTGCCCTCATATTATGGGGAGGGTGCTGCTCCTCCCTAAGGGAGGGCATGACTCACTTACCATCCATTTATTACCTGCCTTGGGAGAGGGTCCACAAACCTTAAGAGTCTCCAAAGAGACTTTGGTAATCCTGCTCAGAGACTTGAGGGACTCCGAGATGGAAAACTCAAAAATTCTGAGGAAGATGGGGAAATGGAACTCTCTTCATTCCTTCTTAAGTATGTCTATGTTCAGTGAGGTCCCAAACCTAATCCAAAATGGACAACCATCTGTCCTCTCGCAGCCTGCACAAGATAGGCAAGTGGGGTGGGTGTCCTGGAGAGTCTTCTGTGGTCACATCCACCCACACCCTGCTTAGCCATTGTTGAAAGAGAATGCTGCAAAGAAGATTTATTCAAAAACTTCTATTTGAGTCAATGATTAAACAAATAAATGTATTTATGTGGAAAAATCTACGCTAATATTATAACGGCAAGAATTCACCTTTTCTTGGTGTTGTCTCAGAGAATTAAAACAATCACTGATGATTTAATGCAAAAAGGTAAGCAGTGATAAACTGAGTACTGAAGATTAGGGAAATAAAACAACCAAATAATACTGAAAATAATAAAAAATGATGTCAGCCTGGCTTATTCAAGAACTGGAGATGACTAAATTAGCAACAGTTTGGTAAGATTGCTAATAAAAAGGATAATAATATGGAATACTAACCAATACTAATTCTGAGAATGAACTGGTGTTTGACAACTAAACACACAACTTAAAGGGAAAAACTGGAGTGCGACCTGCAACAGAGCACAAGTCACATTAAAAGAAAATGTGAAAAATGATGATTCGTTACTGTAATGAAACAATAAACAGAATCAATACGAGTCCACAGACCAAATTCAGCAAGGATAGAAATATTTACTAAATACTGACCTCAGCTAGAAATTAATTCTCAACAATAATAGTTACGCTAACACCCCTTTGGGACATGAACCTATATGCATGGTTATTACCAAATGTAGCCAGAAAAAAAGCGAATAACTCTCAAGAAAACTCAATTCGAACAGAAAACATTCTTCATCAGTGGTAATTTCACATGATAAAAATGATGAACCTAAAGAGAAAACTCAAATCGTGACATTAATCATGAAGCGAAGGCAATTTCTCTACAATGTAAATTTAAGCAGCAGTAATGTCTGTGACCGGAAATCGAATGAAGGGCAGTGCCTTGGGCTAGGTATCTGTGGGTTGGACCAAAGGTATTTTGGTATTCCAGAACGTTCTGGTTCACCCTATGAGAGGACGAATTCTCATCTTATGGTTGGGGTATTTTCTGTCTGGAAAAAAGCCAGCTACACAATAGCAATTTGTTATGTATTCCTGATATTAAAAAAAGATTTCTATGTGGAATTTACATTGTAACAGGGATGTGATTGAGATGAAACTGAGCTGTAACTAACAAGCCATGTTTAACTATATTCGTGTTAATAGTAATGTGTTTTCCGTTTTCAAGTAGTAATGAATTGTGCAACTTGAATGAGTCTTGTGTTTGGTGTTTTAAGGCACAGCAACACAAGAAGGCTTTTTAGTGCCAAGACAAATGGAGTTAAGTGCCTTGCCCAAGAACACACCACAGTAACTGACCCAGGTTAAGCTGATGGTAGGATCTGAACCCACACCCTTTTGGTTGCTAGTCCAGCACACTAACTGCTGAGCCACCATGACTCTGTGAGTTGGGTGATGGTCAGGCAAATATTAGTGAGGGCATAATGTGTATTCACAGATGTTATATTTTCTTATCTCCAATTTTCATGAAGGATTAGCATTTTATAAATAAATTCATATCATGCTTAAGATTGTGCCTTAAATGTAATTCCATGACTTGGACTCTATTTCATTTCTGTTACAGGTACCGATCAATTCAAAGGACATGTAAGTGCAGGGTTCGCACTAATTTCTAAAAAAAATTCAACTGAATCCGTGAAATTTGCATATTATATTTTTAAACCTTACCTTTATTTCTTCATTAAATCCCTCCTATATTCAGTAAATTCCCCCAAATGGAGGGGGAAATCCACCCCCACCCCATAATTTTTAATTCTAGACCTAACTGATAAACTCTCTTTCTTAAGGAATTGAATGTACCAGACAACTGAAATGTGATTTGAATGAGGCTCAGCTGATGCTGAAATAACCATTTACTGACTTAACTCTTAGCTAATTACTTACCAGCTGGATTTTAAATTGCAGCAATATCTGTTTGTTGTTTTCAAGTTATTTGTTTTACTTTACTTTTCAAGTTATTTTATTTGTTTTACTTTACTTTTCAAGTTATTTGTTTTAAATTGGTAAAGGCTGTCAATCAAGATTTGTTTCTACTTTCCTGTACATAATGTTACTTGGCTAAATAAATTGAATATTTTATTTACCTTTCCATTTGTGAATCTAAAATCAATAACCCTCAACAAAAAGATAACCACAACACTATACAATATGGATCTTAAAGAAATTTTGATGATGAAAATGATCTTAATTAGGCTCTATCGGAAAATATCAAATTATCTGAAGATCCAGATGATGCTCTTGATATTTGGATGAATCTCTTTAATGAAACAGTAGATGCACATGCTCCTCTTAGAACTTGGAGTAAAATGTTATACACAACCTCCTTGGATGAATGCTGAAATTTTAGACATTATGAAAACTAGGAACAAAAAAGAAAGCTTTAAGTCAAAATGAGGAATACAAAATATGTGGAAATAAGCTTAACAGTCTTATTTTTAAGAAAGCAAATGATCACTGTTGGAATCTGCAAGAATCTGGCAATGGAAATCCAGGTAACATTTGGAAACGAACTTTGGAGCAAAGCTTAAACAAAAAGTAATTCTGCAGTTTCAACTGAATGAAATAATCTCATCTCTGCTACCATTTTTTTTCTCAACCTATTTAAGGTCTAATTGACTGGTTGTTTGTCATTTATATTATTTTCTACATTGAGAAACTACATTCTATGTACCATACAGGCTACAATGTTTCCCAATATTTCTAAATGTGTACACATTGTACAGTAAACAAACATTCCTATCATTCTGATAGAGAAGAAACCGTAAACAGGTTTTCCATATGGCTGAAATGGAAGGACATTCTTATTTGGAGAGCCACTCTGGACAAAGTTTGATGGAGTGTGCCCTATCAAACATTTCAACCAAGTTTTATCAAAATTGTCTCAGTTGCTCTAAAGAAGTTGAAAATATTTTTTTCCACACCGTTGCTAAGGAAGACACACTGCTGCTTGGGGAGATGCCCCAGAATTTTTATTTTGATAGAGCATGTCCTTCCACAGAATTCTACCTAATTTGACTGAAATTGGCTCAATCTTTCTAGATAAGTAGAAAATAGGTTTTCCACCTGGTTGTTAAGGGAGCCAAATTGTTACTAGAGGAGCCATCCAGGACTTATTTTTGACACTGCATCTCCCAAGAAAGCAAATTTTTTAGTAAATTATATTTCTCCAATAATACTTACATGATCACATTACATTAGGATAACTTTCTCTGCTAACTCCAAATCAAGCCCTCCAGGAAAGACAAAAATGTCTTTCTGTCTATATATTATACAAAGGGAAGCAACTCTTACGAGGTTAAGTACCCTTTCTAACCACCAGGTGGTAACCATTATACCTGGATGTACCAGTTTTTTACTAGAGTGAAACCTTAAAGGATGCTCGCATTGTGTGGAAGGGTGGGAGGAATTATTTGTAATGTGATCAGGTAAGTATTATCAGAGAAACATAATTTACTAAAAAATTTGCTTTCTCTGTCAAATACATTACTTGATCACATTACATTTGGAGAATAGGTAAGAGGAGGAGGAAATGCTCTACTAACAGGATGAACTTCTCCTAATCTTAGTTTAGCACAACGAGACAATTTGTTTATACACATGCGCAGGGGATCCCTGTGGAATTCCACACTTGGTTATTGTCTCACCATCAAAAGTTTCCCTGGCAAAACCAGCTAAAGTGTCAAATTTATGTCTGGGTCAAAGGCATACCTGCCAACCCATACAGAGGTATAAGCATAACCTAAGTGGCAAAAAAGCGTAATCTGAGCATAAAAAGTGTAATCTATATATTACATGCCATAATTACAATAAACTGTATGAAAAATGTACATTTAGTTTTGCTACTAACCTGGATCTGCAGCTGGTTAAAGTTCTTGTCACAAATGGGCAAAATCCATGTAGATTAGCAACAGAATACAAACCACAAAACATATTGACAAATAATATATACAGTACGCAACACTCACTTTAACTAGTCTACATGTCTAACTTTCGCTGAGTGATCATAAAGTCAACTCCACAAATTCTTCAACAATCATTACCATATGCTCAACCTGAGTGCTGTATTACCCCTCTCATGTTCTTCTTTCTAAATTTGTAAAGCACTATTGATGTCTTTTTTTCTGATCCGACATGTTTTAAAGTTTAAAAAGATCCCTCTTCTCTAACATTTTTCAGTCATATAACATCCGAGAGTCAAATCGAAAAAGCCGGTTTCGCTTAACATCCGCCGCCATTTTTTAAAGTATAGACTGGTCTACTAATAAATTCTGTGTATTATTATAATGAATCTGTGAGACAAGTTTTCAAATTGAATAAACCCATCTGTTTCCTTGGAAATGTGTCATATAAGCTGTTATAAATAGAAAATAAGGAAAGTACATGGAGGTCTATGACAAATGGACTCTTACTCTATTCTTTTGCAGCAGTCTTCTTGTTTAGAATATTCTCATATTTATATGATGTGTGGGATTAGAGATGATAATAAAAATGACAAACACAACTTTTTAATGTACCAAAAAAAGTGTATACAGGCATGTGTAAGACATAATTAGGTGAAAAATGTGGAATGATTACGCCTAAAAGCGTAACAGTTGGCAGGTATGCAAAGGTTGTGCTTTCATCAATGGGGAGTGGTCCTGTCTGTGCAGCTACCACTAACCCAATGAGATTCAGTTCTCTCCTTAGCGAGGTCATGTCACGCAAATGGAAGCTAGAGAAGGCAGACTGGGCGTGCCAGTCAGTTGACTCCGCTATGTCCCAAATTGAGACATTACATTCAAGGCCAGGCTCATGGAAGTTACTTGTATTTTGAGAGCTGAAATGTTCATTAGTGTACCTGATCCTGTGAGAGTTCTGAGTACAATGAGTTAATAGCTCCCTTTAGCCAAGCGGCCAGCGCTTGTGGGTTTATGTCTTGCATTCCGGCCTTCAGCAGTAGGAATAGTCTTCGACAGTTGATGCGGATATTGTCCACGTGTCTCTGGTAACGTGAGGGTACGTAAAGGATCCTGCAGCTTTGCTTCTCTCGACAGATCGATCAAGGAGACGGAGCAAATAGTTATTGTTGGTTGACTAGTGATGGCAACCTATTCTTAGGAAGGAACCAGGTTGTGCCATTGAACGAATGAACCATCAGAATGGAACTGCATGTAGTTTGGTTCTAGAGATATTGCATGTAGCTAACTCACTCTGCATGTTGAAGTTAGAATTATCATAAATTGCGAAGTCATATATGATAGCTACTTCAGTGTGTGTGTAAGAGGGGGGGGGGTGAAGATGGTGGTTCCTGGAGGGATAACTCTGTATAAAGCAGTTGTCCTTCCTTGATAATGAGTCGGCCAGGACATTGTCCCGGCCAGGAATTTGTCGGACTTGATTACCTGATATTCGGAGTACCCATGAAGGTATTCACCTACAGTACAGCAAAGGTCTGGTGATTGTTCCCCTCCTTACAGAGGTATGTCACCACAACTGAACTGTCTGACATTATCAGGACCATGTTTCCATGGATATGTTCCACTCAAGTGTGGAAGGCATTGAAAATGGCTTTCATTTCCAAGAGGTTGATATGAAGAGCCTTCTCTTGAAGAATCCACATGCCAATGACCATCACAGGTCCAGTAGTAAACTGGCACTGTAACAGGTCCACCTCCACATTGAGTAGGCAGAGGAGCTGTAAGAAACTTCCTTGCCTAAACAATGCCTTTTTTTATGCTTTCTACGATGCATCAGCTATACTTTCAATGCGTTTGGGTTTGGTTTTTGGTTTTTATGGGTTTAACACCATTTTTCAGCACATGTTAGGCTATACATGGTGGCACTGGGAAGCTCCAGGCAAGCTTTCTCACATAACCACATTGGCCGAGGTGAGATGGCAGTGATCGGTAAAGGCCTTAGACCACTTGGCCACTATATCCCCTCGATGCGTTTGGGAGAAAGATGCCCAAGTTAATATGTGTTAAGAGTTCCATATCCGGATGGACAAAATTTTGAAAAGGGATAACATCCAACTTCTCTGCACTGATTAGCCACACTGAACCGCAAATGAGGGAAGTAAGGTTGTTCATGTCATGAAGCAAAAACCATACTTACCGCATGGTTTTGTAGTGTACCGTGCAGGAGGATGTCCTGAACTGGGATATAACAGGGTCTAACGTCTTATTGAAGGTCCAACTTCAACGTCTTGGTTGATGCCTTCTCCGATGCATGAACAATTCTTTTGATGTGTTTCGGAGGAAGATACCAAGTTGATATGTGTTAAGGGTTCCATACAAAGATGGACCAAAATGTTGAGAAGGGACAAGGTCTGGCCTGCTCTACATTGATTATTCACCACACAATGAGGGAAGTAAAGTTGCTCATGTTGTGAACCAAAAACAAAAATTGCGGAGTGTTTTTGGGGTGTGTCATGCAGGAAAGTCTGCCGTCTCTGTGGCGGACATCCTGAACTCTTAGTGAAGGCCCAAGGGCTTAGATTTGGGCCATATGAATCGGTATATGGAAGTACACATAGGGTATATCAAGACTGATCATGTACTCGTCACATCTCTATCTCAGGTCTCAATTGCCATTGGATTTCGTAACCAGAAATGTTCTGGAATAGGAGCCCTATTTGTGTGGTTTTTGTACTATCTACAATGCCCTTTACAAGCAGAAAAACTAGATTTTCTTATGTAAAAACATCACCCTTCATGGGATTGCTCGGGAGTTCCTCCATGAAGGTAGGATGACAAAAGCGATGGGGTTCCGATAATGAAATCGACTGACCCTCTGACATGGTCTGGATCACCATTGTTTTGCGAGAATGGTTCGTCCAGATCTGACAAACAAGGAGTAGTCTGGCGCCTCAGGTGGGTCGCCAGAGGATGTTGGCAATGGTGAATCACTGATGATTTATGGAAGGCCTGGGGAAGGAGAAACTGTCTTCCTCTTTCTCCCCTCCCTGCCTGCCTGTGAAAATAAGGGCATATGACATGCTGTTGCTGAGAACCACCACTGCAAATTCTCTTGTGACAATT
Organism: Margaritifera margaritifera; assembly: GCA_029931535.1. Classification (NCBI taxonomy): domain Eukaryota; kingdom Metazoa; phylum Mollusca; class Bivalvia; order Unionida; family Margaritiferidae; genus Margaritifera; species Margaritifera margaritifera. The sequence continues at coordinate 113,868 of JAQPZY010000683.1, read as the reverse complement.
GCCCCTTTTCATGTACATTCCCTAACATGGTTGTGCCACGACAGTAGATAGCGCTGCAAGTTAAAGGGACACTATTGTGCCTCTTGCTTTCTCACCTCCTCAATTCAATGCCCTAACAGAAGTGAAGAACCAAAAGGGAGGGATTGCATAGGAAAACAGCAATAATCATTAGCAGCCTTTTCGATGAGACAACAAAAAAAAATCGTCAGATGCGTGAAGACATGTAGGGAGGTAGTGGACGCAATGTTCCTGACTAACTTTGATTTGGCATTAAAGACATGTCTGTACACTTAATCAACATCTAGACAAGGTATGCGTGGAGAAAATATCTCTGTATGTGACTTTTTACCAATGGGATAAGAAAGCTGCATGCAACTGACTCACCATAAAGAAGCTCTTGCATTACCGAGATCGCTAATGCTCCAAGAGATGCCTGGTAATTTTTGCAATCTTTAACAATTGTGGCAAGATAATGAATGACAAATTGTCATCATCATCATCTACATCTACCAAGGCATTGACCTGTAGGTAGAATTGATTGAGGGTGGAAGATGGCATTCCTACAGACAAAATATTATAGATTTCCTATATTGATAATGTGAACTAAATTCCATCCATTCTATTGTTGGATCAGCATGTTCTGGCATTTCCGTTTCACCACCTTCATCAATAGGAAATAATGATGAAGTATCATCAGCATGCATTATCGTTTTTGCCCACTGGATATGCCATCAGTATTGATCGCATTATGGCATGCCGGTACAGCGCAACCGGTTTGGTTTGGTCGGCCGGCTTCATAAGTAATGCCAGTTCGCTATGAAGTTCATAGGAATGGTTGGTCCGGTCGATTGGGGTCGGCCGGTTCACCAGTCAGAGATAACAGACTCCTGACCACTGTAAATGTACATAGCTTGTTCATACAGCTGGACTAGTTGGCCGGCAGTTGGAACAGTGTATCAAAGATGGTATATGCCTTAGTCTGGCCAGCTGGTTCGGAATGGTTGGTATGGCCGTCTGGCTATGCAGTCTGTTTGGACGGACGGCTAGCCAGTCAGAGCTAACAGACTCCTGTAATAATACATAGCTCATTCATACAGCTGGACCGGTTGGTTAACAGTCGGAATGGCATACCAAAAACAATATATTCTTCGCAGTCCAGCTGGCTGGTGCGGTGTGGTCAGTATAGACAGTCTGTACCATACTGGTCAAATTGCAAATCTTCACATCTGGCTCGTTTTTGAATATTTTCATGCGGTAAATGATTGCAAGCCCTCACACCTCATGGGCGTTGTCATATTTGTTTGTGAGCCATCACGCCTCATTGGCAGGATCCTAGGCTTATCCACAGTAGGATTACAATATATATAAACGTCATTTCTACTCGCTGACATATCAACAACAAAGCATTTCGAGTCATACTGATCATATGTGATTCTAAAGCTTGATTGGAATCACCTGTGCTTTCTGCTGTATTCATGGATACAGTATGTTCTGGCACTGTTTCAGCATCTACATGGAGGGTGGAGATGGTATCGCAACATCACCCATGAAACGTATCAACGATTCTACTGTATTCACAGATACAGTATGTTGTGGTGCTATTCTGGGTCTTCATGGGGGGGGGGGTGAAGACAGCATCTCCACATCATCCATGAGATTAATCATCAATTCTACTGTATTCACAGATACAGTATGTTGTAGCACTATTCTGCGTCATTCTGGGATATGGAGAGGATATCTTGACATCACCCATGAGACTAATCAATGATTCTACTCTATTCACGAATACAGTATGTTCTGGTGATGTTTCTGCATGAGGTGTGACGAGGGCATCTTGACATCCCCCATGTGACTAATCAATGATTCAGATGTGAGGTGTATGTTAAAAGTCTTGCTATGATGTATTGGAGCATGCTTGTTTTTGGACCAAGTATTTTCGTACCAAAGTGCACACACATTACATGTGTGTGCCAATGAGCAATTGTTAGTGTAGAAACATCCCATGTCCATCCTCCATGACCTTAAATCGTTTACACTTCTTGCATTTGGTTGTCATCTCTGTAATGAAAAAGAGGAACAAACAAGTGCATACAACAAATGAAATAATGTAAACTGCATTATTAAGAGACTTAGAAGTGTAATAGTTGGTAAGTACAGCTCCCAAAAATTTCTCCGGTGAAAATGAATGTTAATGATCAAAATCACATGTAACAATAATGAAAGGTATGATACTTGCAAAAATATGAATAAATTCACCAGCATTCACAAAAATGTTGTATGCACCATATAAAACAATATTTTAAGTTGCTATACCACTGAAAAAAGATGAATGATTTGGAATTTAAGCATAAGATTAAATGGATTCTATGGATGACATCTTTACAGTATGACAGCGAAAGTAAAAACTGGTACATCTGGGTACAATGGTGGCCACATAGCAGGTAGAAAGGGGAGTTCACCTGTCAGAGTTGCTTCTCTTTGTCTATATAATATATAGACACGAAGACATTTTCATATCTTTCCGGGAGGGCTGGATTTGAAGGTAGCAGAGAAAGTATTTGGCTCAGCTATTCTAGAGAAGAAGTCAAAAATAGGTTTCCATCTGGTTGCTATGGATGCCACCTGAGATGTACCTTTGATAGAGCATGTTACAAACAAAATTTCTACCAAGTCTGATCAAAGTTGGGTCAGGAGGAGCATAAAAAAGCAAAGTTTAAGTCCTCACAAAAATGGGACTCAGAATTAAGAAAATTTTGACTTTTTGGTACTTTGCTACATGTCCAAGTGGCAACATAGTAACAAAATCATTTTAACAATACTCATAAACATAAATATACAGTCACACTTGTCCTAATGGTCACCTTTATATAGCAGTCACCAAGTCCTAACGGTCATTCTAATATCCCGTCAAATTTTCTAAAAAAATGTCATGTATATAAAAGTCACCCGCTTTCCACGGTCAGCAGCCAGGTGTTTCCTAACCAAATAATGGTTTCTCAATGCTTTAAGCGGTCAGTGGAGCACATGTACAGTGACTACTCAGACTATGCAAACTAAAATATTTGCTTCACAGGGAAGGCATTGTTTAAATAAGGAAATATCACGTGAATTGATGTGCAGACATTTCTTATCTTCCTCATACTCACTAAACTACAGTCACCTCATCAATGTAACTCAAAGGTGTCAACATGTCAGAGTTGAAAGCAAGGCAGTATTTATCATTAGGGTAGAGGGTTGAAGTAATTCATTTACTGGATGGTGGATAAAGTAGTCATGCCTTTAGTGCCAGTGTGTCAGGTATAGTTCAATATCATGTATTTTCCTGTGAATTAAAGCTATCTCTGATGAAAAAAAGCTCATCTTTAAGAAGAGATACAAGCTACATCCCTTTTCATTAGGGTCAGGGGTCATTGAATATTTAAAATCTTGACTGTAAAGGCAGGAGAAGTTTCAGTTCATGTGTCACAAAGAATAGCAATATATAGCTTCATTTGATTCCCTATTCATCATAGGTTTCTCACATAAGCAGACTGTCTTTGTATCTTGGCAAGTTTAGTAACTGGCTAATCTAGATATTCTTTTTAAAGCATGAACAGCTGTTTCTAAGTTTAATTTATACAAGCTGGCTGACCAAAGAGCCAGTCCTCTGTTTTACAGTCACATGTAAGCTGTCAGTAAGTAGTGAAATTAGTGTTTTGTCACGGTGCAACAAGTGAGGAGGAAACAGAAATCTTATGCAGAACATACATTTGGGAGAGAACAAAATATACACATATTTTATGATTTTGTTGAATAGTGCACATACAAAAATCTATAATAATAATAATAATAATGATAATAATATTCAGTGCATAGTATTTGAACAAAAACCAATTTTGAAAGGTAAACCTGTATACAGAGGTCACCTGTGTACAAAGGTCAGTTTTGCCTTTTCCCATTGGGCCACTATTTACGGGTTTTACTATACATATATACATCAGTAATATAATTTCAAAGCAATATTCAAAATATGAATTTACTTCAGTTTTTGTGTGCTTAAGGTGGGTGGATATTTCAACCTCAGTTTCAATTTCCACACAATATAAGATGAGTAAGTGTAGGAGGCCAGATATTTAATTAGAAATAACAATTGACAATGTATTAGGTAATAATCCTTTCACATATTCATACCTGTTTTTTCTGTCCAGGAACAGAATCAGCTGAAGAGCTAGGTTTGGCTTCCCCAGCTGCCCCTCTGTAAAAGAGCAAAATTATTTTTAGCATGTTCTTCAGTCTCAACTATATTGGTCATGATAGAAGTTACAGTACCATGGATTCTTAGTATACCATACACTGTCTGTCGGTTTATATAGGTTTGCATGTTGTTATGTATGATGTTTATATAATATTATAGATATTTTAGGAAATTATAAATGTTTCTTGACTTTAATATTTGCTTAAATCTTAATATTGTTTATCAGAAAAAAAACATGTTTAACTAGTGTCCTTGAATTAGGTTGTTTACTTCAGATTTGAGCTAAAGGATAGTTTTGATCAACATAATGTTTTCTCAATTTCAGGTCAAGGTTGAATTTGTTTACAGATAAAACTGGATTTTCCTTTTTGTGTAAAAAGTCATGTCCATACAAGTAAAATTGTATTAAGATGACACATATTCTAGAACATTCTGTCATGTGACCAATCTTTATATATACCATGTTTGGTGGACAGTTTTTTCAGTTTTGAAATTTGTATCAGTCTGATAAAGAGCTATTACAGTTGTGAGAAGTCATTCAAAATTCTGAGAGGAATTATTTTAAATATTCATTGGATTGTAACAGTGCTCATAGACTTTTGGATTTTGGATTTTTAATTGATGATTTTGGAATTTATGTGAACTTATTCAGAGATATTTTTGAGTACTTCATTTTGACATCAGCACATTAAAGACTACTAGTACATCAGGACTTTGAAGACCATTGGCACATAATAACATTCAAGGACACAGCCGTGAATTTGGAACATTCTATATTTAGGACTTGTGATTAGAACACTAATTCTTATTGGATTATTTGGATTTTAATACACATTACTGTGCGTCTTTTTGATTTTTTATCTTAATTATCTAGAAATAAATTCCTTGTTGATTTTTACTTGATTTGTTGGTTTCACTTTCTTTCTGTTACATTTTTCTAGACCATAGAGTCGTAACAATGTGTGTATAATTATCAGGAAAATCTAATTAAAGTTGAGTCTAGTCATTGTATTGGCATTTGATTACCTATATTTCCATCAGGTTACATAATGATATGGTTTTAATCTGTCTGTCTGTCTCTTCCTATATGAGTATAATGTGCAAAAAGCATTTAGAGAGTGGTAAAGTGCTACATCTAATATGATTTGAAAGCATAATAAAGTGCCAAACACCCATCAATGCAAATCTGATTAAGAATTTTTTTAAACAAAATTTACAAATGCTATTCACCAAACACCTCAACTTAAGTGTACACTTCAACTCAATTTTTTATATTTGATATTGAATGATATGATTTATATACAAAAGATTGAAAGCTGCAATGTGTTTAGTTGATTACTGTTGTTCAAAATGAAAAGCTTTTAAATGCACACATTTCAAATATGATACAATCCAAAGAATTTTTTTTTTTTTGTTTGAGTTTGAGTGTACTCTCAGTTTGAGGAGTTTGCTGAATAAAGGACCAAGAAATCATTCACAGAGATGGTAACTCACCCTTCACTTTGGCTTTTCATCCCAGTACTGCCACTACCTGCAAATAAATGTATGCAAAACTTGATTTGTTTGTAAAACTCATGTGACACAAATGGAGACACACACAAATAAAGCCCCCAAAGTCTTGAAAACTTAATAAAGCTAGCAGAAATCATTCAAGTGGCAAAAGAAACAAAATATAATCAGGTCATCTACACAGAGGCATAAACACGTGTACCAAACCTCATTTGCCTCAGTCCAAGGCTTTGACTAAAATGGCACATGTCCAAAAAGTTATCAAATCAATTAAAAATGGAAAAACTGTTTTAATGGAAGGAAAATATAACCAGGTCATGATAATAACACAAATACCTATGAATCTTATTACTCTTGTAATATGTATGTATGTATGTATGTATGTATGTATGTATGTATGTATGTATGTATGTATGTATGTATGTATGTATGTATGTATGTATGTACTAAACCAAAGCCAGATGCCCCTGCTGCAACAAGTGGGAGCATTAAAAAAAGACAACAAAATCTATGCTAATTTAATGTGTTACTATGTAAGAATTTACACTTCTAACTATTTTTACAAATGCTAATGGGCATGTGGATATGAAACAAAGTAAAGTTAAGCCATTCAACTTCCTTATGATAATTTTTGGAGTTAAATGTGATAAAATCAGAGAGATTTGTTTAAAAAAGAACAATGCAACCTTATATTAATGTATTAAAAAATACACAGGTATAAAGTGGGAGTTACAAAGTTGATATATAAATCATTGGTAAAATTACCTTCATACAATCAGTGACAACAGTCTACATTACATCAGGAACACTTACATGCTTAATCCACAAATTCTGACTGAGATTGTTCAATGTTTATATCATCCATGAGTTTTCTATAATACAACATGAAAGTTGCAGCCAATTATTGCTTACAAACTTTGTTGAAGAAGTTCCTTTTGTTAGATTGCAAATAAACAAGTTAGTGCCATATGTGTACCATTGAATGTAGTGTCTCATATGTGGACTGTGCTATGATCAGAGCTCTATGTAAGAACAACTGTGGACTGTACTATGATGGGAGCTCAGTGTAAGAGCAACTGTGGACTGTACTATGATCAGAGCTCTAGAACAACTGTGGACTGTACTATGATCAGAGCACTATGTTAGAACAATTGTGGACTGTACTATGATCAGAGCTCTATGTAAGAACAACTGTGGACTGTACTATGATCAGAGCTCTATGTAAGAAGAACTGAGGACTGTACTATGATCAGAGCTCTGTGTAATAACAACTGAGGACTGTACTATGATCAGAGCTCTATGTTAGAACAACTGTGGACTGTACTATGATCAGAGCTCTATTTAAGAATAACTGTGGACTGTACTATTATCAGAGCTCTATGTAAGAACAACTGAGGACTGTACTATGATCAGAGCTCTAGATCAGAACAAATGTGGATTGTGCCATGATAGGAGGTCAAGATAAGTACAACTGTGGACTGTGCTATGATCGGAGCTCTAAATAAGAACAACTGTGGATTGTACTATGATCAGATCTCTAGATAAGTACAACTGTGGATTGTGCCATGAAAAGAGTTCAAGATAAGTACAACCGTGGACTGTGTTATGATTAGAGCTCTAGATAAGAACAACTGTGAATTGTGCCATGATAAGAGTTCAAGATAAGTAAAACTGTGGACTGTGTTATGATTAGAGCTCTAGATCAGAACAACTGTGAATTGTGCCATGAAAAGAGTTCAAGATAAGTACAACTGTGGACTGTGTTATGATTAGAGCTCTAGATAAGTACAACTGTGAATTGTTCTATGATCAGAGCTCTAAATAAGAACAACTGTGGATTGTACTATGATCAGAGCTCTAGATAAGTACAACTGTGGATTGTGCCATGAAAAGAGTTCAAGATAAGTACAACCGTGGACTGTGTTATGATTAGAGCTCTAGATAAGAACAACTGTGAATTGTGCCATGATAAGAGTTCAAGATAAGTACAACTGTGGACTGTGCTATTATCAGAGCTCTAGATCAGGACAACTGTGGACCGTGTTATGATCAGAGCTCTAGATAAGAACAAATGTGGATTGTGCCTTGATAAGAGTTCAAGATAAGGACAACTGTGGACTGTGTTATGATCAGAGCTCTAGATAAGTACAACTGTGGATTGTGCCATGATAAGAGTTCAAGATAAGAACAACTGTGGATTGTGCCATGATAAGAGTTCAAGATAAGAACAACTATGGATTGTGCCATGATAAGAGTTCAAGATAAGAACAACTGTGGATTGTGCCATGATAAGAGTTCAAGATAAGAACAACTGTGGATTGTGCCATGATAGAGTTCAAGATAAGTACAACTGTGGATTGTGCCATGATAAGAGTTCAAGATAAGAACAACCGTGGACTGTGTTATGATCATAGCTCTAGATAAATACAACTGTGGACTATGCTATGATCAGAGCTCTAAGTAAGTACAACTGTGGACTGTGTTATGATCAGAGCTCTAGATAAATACAACTGTGGACTGTGTTATGATCAAAGCTCTAGATAAGTACAACTGTGGCCTGTGCTATGATCAGAGCTCTAGATCAGGACAAATGTTGACTGTGTTATGATCAGAGCTCTAGATAAGTACAACTGCGAACTGTGCTATGATCAGTGTTCTCGATAAGAATTTAATAAACTGAGTATTTTACTCCCTGGTTTCGAACTGTGTTTTCTTTTATATTTGCTGGGGTACTTTGTGAACACTGAAAAAGACAAACTTATAATAAATACCATAATGGGTCCTAATCATCATAACATTAATCATGCATTTTAGAATGTGTGAAATGGATTAGTGACTAAGACTAATTCAAGGTGCGTTTGTTTATATGGCTCAACAGTTATTAAGTACAATCATTTCAAACATCTCAAACATGTCCCGATAGCACAGTTTACACTGATCAAATTCACCATCATTAAACAAGGACTGTGCTTTAAGCAGGAGGAATATGCTGACAACTTTTAACTAATTTCTTACATTAAATTGTTTAGTGTAATTTGAATGTATTCAAATATTATTTATTGCATTTTTAGTCAATTTGCGTAAAATATGCAAACATGCTGCTTATCTGAACCAATGTATCTTTCAAATAACTTGAACAAAACATTCATACCATTGCCATCCTCCCACTGTAAAAGAAATATGTATGGCTCACCAACTGCTAACAGATGTGAAACAAACAAGGCTTCTACAAATAATACGAATAGAGTCAACGTTTCAACTTCCAACCTGAACAACCTTGAGAAAAAGCCTCTGTAATATCTCACACAAACTGTACCCATTTATCAGATATATTCAACAGTCAGACTAAGGTACAGTTAACTCTCATTACATGGCTGGTTGGTTTTTTAATGAAACTTTTAACACATCATTGCCTCTATCATGCCGATGAAGTGGGAGTCAAGTGCCTTTCCCAAGGACACACCAAGGCAGCTGACCTGGTCTGGCCTGGACGGGTTATGAACCTGTGACCATTAGATTACGAGTCCAATGTTCTGTGAATTGAACTACAGCATCTCCCAACAATTGTTATAACAATCATGTTGATTCCCAGCCATTTGTGTCATTTTAATGAATACCTCATTGAACAGATCTTTTCTGAGTATCTCTTATCTTATCATTATTTAACAAACATGTATAAATGAGAAGAATAAGAAAGAAATAAACATATGTACTTTTTATTATCGTTTTTTACTTTTCAATTTCATACAGAATTTCCTACATTTAAAAATAATCAAGAAATTAAATGTTTTATCCTCTGATGTATTCTAGATGAAAGTAAATTCAGAAGGAATGACAATGATGTGAAGAGCAACGTATGTAGGAAATACGTGGAAATCCTGCTATAACATGTTTCATTATAACACGAATTTGGATATAACACGATTGTGTCATGGTTCACGATATTTTGTCTTAGATGTCCCTCATTCCCTGATACTACTCAAAACATCAGCAAAGCTGACAGCCAAAAATAATTCAGATAAGTTTCTTAAACCTGTAGCTTACAGATCATAATAAATGTCCTTACAAAGCAATTAATTTTTATTGAACCCTATAGAACAAAATAATGTGGTTGCCAGATATGTACCCCAACTGCCGCATTAAAGTGGTTGCCAGGAAATCACTGTTGTAACTGGGAGATGAATATTCCTTTACAGGTGTTGAAAAACCTATAAAAATCCACTCACCCTGTCAGGCAATTTCTAAATATTTTTGCTCATCCAGAATAAACTCTTACTCAAACAGCTTTTATGGAAAAATAAACAATGAGGATATGAATTACCCAAACTTGATCATATGAAAGGTTGTTTTCCAGAACTTATTCTGTGACCATACTAACGCAAGCTGTAAGTAATTACAAACTGAGATCAGTCTGCTTTTAAGCATTTATTAGTACTGAAGAGTAAAAGCAAAGTACTTTTATGAGCTTCAACAAAACAAATAGAACAAACTTACGGTAGAAAGTATAGACTTTCAAAGAACAAACCTGACAAAATTCTCTCAAGACCATCCTTTTCATTAATGAGAAACATTGGTCAGCTCTAAATCTGCACCCACCAAATCAGGTGAGTGGTTGGAAGATTTACTAGACAGCCTGAAATATTCACTTATCATTTCAAGCTGGGCAATTGATTTTGTAACACCTGCATTAAAATGATCAAATTTACCAAAAAACACATTTTTTTCGATCCTTTTTCTGTCAGAACCCAAATATTCCATTGTAATGAATGTTGTTCTAATGACTGTATAAACTAAGAATAATCTTTAGGAATATACTGTCATTCATTAAATCATATTAAAGCCATTGTCAATTACAGCAAAATTCAAATCAACTATGCAAGACTGACCAGGCCCTATCATAATCAAAGTATGGTAAACCTACTTGTTCAATTGATATTTATTTTTACAGTGTTTGCCAGATCAGAGAATCACATCAATAAAACCAAAGAGCCATGAGTTAAACTTTTAAAGAATTCAAAGACAAATCATAGGATATTCAGGGAATCAAATTGCTGCAAAATGTTTGACATCTTTAAATGGTGAAATTGAATAGCTACAACAATAAAATAAGGTTATAGTACAGTTAGGGGTGTAAATATATATCAGTATGCATCAGTAAGCTACAGTATCGCAATTCGCATCAGTACACATTCTTCTGCATTGGTATTTTACCCATGACTGTATATTAGTTAGACTGGTAGTGGAACTAGCTTTATTTATTCAAAACCTAATATGGAAGAAAAACTTTTACGTAACCAGTCAAAGACCTGTCTTAGTATGACTGACAGTCAGTCATCAGCAAATCTAGATCTTGTGACCAATAAGTGGGCAAAGAGTGATATCTGGAATCACTTTGGTTTTAAAAGTAAGCAGAATGCTGAAGTTGATCAATCACTGGCAGTATGCCATAAGTGCTTTGAAAGTGTAAAATATTCCAGAGGGACTACTAATCTCATGACGCATATGTGTCGCCACCATCCATCTGTGAATATTAGCCCCAGATTCGTTTGCTATTTCCAGTTCATCTGCTGTGTCAGAACCACTCTTGAAAAATCAGTTTGTAAGTCTTTTAACTGGCAGTTAACAGTACATGAAGCCTTCCAATCACAAGCCAAATACAAAAGCACCTCATCAAGATCAACTTCACTATTACAAGTGCAATTGCTAACTTCATTGTACAAGACCTCAGGCCTATCAGTGTCGTTGCAAACAAAGGATTAATTAAAATTATCACGACGTTAGATGCGAGGTAAGGGATACCAAGCAGGCAGTTTTTTTCTCACTGGTACAATGTAGCATGGGCAGCAATACATATTAATACATATTGCTATACAATAATCTATATCGCAATATATGGCAATACGATTTCAGCTGGCAATACTCACCCTAAGTACAGTATCTAGAAATGATGTGTATTAGTTATGACAAAATTACATATGTTATTTAAACCTGCTGATGCTTTCTTCTGCTCTTCAGCTGCTTTTTTCATTTCCTCATATTCTCTCCTCTGAAAAGAAAAGTAGCCAGATTTAGTTCTTCAATCTTGGTTCTAACAGAATGATTTAATAAAAAATATTTTTTCTAAAGAAGATGTGAGGACTGCATGATCCATTTATCCAGACTTGCATTTCCCCGATGATTACTGTCATCTGATATCTCAACAACATTTATGACAGAAGCCTATCTACAGTTTTCTCTATGCAGGTTTCTGTTTTCTACAATAGAAATGCAGTTGTGAACTATGTTTCACAATCATACAAAAAGCTCTGGGCAAAGGGGCTGGAGGCTTTGTGTGACGGGATCAAGTAGGTAAGTAGGTAGGTAGGTAAGTAAGTAAGTAAGTAAGTAAGTGTGTGTGTGTATGTATGTATGTATGTATGTATGTATGTATGTATGTATGTATGTATGTATGTATTTGGTGTAATGGCACATCAGCACAATCTTGGCTATACAGTGCTAAGTAAGTTTAAGTATCCATGCCAAAAAGGCATACAAAGAAAGAAAATGACAAAGAAGGGTACAATCCCTCACATACAAAGGCACATATTTTTCCTATAATCTGCCTTATATAAGAAAATCCAAGACCGTCTCAGCTATAACATCATCACGTGATGCATCCCAGGACAAAAAGGCTGCCTCCATTTCTTGCCTCCTCCAAGATGGAGAAGGGTGAATCTGGCCTATTCTACATCTTCGAGCCTGCAGAGTGGTGTCATATAGAATGAGTAAATTAGAAAAGACAGTGCTATGATAATTTAATGCTCAGCTGTTCATTTGTATATACACAAGTGTTCTAGAGAGCCACTGTTTCAACTGCATCCGTACATTGATTTATCACCATGTATCTAACATGCAAAACTGTAACACTAAACATTGCCACCACAGCTGCTGTCAGAAAAGTGATACTTATGTCTCAAACTAAGATTGTAAAATGACTGTATTTGTCAGATATGACCAATAAATGAGCTCAAATGACCACTTGCTAACTTGACATATTGGTCATAGGACATAAGGTGCCCATAATTATCTAATGCAATTGTTTGGTCAATTATGTTTTCCCAACTGCTGGAAAAATCTATAACCACAAAACACAAGGAAATATAGGTGTTAAAGCTTATCTCCTGGGATGCATTTTGTAAGGATGGCATTATGTACTATTAGCACAGAAGACTAATCAGCTCTTTCATGCAATATGTAACAATGGTCATGTGACTCGTAATTCGGATCTGACCCTGGGTGGCCAGATTACATAGACTCAAAGTGGACAAGAATTATTATTGCTTAAATTTATCAAAACCAAGGAAATTTTCTGATTTTCTAATAGAGTAAAATAATGTTAAAACATTTTTATTTGACAGAATGATAAAAGATACATGTGAAAATTTGCTCAGAACACAGTTTTTAAATTACTGAACCTAAATCATCACTGTCCTTCCTAGTTCCTCTCTCTTGTGCGATACACTTTGATGTAATTTGATACAACCATGAAAGCCATAATAAGCATGTCCTCTCAGGAATTTTCAACATGATGGACAAATGCTAATGCAGAGTTGGCTTAGCAATGAATTTTTCCAAATTTTAAATCATATTCATCAAAGATGAACTATTAAACATTACTTGCCAAATACCTAGACATCATAGGAAGTCTTTTTGTGAAAGTACAATGTTGATATGACCTGTCATCTAAAAGTAGTGATAACAAGATTTTCAAGATGACTGTTGTGGCAACCATATTAGAAGTCAGATCAGCATTTTCATTTATGACCACCTAGACATCATAAGAAGTCTTTCAGTGAAATCTCCATAATGATATGACCATTCGTTTAGGAGAAATAGCGATAACAAGATTTTCAAGATGGCCATTGTGTCAAGCATACTGAATGTCTAAATGGCACCATTTTCATTTAGAACAAACTAGTGATCATAAGAAGTTGTGAAGAAAAACCCTATATTGATATGAACATCCATCCATTCAGGAGTTGTGATGACAATACTTTCAAGATGGCCACTGTGGTGGCCATATTGGCCATCAGATCAACACCAGTTTCATTTAAGACCAACTAGACATTATAAGAAGTCTTCTGGTGAAAACCCCATGCATATGTGACCATCCATTTAGGAGGAGTAGCGATAACAATATTTTCAAGATGGCCACTGTGGCAGCCATATTGGATATCAGATTGGCACCATTTGTATCTAGGACCAACTAGACCTCTTTAGAAATCTTCTGGTGAAAATCCCATGTCCATATGACTTTCTGTTCCGGAGTAGCAATGACAACATTTTCAAGATGGCCACTGTAGTGGCCATATTGGACGTAAGATCATCACTCTTGTCATTTAGGTCCAATTAGACATCATAAGAAGTATTTTTGTGAAAATCCTATGCTAAGTTTGGTTAAATATTTATTTTGTTGGAAGAAAAGAAAAGTTATTTAGATGGCATCATTCCAAGTATTCTTCAGATATACCCATAAACTGGGTCTGATAAAAGTCCATTTATATTTGTTTGTGTTATCATGTTCACAAGCCAATGCAGCTAAAAAAGCTCAAGTCAAGATCTTTGACCTTAAAATCAATGTCAGATTCCTATCAACTTGTTTATATGCAAATAAATACAAAGTCTGGTAAAATTCACCTGTGTATGTACATGTCACTGTGTTCATAAGCTCAATGAAGTACACAAATGCAAGCAACGACTTTTGACTTGACCCACAAGGTCAATTAGGTCTGGTTTTCAAAACTCACAAAAGTACATATATGTTGGTGGTCAGATCTATACCATTTTAATTCAGAACCAATTAATACTGCTATAATGCTTTAGTGAAACCCCATGTCAATGCCACCATTCATGCAAGATGACTAGTGATGACAAGATTTTCTAAATGGCCACTTTGGTGCCATGTTGGAGGTTAGATAATCACAATTTTATTCAGAACCAGCTACATACTGCTATAGTGTTTTAGTGAAAACCCAGGTCAATATAGCCATCCATTCACAAGAAGTTGCCATATGAAGATTTCAGGATGGCCGTCTAGACAGCCATTTGCAAGGTTAATCAGCAAATCTGCATCATTTTCATAAAAAACAACTATAAATTGTAAGAAAGAAGCTTTTATTAATGTTGGTATGGCCATCCTATCAAAATAATTAGCTGTTATCAGGTTTTTCAATTTTTTCAGCGGTCACACTAGCAACATCTTCATTTAGGACCAAGCACATAGTGGTATTAGGAATGTTTTAGTGAAAATCCCAAGTTGCTAAGATTACCAATAGCACTTGTACTTTTTACCTCAGTGATACATCACACGCAGTGACATCAGTTCCTAAAAATAGTCAGCAACTTGATTTTAGACAA
Source organism: Margaritifera margaritifera (assembly GCA_029931535.1). Lineage (NCBI taxonomy): Eukaryota > Metazoa > Mollusca > Bivalvia > Unionida > Margaritiferidae > Margaritifera > Margaritifera margaritifera. The sequence goes on along the minus strand of JAQPZY010000683.1, from coordinate 98,729 downwards.
GGGGCACCAAAATAATGGTGGCCAGAGACCTTTTCTATATTATTGTCCTTTGTGAAAACACTGTAACAGGCACCAAATTTGTTCATCTAATTATAGATGAGCATTCGAATATTCAATTACAGCAATGGTTAAAATGTTGAGGCCTGTCCAAGGCCACAAACAGAAGCATACTGCTTAGAAGGTGAGGCAAGGCTATACACACAACTGTCGGATATGTAGCCATTTTAAGGTCCCCGACTGTCTAGTATATAGCCATTCTGAGGTACAGGAGTGTCAGGTGTATAGCCATTTTTAGATACCTGACTGTCTTGTATATTGTCATTTCAAGGTGCCTGACTGTCGGCTAAATAATGCTCCAAAATGACTATATATATGACAGAAGTTATATACTACATAAGTGCTAACTTGAATTTCTAGGGATGTTCTACAAAGATATATCCAACAAATGCATTATAAACAATAAATTGGCACAATACACACAGTACATGTGTACAATTAGTGTGAAAAATATGATTTGTGACATTATCTATTAGGTGATGCGTGATTATTGCACATCCGTACATATCACACGTGCATTTCGTTTTGTTTTGGTGGGACTGAATTGATTCTGGGTTATATATTATATTAACCAATCTTCCATTAAACCATTCAGTTCTGCAATCAACATAAGTATGCGGAGTTACATCTTGGAATGTGTTATTTTCATTTGGCCAGTAATTGTTTTGTTTATTAATAATCCCAGTCCCATGGAAATAAAAATAATGATCGTCTAAAATTATTTTATCATGCTGTTATAGGTTTCTATCAATAGCAAGTTTAGGATGGTGGAGCAATATATTGCAAGTTTCATATGAAAGTATTCAACAAATTTTGAGGTTGATTTTTTTTCAGTTTTAAATGGAAGTTGAGCAAAGTGTCTAACCATTAAGTGTACCAATATTTGAAAATATGTATAGATGAGATGCAAGATCTCGATACATTGATAATGTTTAAACAGAATTGTTGTTTTACCACTCAGCAATGCATTATTTAGGTTATTTAGAATCGTAATAGTGGTAATATGAATATTATTATTATAGTGAAGAATTCTGGTATTTTTGTCATAATATTGCATGAGTATGCAAGTAATACAAGTTATTATTATACATGATGATGTCTGTTTCTGCTCTTGTTATTCTTCTTCGTCTTATTTATATTACTACTGACTGCATCCAAGGCAGTGAGACAAGGATATCACAGGTGATGTAGGTAGTGGTAAATGGTATGAGAAAAAGTTATAAGAATCTACACGTCGCTGGATGCTTTATCCAAAAACAATATGGCTAAATTGAAAGCAGCCAGAGGCAATGACATCATGGTCTATTTTTAGCACAAGGTTGATTTCAGTACAAACACCATTCAGGAGAAGTAGCAATAACAAAATTGTCAAGGCAGCCACCATATCCTGAAATTGAATGTCTGATCAGCACCATTTTCATTTAGAACCAACAAGTAACCGGAGACATGACCTAAATTATTTTTTATGTCTGTGTTTTAATAATCTCAAAATAAACCCTTTCAATATCTGCTTCCGTTAAACAGCCTTATATACCCCCCCCCCCCCCCCCCCCCCCACACACACACACTAAAAGTCGACCATTTAATCTTGGCGTGGGTGATTTTCTTCTCAACCATCTTTTTTTCCGCCTTTAATCTCAAGATAATTTTTTCAGCTAATGTAATGCATAGAAGTAATTAATTTTTTTTCTTCTATTAATCAGCGTAAGGGTATTTTTAAGTTATTTGTGGGTCGACAAATTTATTTCGGGTCGGAATTTTTAAAAAAATAATAATGCTCCCCCACCCCCAAATAACGGCCTAGATGCATGGCTATAGATAGAGAGCGCACTAGATAAACAAAAAACAAACAAACAAACAAAATCAATTAAACTGGGCATTTTCCTCTCTGGGTTGCAACTAACTGCGTTGGTCGAAATTTGATGGAGGTATTTTGTGAAGATCCATACCTTACGCCACACAGTTGAGTCTTAATGATCAAGACGTTGGTATATGGTACCTTTTAAATGCTTTAAACGGTTTAGTGACCAAGACTACTTTGGGTGCATTTTTTTTTTTTTATCGGCTCTATTTAAACAAATATCCTCATGCAGCAGTACTATCATCTCTAAAACGTTCACGGACTTATAAATGTTCAACAAACTGATACAATTTATATTGATCGAACGCGTCACCAAACCATATGGACTTTATCCTATTACCACGTCATGCCTATTGTCGTGTCATTTGAGTATTTCCGAGAACCGCTGCAAATAAACTGTAACAGATGATGTCTTTCCCTGCATGAATAACACATTCGATTTCATGCAGTTATTACATTTTACACTGTTCAAGTGAGATTTTGGATAATGTTGGTAGATTTCCTTTTGTAGTAACGCCATAAGACGTGCCGGTCTACTTTCGTTATGTATATATGTAACCGTTGCTGTCAATGAAAGCATGCAACAACGTTTTTATTTGTGATGTCATAATGTAACCTTTTAAACTCGTGATACGAGTTTGAGAAATTTATTTAATTTCAGATACAATTTTCATGCTATGAACAAAGTTGAATATTGAATACGAAATCCTTAGCATACGTTGTTATTGCTTTCATCATCAAAAAATGTATTTACAATTCCTGAAATAAAACATAATGATTAGTGATAGAAATATAAGTACACACAACAAAGTAGTTCTGAATAATGAAGGTATAATATTTTATTTACAGACAAAGGTGCTAATACTCATTACAAGTAAATCCAGTAGTTGGTATCATTAAATTAGCACTCAAGGTTTTTGATAATGTAAATATTGATGCGCAATAATGTACCTGTGGGAAATATTTCTATACAGGGTTGAGCAAATCCTTGTGTATTGTGCATCTTGTGTATTTTAAACAACACATTGGATTTATGTACCTATATTTTAATCAGCAGGGCATGGTCATCTGTAGCTGACCATCCCTTCAGTTACACTTTCAGGCAGAAATGTAATGAAAAGTTCATCATCATCATGGCCGTTGTTGAAAAACTTGCCCAATATAGGCATAGCACACTTGCCTTCATACTTTTCAGCAACCTTTTTACCAGCTTCACACTGTAAACTGCACTCCTCGTAGTGTGTGTCCTGTCACCAATTCATGTATACATACCTGATTTCACCTCATAGACTTGTGTCACCATCTGAGGATTCAACATGATTTTTAACTGCTTGAATTACCCATGCTTCTCATGCAGGCAACTGCATATCATCAGCAAAACAGGCATTTCAGAAACAGGATAATTCACAGATGGCTACATCCATTTCATGGATGATGAATAGAGATGAACAGACATGGTACCTTTGCCTGGCTTTATTTGTCCAATTTGAGTACATGTTCAACTTCTGTACACTTGTCCTTTCCAACGAAGATGTATTTTATACCAAATCAGTTTCTTCTGCCCATGCCTGGAAGCTCCCAGTGTCCTGGATAATTTGCTTTTCCCACTTTACACCATCATTCACCATGTATATTGCCATGATCTTAATGCCATCCACAGGATCCTTCTCTGTGACCCACCTAAAAGTATTATCAACTTGCAGGTACACCAAAGACATTCTTGTGATTCACTAACGTGTTAAACATATACTTGTTTCTCTAATGGATGACAGGGTTATTTAATATGAAGTTAACATACTTCAAGTTAGGGAGAAGTTCCAAAAGCACAAGGGTCAACTCCGTGAGAAATGCCAAAACTGTTGAAGATGTATGGCTGAGTTCATCCGAGATAAAAGCGCAAGACTGATGCTTCATTTATTTAATAGAAGAATAATATGCAACTACAAGGTGTAAGATGACCACACATTGGTTCCAGTATGCACATTGCACCTCTTCATAACTACTACATGTACATGTATAAGTCTCTGAAAGTCCAAAGTACTGCACAACTATATGTCCTTATGTAAGATCCTCCTTCAGTTTTCTTATTTCAGTGTACTAGGTGGTCAATGGTCTTGCACACTCCCAAAAAAGTTTAACCTGTTCAAGAAATTTGGCCTTGAATTCTTCCTTTGCACATTCCACAGGCACAAGATTAATTTTCCTTCTTCAATCCGATACCTCTACATGCTTCCATATATTGTATCATAAATGATCATTACCTTGTTCATTAATTTGCTTCTTAAGTTCCTCATCAGTATGAAAGTTCATGTAATTGTCTATCAATCTGCTGACAGTAGAACTGCCTTTCTGGATCACTCAAAACATCAATCACAAACTTTGAGGTTTTAAACATAAGCATTTGCACTTCACACCAAAAGCTACATGTAGTATGTGTTCTGGTGTACAACAGAAAATGCTGCATGACTTATGCCTAACAAGAGTACAGTCAATGGCACATTATATGCACACCCGATGTACAATAGTCCTCTATTTACGCACTAGAAGGGCATGGTTGACTCGGGAGATTCTTGACCAATGGGTCTTAATAGCCTCAAACTTGGTCAAGGTATGTGGTCCTGAACTAAATTTAATGTGCAGAAAACCATTATTTTCTTATTAGACGTATCAGGACCATGACCTCTGACCTTCAGACCATAGAATCTATAGGTTTCTATATTACACTACATGCAAGCCATCCAAAACAAAAAAGTTTGGTTTAAGGCACAATGATCTTTACCTCTGACCTCCTGACCCCACTATCAATTGGCCTCTTCCCTGAACCATACATCTTCAACAGTTTTGGCATTTTTTCTTCTTTCAGTCACAGTGACCTTGGCCTTTGACCTTTTGCCTCCAAATACAATTGGTTTCTTTCTTACTTGACCTGTAAGTCATCCACAAACTTTGGTAACTCTATATGGTAAATAACTGAAATTTTTGTGCAGAAACAATTTTTCTTCTTTCAGTCACAGTGACCTTTTCTTTTTAATTTTTGACCCTGAAATCAATATCATTCTTCTTACCACAAGTGTAAGCCATCTACAAAGTTTTTTAATTATAGATGGTGGAAAACTGGAGTTATTGTGCAGAGACTATTTTCTTCATCCGGTCACACTGACCTTGACCTTTTACAGTGAAATCAATAGGGTTCTATCTTTCATCAAGAAGAACTTGACTGAAAAGTTTTGCAAAGGTAGGTGTTGTGGAACTGAAGTTATCATGTGGAAAAGCAAATTTGTAGCATAATATGCTATGCCAAAAGGCAGGCATATAAAAATGGATTTTCAGCCTATACTTCTCTAACATCATTCAAGTACCACACTATGTTATATCTCCCATCTTCATCCATGCTCACCTTCTGTTGATATGGACTGAATGTTCTACTGGCAAGTCTTTCCAAACATTTGACCACACTCTGCCTGTTTACTTTCACTGCTTTAATTTGTCTCCATTTCTCAACAATTTTGTCCCAGTACTGAGCTGTCTGATTCCTTTTGAAGCCAAATGTTAATAGTTTGGATAATGTGATGTTTCCTCACTATTCTTTCGCTTACCAGTGTTTCAACAACTTTCTAACAAGGTGTGTAACTTTTCTTGGTCACTTCAGTTCCTCATTCAGTACATATAATATTAATAAATTTATGCATATTCTGATCTATACCCTGTCTCGCAAGTCATGGAAGATCTTGTTCTTGGGTGTTCTGTGGATATTTACCTTCCTTGCAGATTTGTGGTCAACTATTCGCAGTAAGGTCTCATATTATCTCTGCCAATGATCAAGATGTTTTTGTTTGTCAATGATTTTATTTCTTTGTTCCTGGTCATATTAAGGACCCTTTTCATTGCTCCTTTGGCCGTTAGGAAAATTAAACTTTATGACTAATTTTTCTGTTTGGTCTAACTGACTTGTAGCTCCAGATCTATTATGTGCTCTTTCTTTTTCTTGGCTCTAAATCTTCTTTTGCATATCTTCACTCTTTTGTTTAATTTCTTTCTCTCAGTTAGTGATAGTTGGATGGATGGGACATACTATTTCTTTACTCACTGTCTTTCTTCTTTAATATATTTTTCACCTTATGTTTTTTTTTTTCTTGCCCTATACTACCTTTTGGATTTCTGCCCCTAATTTCAGCATTCCTGCATTACATGTACCTGTTGTAGAGATGTATCATTATTTGTTTTATATAATCACAGTAAAAAAAAATGCCAATTGTTATTATTTTGTAGTGTAAATTTGTCCTAGTACTTTTGATTGCTATTTGTTTCATTTGCTAATTATATTATATTATATTATATTATATTATATTATATTATATTATATTATATTATATTATATTATATCAGAAAAACAAGATGTTCTTGGGAATAGAATGACTCTTCTGCTGTATTTTTACCAGGAATTTTGGAACATTGTTTATGAAAGGAAGATTTTCAAATGATCTTGAACCTAGTGGAGGGAGAAGGGTTAGGGATGTGTGCATTAAATTCTAGCAGCTAAATATGGAAGAAATTACTCTATGGGTTTGGGTCTTATGGTGCTACAGAAAAAAATTAAACCTAAAACATAACCAGGCATTGACACTGACCCACAATGCCAGCTGATGGCAGAACAAATGGAGCCTATGTATCACCTCTGCTAAAGAAGGCAAAACAATTATCAATTCATGATTCTGATTGAAAATTTGAGGAAAAATCAAATATAATATGGATATCATAATAATATACGCTGCCAAATAGACTTTATCTTTGAGATGAATATTTTTCATTGACACAGGTGAAACATTCTACATATGTAACATATCTTAAATGATGATTCATAAGTGAAACTGTTGTTCCCAGTTTTTTTTCAAACAAATGAAATTTTAATATGGCCTGAATGACAAACTTACCTCACTGATCCATACATGTATATCAAGTAATATCTGGGATATGAGCAATATCGGTGGAAACTAAACAAATGCAGCTTGAATGCCTCATACAAGGCAACTTGTTTTTTTACCATGACAACAGTGTAATGCAAAAATGTCATTTCATAGTGAAAATTAAATGCACTGTAAAGTTGATATCATAACATATTCTTGCCTCCATTTTTACCTAAGTTGTTTTCATAATTCTATTTTTATTATCATACTGTTGTTTGTCAACTTTGTGGGAATCATATTATAAAATGAAATGATGGCAACTGCAGTTTTTCTATTAGAAAGTGCAAAAAAGGTGGGAATATAAATATCCCTCATTTTTCAAATTCACAATAAAATTATTTTACATGATTTTTGTGGCTCAATGTGTCTATCTTACTAAAATCATGAACATTTTGAAATACTTGAATATTTATTGACAATAATATGGTAAAATATCCAAACTTTAGCCAACATTAGGAATTGATGAACAAAACTTTCTCTTCCAACAACGATTGGTTATCATCCCTATCAATGAGCTCTTAAGTACTCAACTCGGTGTTCTGTTTCCCCTATTTGATGTAGATGCTATTAATTACTCAACTCGGTGTACTGTTTCCCCTATTTGATGTAGATGCTATTAATTACTCAACTCTGTGTACTGTTTCCCCTATTAGATGTAGATTTAGAGCCTTTTAAAATTTGACTTCTTCTCAGCAATATCATTAAGTCAGATATGATGACATATGAAATTCACATATTTGGTCTCGTGAATTTATCTTGATGAAAGTGAACACTAAACAAGAGTCTCTTGAAGGGACTTATGCTCTACCCGTACTCTCCGAAAAGAAATTTATGGAACTCAAGATAAGACCATTTCTTCTTTTTAACCATGCAAAACCATCTCTGATATTCTTCAGCCACGTTGACAGCAATGCTGGGTGTAAGATCGGCACAATTACATTTAAAGCACACTAAACATCATTATGAGACTTTTGGTGAAAACCCCATGTTGATATGACCATCCACTCAGGCAAATTAGTGACAAGATTTTAAATATGCTCATTGTAGCAGCCATATTTGAGGTCAGATTGGCACAATTTTCATTCAGGCCCTACCGGTACTAGATATAATTAGTCTTCTGGTGAAAACCCCATGTCTACATGACTTTCCATTTGGGAGGAGCAACAATAACAAGATTTTCAAGATGGCTGCCAATTGTCATTGCATGTCAGATCGGCACCATTTTCATTTAATACCAACTATGACATCACAATAAGTATTCTGCCGAAAACCCAATACAGATATGACTTTTCATCTAGGTGGAGTAGCGATAATACTTTAAAAATGGGACCAACTAGACATCATAAGAAGTCTTTTAGTGAAACCCCTGTGTTGATGTGACCATCGATTCAGGGATTAGCAGTAACAAGACTTTCAAGATGACTGCTGTGGTGGGGCCATATTGGATGTCCAAGCAGAATCATTTTCATTTAGGACCAACTAGACATCATAAGAAGTCTTCTGGTGAAAACCCAATGTCAATATGACTTTCCATTCAGGAGGAGTAATGATAGCAAGATTTTCAAGATGGCTGCAGTGGCAGCAATATTGGATGTCAGATTGGCACCATTTTCATTTAGGATCAACTAGACATGATACAAAGTCTTTTAGTGAAAACCCCATGTTGACATGACATCCATTCAGGAGGAGCAGCAATAAGATTTTCAAGATGGCTGCTATGGTGTCTATATTGGATGTCTGAGCAGCATCATTTTCATTCAGGACCAACTAGACCATGGGATAAATGTGTGTGTAAAGTTTCATGGCAATTGCCCAAGTAGTTTAGGAGAAGTAGCATTAACAAGCTTGTGGTAAAAAATGAATGGACAACAGGCCATCCTGTAAGTTTTTCTTCTATGACCAGTAGACTAAAAATTAATAAGGGTGATTCTGAAAGACATGAAATAACTGAAATTTTATATTGTCTATCGAAGCAGCAGACATTTTATTTTGAGGACACAAAATATGACAAACTTAAATGAGATTAACTGAGAAGTAAACTACATGAACATGTCACCCCTATTTTGTCGCCAACATATTTACCCTATCCCAGTTACCAATCTCACCCACATTCTCAATTGTAAGTTGTCCTGGGTGGAATCAGAAAGGTGCAGATCTAATGTTAATATCTTTTATAGCTGAAGTAGATCTGATTGAAATTGGAAGATTGTTCCACTTACTAGTCATGCTGGGTAAATATTAACTTTTATATAAAGAACTTCAAGTCTGAAGTTGAACCAAGTTATTGGAATTTCTCAGTTACTTTGTAAAAACCAACATCTGTGCTTTGTGGTATTAAATCTGTGTTTTATTTTTGGACCATTTACTTTTATTATTTTATAAAAAGTGCATAAATTTCAGTTCAGTCTAAGGGATATGCAAACTGTTCTTGATAAATAATGACAGACCCATTCCCTAATCAGGAAACCTTATGATCATGCAAGTGTTGTTTTTTTTTCTTCCAAATTAAGCAACTTACCCTCAGATTTTTATTCACAAGTACCTTTTTTGTTTAAAATGATAGACTTGTATCCCATTCATATTCACCTAACCAGGTTCCTTGCAGTTCATTGTATACTGATCTGCTCAGACTCGATACTTTTAAGAGCTGTCCTTAGATTCTGTTCTGCCTGGAAGCAAGCAAGCATGACATATGCAGGGTGTATTCTATAACCAAAAATTTAGGCAGAAAATTCACCTTCCATTTCCTTGTTTGTACGGCAGTGGAAAGCTTTTTTTTTCAAGGACTTTTCATGGATTTTTCAAGGACTTTCAAAAGTTACAGTTACATGTACTTTGTTTATCACTGCATAAACAGGTACAAAAGAAAAAGAAAAAAAATGTTAATAACTTCATCGCTGGTCATGCATACTGCTTTGCAGTTGTCCCCCTTAACAGGCCATGCCGAGTTGTGTCACATTCCTTAAACTGAATTAGTCATCTGATTAGCACACAAAGAACAAAGGGACACTTGGGTAACTACCAGTGTTATGTCATTTGATCCACCCTATTTTATTCCATTTTATTTCTTTATTTGTTAATTTTGGAAAATACATATATAAAAAAATTATGATTTAAAAACTTGTATCTTTCATTCAGTTTTAATGTTTTGTATTGCGTCAGTGGAGTGTTTGCAAAATTCAAGGAGCTATTAAATGAATTCAAGAACTTTTCAAGGTAAAAACAAGCTTTCTGAAAATAAGGAGTTTTTAAGGCAACTCCATAAATACAAGGTTGTGCAAACCATGCATTCAGAAAAGAAAGGGGGGGGGGGGGGCAGGGGTATCATCTAAATATAGGGGATTTACTGAAGCAAACAAAGGTAGTGCTTGCAAATACAGTAAAACCTGTCTTGAAAGACCTGTTATGAGACACCACACATCTTGAGGGACAAGAATCTCAATGCACAGATTTACTGATTATACAGTAATATGATCTGTCATGGGAAACAATGATTTTTGGTGAAAGGGATGGTCTTTCAAGACAGGTTCTGCTGTATTATTCATGATATTTACACATTCAGTTGCATTTTTGGCTTGAATTATGATCAATTAGTATTAAATCCAACAATCACCCATACTAGAATAGACCTGCATAAAACATTAACACTGTCATCATGTTTATCATATTTATCCATCTGCGAAGCACATCCAACTGCAAACAGCATATACCCAAATCTGCCATCATATTAAGTGCTGCCTTATCGCTTTGTTCTTCGATTTAAAACAAAAGTACACTGAACAGCCTAGTCACTGATCTCCTATTGTATTATGTGGCAACAGAGTGGACTTTACACTGTCCACAATTACACAATTAGGCTGGTGTCACAGATGAACACAATGCTGTACTTTTTGCGTTAAGGATGATTGCTTGCAAACTTTTGGAGTTGGAACTTTTTGAAAAGCTGATATTTTACATACTTATTAGGTAATGGTCCAAGCAATACAAAATCACTTAAAAATTTATGGACTGGCAGTGTTGCACCTTAAGTGATTCCAGATGACAATCTCCAACCCCAAACCACCAGTATGCCCCTAAATTTAATAAAAAATCTCTGTACCTTGATCATTTTAGGGGGAAAAGAGGTACATACAATGTTTCCCTGACAGCTAAACCAACGTGCAATACTGGATTTATGTACATTTTCTTGTTCTTTTACTTGCTAATAATTAAATTTAGTTCAAAATCATGTCTATGAACTCACTACTTTCTCATGGTTTTTCCTCTTATTCTGCACGGTCTCCGCATGCTGCTTAATGCGTTTCTCGAGTCTCTGAAAAACTTCTGTTTCTGCAGTTTTCCTTGTCACAGTCACAAAGATCTGCTCTCCTGGGGAGCCATTACTGGCTGGTTGCACACTAAATGCTATGTGGCACTTGTATTTTCTTTGTAAAGGAAAAATATGTCCTCCGCCATACCCTATCAAATTGCCAAGATACTGCTTGTCAAAATTTGGAACAGCAAACCTATGTATCTCATCTTTGGCTTTTTGATAATTTGGGTCATTAAGTAATGGTGGAGGTTCTAGTAAGGAAAAGTCATTCTCTAGAGCTTTACGCAGAATATGGACAAACCGGTGTGCACTAGTTTTGTGTTCATCAGGATTATTGTTGTCTTTCAGCTTCTCTATATATTTCTGTAATCTTAAAAAGACTGACTCTTGTTTATGCAGGACATGGGTTTCAACAAAATTCCAGGATTCCTGAAGCTGAGTATCTGTTATGTCATCGAAAGGGTCATCTGGATCTGGAAGAAAATAAGGAAGAAAAATCATCAGAATACAGTTACATCACCTGGTTACATTATAAAAAGCCAAAAAATGCAAATAAACACTTTTCATTGCTGTTATGCTGAAGCAATACTATACTATAATCTTTTTTAATCTTGCCTACTTCAAATTTTTTCTTTTTACTGTCTAATATTGCTGACTGTTGAAGAAATAGTTTAAAATATGATTTATATCAAGTTAACATAATTGAAAAGAAATAATTAGTTTACAAACCCACACAAGAAGAAGAGTTCTCAATAAGACTTCAATAAACTAGGTATTTTACTTGCTCATTATGATGGGATATAATAATTATAAAATACCTTATTTTATTGAACAATGTAAAATACAAATTGTGATACCAGACTTAGTCTTATTCATCAAGACATTAATCATGCCTTTTAGAATGCATCAAATGGCTTAGTGACCATGGCTAATTAAAGGTGCATTTGATTATATGGCTCGCTTTGAGGGAGAGTCTCTCATTGATCAAGTACTATCATTTCAAACATGCACAAAATATCTTGAACTTCTCACAATAGCAATGTTTATATTAATCAAATATACCTTCATAAAACATAAGACTGAGCTTACAGCAGGTGCAATATGCTAGCTACTTTGAACAAAATGCTTAAAGAAAAATTGTTCTGCCTATTTTGCACACATTAAAAAATTTGGAAGCCAGTGAAAAAAATCGCAACACTTCAACGGAAATCGTCATTAGCTGTACTTTCTTTTATTGTCTCAAATGGATCTTTATATTCTATTCTATCTCAGAAATTTATGATATAGATTAGATCTTACATGGTTTGTCTTTTTACACTATGAACAACTTATTCATGTAGTAGATAAATTATCTGATGCAACCACTTGTGGACGCTATTAAATAGATCACAAAAAAATTGTGAAATAATGACCAAAATGACCAATTGTGCCTACAAACTCTGACATCATTGCAAAATGGCAACAATTTTATGAAACTTACAGCAGAGATCATTTCCCTATCCTATACAAATCTTCCTTATTGGTTTCCCGAGTTTACATCATAATCTGTATTTGCAACTACATGTATATATATTTTTAACCAGTTTTAACTGTTTGTATGTCTTTCTGTCCATCTGTATCTAACTGTAAAAAGTCTTAGGTTAAGGTTTAACCCATACATGTGATTCTACTGACAGTAGGCCAGAAATACAGTTTTAAAGGCCATCTACTCCAAATACCGTTTAGTAATTAAAATCTACCGTTTTTGAAAATTAAAAGAATTTTAATTTTTTAAAATTAAAAATACCCAAACACAGTACTTTTACACGTTCTGTCAACACATTAGAGAAACCAGCCAGAATCAGTCTACTGGGGACCGGAAATGTTCCACCTGTACAATGACCGGTGCGATGATATGTGGCGGAGCAATAGGATTAGAATTGTTAAAAAACAGCCGACATATGTACACAGCAAGCTGCTAATTGATTACCTTATTGTTGGAATTTGGGGAGTTTAAGGCCAAATGCGGGATGTTTTTTTGAGGTGTTGTAAGTAATAAAGGGATGAAAGGTGGTCCATGATGTCTTCTGAGCCTTTGAAGAAAATTGGCTGACCCTTGGCGGAGGGGAGATAAAATGAACAGACCGACCATAAAAAATGATTTTGGCAGACACACTAGAGTAAGTATTTTGATTTTTGTCCTGTTTAATTGTTATTGTATTTTCCAGATGTTTTAAGAGGACAGCTCTTACATTTTTTGTTCAATTCTAATTGTGTGATTTCTCCTAATGCTAAGAAACCACTGGCTAAGAAATATTACAAGTTCAACAACGCTTTTATATCAGAGTTTAAGTGTGTGCAGGTGAGTAGCAAAGGTTCAGAGTTTGCAATGTGTGTTTCAAAGATTTGTGTCTTTTGTATTTCATAAACTTTTTGAAGTTTTCATGCACATAAATTTAGTTTAAGTCCTTGATAAAATATGTAAGTTCAAAATATATTACAGGATAATTAATTTTAAAGTTTGGATAAATTATTCATAAAAGCATAAATACATGTACATCATGTGTTTTTTTTTCATTCTTATTTCACATCTAAATCAATCTTTATTTTTTTATTTACAGTGGTGAAACTTGACAACAGATATTTGGATCTGAGCCATGAAGAGAAAGAAGCCCTTGAGGATGAGACTCGGGAATACATCTTAAGTCCAAGTTATGAACTTCCTCCTCGGTGTGAATATAGCTTGGAGGAGTATTGGAGAGAAGTCAGCAAACTTACAAACTGAAGTTAGAACTCTTTTGCAGGCTGAGCATGGCTGTCCTGTGATTACAACATTCTAATGCTGATACAGAAAGGACATTCTCCATTCTTCACAAAATTCAAAGTGATTCAAGGGGAAATCTGGACCAGAGAACTATTGAGAACCTGTTAAGTGTGAAGCTTAATAATCACAATGAATGTCATCAGTGGTCACTAGACAGTGATCTTGTGAAGGAAACTAAAAATACTATTGGATTTTATAAAAGAAAAATCTTTGCAGTGAACTATCAGATAAACAACCCTTCCTTTTTCATTATTCGCCCATATATTGACTCATAATAATAAATTATTATTGTAACATTTTCCATCAGAATCTGAATCTGATTCCTGTTCAAACTTGCTATTTTATTACAGTATGATGATAATACATATTATGGCACAAAAAAAAGCACTTGTTTTGTTTTCCATCCCCTTGAAATGTAAAATTTATGCAGATAAAAAATCTACTGGTTTAAAGGCCAATCGACTGATCAAAATTTGTAAATCTACTGGTTAGAAATCCTAGTTCTGTCACATGTATGTTAACCTATTTTACACATTGGGATGTACCGCATCAACACAGCTATTAAATACTATACATGTAGTTTAAACCCAAAGAAAATTAGAAACCTCAACAAATTTCAAATAACTATTTCTCTCTCTCTCTCTCTCTCTCTCTCTCTCTCTCTCTCTCTCTCTCATACACAGAAACTTTTTCTCAGTGGAAAAATAGAAGCCAGATTACATTTAAAATACATCATAGATCAAAAATTTATCAAGATGCAAAAGGTTTCTTCCAACATTTTATACAATTAAAATCATTCAAGAAAAATGGCTAGTAACTCTATCTCTCTCAGTCTCTGGAAAACAGAAGTTACAATAAGTACGTAATCAGTGAAAAATTGTGCCATGCCACATGTTTATTCTGACATTTTATACAGTTAAAACCATTATGATGGTGCTTTTACAAGTCAACTGTTATGATACATGTGTTACCCTTCCAAGAAAAGTGCAGACTAACTCTTTTTCTCTCTTGATAAGATATGCTGTAGCTATTTATCTTGGAACACAATAATGGTCCAACAAGTACATGTAAGTTGATTGGATAAGTTTAAAACTGAAAACAATATTAACTTGAAGAAAAACTTTTAAAATTTGTCCAGTACAGACTAACTGGTTCTACGCCTTTTTTTTGTTGCTGTACTGTGTAAATGTATGTGAAATATCTTTAGGCATTTAACATAGGATTTACACTGTTGTGCTGTGTACATGTACGTGAAATATCTTTAGGCATTTAACATAGGATTTACATTGTTGTACTGTGTACATGTATGTGAAATATCTTTAGGCATTTAACATAGGATTTACACTGTTGTACTGTGTACATGTACGTGAAATATCTTTAGGCATTTAACATAGGATTTACATTGTTGTACTGTGTACATGTATGTGAAATATTTTTAGGCATTCAACAGGTGTTTTTTTCGGGCGTAAAACTAATTTTAATTATTTAATACTTACCTATCACTATTGTTAAGCATACTCTTTCCATAATTGAAAAACCATGCTAGATGAACCATCCTCCTCTTCTAGAAATTCCTAGAACTCATTGACCCAGTCAGACCTACATCATCAACTCATGTGCAATAGCGCATCCTTATTCTCTTAAAGGACTTTTGGCTAATGAAAGACATCAGAGTGGGGTGGGAAAAGGGCATCTAATAATGACAGGTAACTATTACATACTCTCCTAAAAAACTACATTTTAATATCATTAATACATCAGCTGTCACTACTTTTAAGCTGAATTTGTTGGACTGTGGGGGATTCACCTTCTAGCCAAGCCACTCAACTGCCGTTATAAGCTGCAGTCTTGGTCACTGTTTGTCTAGCAACAACTTGACCCAGCGAGAAAAGACCTTGGCTTTGGTTTGATAAGGACCAAAGTTAAAATGAGAAAGTCATGTGCAATGGCCAAAATGCTGCCTTCATAAAATCTTCTAAAGATGAGTGATTGAGATAGGTCCAAGAAGTAGCAATAGCCTTAACTTCATGGTCTTTAAACCTCATGAATGAGAGGTCTCTCTTAGTGAGAGACCAATAAGATATCTTGATGGTTTGAGTGAATTCCATCTAGAGATGGTGGTTGCTGAAATATCAGTTAAGCCCCTTAAGGAGAAATTTAAAAAAACCTTTCCCTACCTTCCTTCTACCTTGGCAACTGCTAAGCTGAACGTCGGTGCCCTAACTGGGCAAATGAACCTATCTTGGTCATTCCCAGCACAGATGCGACTGAGACTGTGGATCTTTAGCAGGGATGGAAGTACTGATGGAAGCTGTTTTTTTGTAAGGAAACCTGGCAGACATAACCAAGGAATAGAATCTTAATTCTCAATGAACCATAACATCCCTCCTCTGTTGATAAAACATGTAGTTTGCTTCTTTTCCATGATGACACTACATCTAGAAAAAGATGGTTTAAGCGTAAGATTTTTTAATGTAGCCTCACTCAAAGGTTAATAAGGGTTTTTTGTCAATACCCACAAAACACATGAGAGATTCAATCTTGGCACCAACAAGCGAAACACCGGTCTCTTAAGCTCAAAATACTTAATAAGATCCACCAAAGGAGGATAGAAGCCAATGGATTGATCTTTGGAGAATTTAAGAATGTCTGAAGGGCTGCCCTATAAACCTACATTGCAAAGACTGAAGAAGATCTCTCCTAAAAAAGGAGGAGTAGAAAATCTGCTACTGCAGCAAGAGAGGGAAAGCTAAGAATAATGTTTTTTTGTAGTGCAACAATCACAAAAGATTCTCCGCTTGGCATCACAGGCCTTAAATGTCTCACAGCCTGGATGATGCAGTCAGCAACCTTGCTTGATTTTGTTTGTGGTTTTATGGGTTTAACGCCATTTTTCAGTACATGATGGGCTATTCATGGTGGCCAGTATATCTGGTGCAGGATGAAACTGGGAAAACCCCAGGAAGAACCACGAACCCACAGGTAGCTACTGGCAAGCTTTATCACATACCCACAATGGCTAGGCCTGAGACTCGAATCCATGTGGACAGAGGTGAGATATTAGTGATCTGTAAATGCGAGTGCCTTAGACCACTTGGCCAACTGGGGCCCCCAACCTTACCTGAAACTTCACCTGGCATATAGATCACTCGTGATAAGCTACATGTGAAGGTAGAGAATATGAGGATTGGTGTAAAACAGAGTACCTTTGCTTTGTGAAAAGAATATCTTCCACTGAGGTAATACTCTGGGTTTGTCGTTCAAATGGTCGAGGAGATCACTGACCCAAGACCTTTAAGATCACAGAGGTGATATCAGGACAATCTGAGCTGTGGATGTCCTGACCTTGTGCACTGCCTGTGGAATGAACCTTAAGGGAGGGAATGCACAAAATGAACAGTCGATCCCACCTCAGGCTGAACCAGTTCAAGGCCAAAGGATTTTGGTCTGGAACTGGGGAAACATAACTGGAGGCCTGTTATTGAGTTTCGCTGCAAACAAGTCCAATAGAGGTTTCTCCCACAGAATGAAAAGAGACTCTGCAACTGTTAGGACTACCTTGCCTGTTCTGGACAAACTGTCCACTAGGATAGTTCCTTTCCTGGAATGTGATGAAATTGGAGTGTAATCTGACATGATCTATGCAACCTTTCCATTGAAGAACACAGTTCAAATTGTTATGTTTAGGAGACTCGCATCCTGAGAACAATGTCCCTGAAGAAGTACTCCGTCTGACTCTAAGTGAACCCCTCCCCTTCCACTTCATGAATCTAACCTATTAGTGTACAGACAGGAGTAGGCTTCTGGAACATGAAGAGGACCTCCCATGAAAATTTTATCTTGATTGTACCACCACATGAGGTGGTACTGAAAAGTCGACCCTATAGAAATTTGATCTGACAGCGAATCCTTGTGTGGTTTCCAGACCACCAACAGCAGAAACTGAAGAGGATGTAAATAGAGTCTGCCTTAGGATACCAGATCCACCGCAGAATTCAAGGTTCCCAGAAGCAAGAGATAAAGGCGAACTGACAAGGATGTCTTAGCCTGTAAAGTCCTCAACAATTCCTGGGTTTTGAGTGAGGAAGCAAGAGCAGATCTGTTCTATGCATTAACCCCCAAAAGTCTTTCTAAGTCTAGAAAGAATCTTTGTGTCACCTGAGCACACTGGCTTAGGGCACAAATCGGGGAAGGAGGCAATATACTTTATTTACGGCCTTGTAGAATGACTATGTCTCCTCCTCTTCAACCATGTGGGACACTTGGTGGGAGGGGTCTGGAGATCCTAGGAGAAGAGGGTGTACCCTCTCCTGATTATCAGCATATTCCTGAGAATCTACTATTATAGACAAGGCATTAGACCTGGGGAAGGTCAGGTAATAGGGACATAGATGTTCTGTGATTCTTGACATTGTCTTAAGTACGAGAATTTTTCTCATCCCTCCTAAGAATCTTAGTGGAAGGGGGACTAACTCTCTCCTTCCATGATGACCTCTCTTCAGTAACGTGTGGTGATCTTTGAACCCCAGTACCTGTACTTGCAGGGGGTCATATTGAAGACATACATTATGGTACAGGATGATCTCTTTCTTGAAAGGGGAAACCAATTTTTTCTAGTAAAATATGTTTCTCCAACAATACTTACCCAATCATAATACCTTAGAAGAACTACTACTATCTCACAAATCAGCCCTCCCAGGCTAAAACATTTTAGCTAAAAAGCTAAAAGTTATCTGCCCACCTAGGTGGCAGTTACAGGGATTGTCACCCAATCCCGTGAATACTTCAGTTACTACTGGAGCGGAATGCACGCTCTCCATATGGATGTAACTGCAGGGAGGGTGTATATGTATTATGATGGGTAAGTATTATTGAAGAAACCTATTTTTGTATCTGTCTTGCAAAAAATGTAACACAAAACTTTAACATTTTTGACAATGCCAATGACACAGTTGACAATGCCAATGACACTGTCAAACATGCAAATCACACTGCTAACAATGCCAATGACAGTCACTTCCACCATAAAAAGTGCTACATGCCTCATGAAGTAAACACAGGCAAGCCAATCGATCAAAGCGCAGACAGATGGCCAGACAGGAATCCAGAAACTGGAGATAATTTGCAATCTGTCTTACAATCCGAACATGATTGGAGGGAAATATGGAAACTGACAGGATATGAGAGAAGGCTGTTTACTGGAGATGATTAATGGATGAGTTGTAAAAGCCCTACCTGTAACTCCTCTATTTCGATCCTCACAGACACAGACTCTACTGGGTACAAAGTCTATATATTTGGTCCTGATAACAGTATTACGAAGCTTGTTCAAAACTCCCTGGAATTCGCTTCTGCTCCGAAAATCGTGGACAAGGCACGAATAGTAACCATCGTCATAATCACCCATTTTCCTGTTATCTACAATGATGTAAAGCAATAAGGAATCAAATGTTAGCCTTACATATTGACTGGTCAAGGTCAATGCTATATTGAAGCATATATAAAGTGCACCCATGTAATTGTGAACAGCTTAGATTTAGATCTGATGTAACTTGATGCACTGGCTAACAAAGGTCTATGCTGTATTGACACATACATAAGGTGTACCCATGTAATTGTGAACAGTTTAGATTTACATCTGATGTAACTTGATGCACTAACTAATAAAGGTCTACATCTACATCAAATTCCTGATCATATTCATATATATATATATATATATATATATATATATATATATATATATATATATATATATATATATATATATATATATATACAAGTATCTAAGGATTGAAATCTGTTTTAAATGGTTAACTTCTATATAAACTCATAAGTGCAGATTCATACAGTCCACATGCTTTCAGAAGAAAAGTCTTGGGCAGTAAATACAGATTTCATAATGAATAAAGTTCAATAAATCAGGATCTGAAAACTTGAATATGGTACTTTTAGCAACATGGATACCTCGGTACTAGTATTGTAGGATAACTTTAAGATGATTGATAAGCAAGTAACCTGAATAAAATACTTCAACTTTAATGAAATGTTGGCATAAAAATGATATACAGTACAGAAATATGTTGAGATCTACATACATGGGATTCTACCAGCGGTAGGCCAAAAATACAGTTTTAAAGGCCGTCTACCGCACATACTGTTTAGTAGTCGAAATCTACCGCTTTTGAAATTTCAAGGAAAAATTTTTTAAAATAAAAAAGACCTGGTATTTTTACGCGTTCTATCAACACGTTAGATAAACCAGCCAGAACCAGTTTACTGGGAACCGGAAATGTTCCACCTGCGCTACAACCGGTGCGATTATGTGTGGTTGAATAGTCGGATTACAATTGTTAAAGAACAGCTAGCATGTATACACAACAAGCGGCTAATTGATTACCTTATTGTTGTAATTTGGAGAGTTTAAGGCCAAATGCGGGATGTTGTTTGAGGTGTTATAAGTAATAAAAGGATCAAAGGTAATCCATGATGACCACGAGTCTTTGATTAAAACTCGGCCGACCTGTTGTGGAAGGAAGATAAAATAGACAGACCGACCAAAAATGATCTCGGCAGAAACACTCGAGTAAGTATTTTGATTTGTTGTCTTTTAATTGTTCTTGTATTGTTCACGATGGTTTAAGATGAATATTTAAGGGCAGCTTGTATATTTTTTTTTTTCAATTAATGTCAAAATACCGAAACATCCGCTTTCTCCCAATGCTAAGAAGCCACCAGATAAGAAATACTACAATAAGTTTAACAACGCTTGGATACCAGAATTTAAGTGTGTGCAGGCGAGTAGCAAAGGTCACGAGTTTGCATTTTGTGTTTCATGCAAAGTGGATTTTAAGATAGTATATGGAGGAAGAAATGATAAAAACGTATTACTTAATATTTAATTTTGAAGTTGGGATAAATTATTAAAATCATGTGTTTTTCAACTGTTTATTTCAAGTCTAAATCTAATTTGTTTAAAATTAATTACAGTGGTGAAACTTGCCAACAGATTTTTGGACCTAAGCCTAGAAGAGAAACAAGCCCTTGAGGATGAGGCTCAGGAATATATATTAAGTCCAAGCCAGGAACTTCCTCCTCTGGGTGAAATGAGCTTGGAGTAATATTGGAGATCAGTCAGCAGCTTCAGAAACCCAGCAACAGAAAAACTTAAGTTAGAACTTCTTTCCAGACTGAGTGTAGTTGTCCTGTCATTGCCACATTCCAATGCTGACACAGAGAGGACATTCCCCATTCTTTGGAAAATCCAGAGTGATTCAAGGTGAAATCTGGACCAGAAAACTATTGAGAGCCTGCTAAGTGTGAAGGTTGACAATTACAGTGAATGTCACCAGTGGTCACTAAAAATGCCTGAGGATTTTATACAAAATCTTTGCAGTGAACTGTGAGATGTACAACTCTTCCTTTTTCATTTAATTGACAATATACTGGCTCATATTAACTAACTATTATTGTAACATTTTCCATCAGATTCTGAATCGGATTCATGTTCAAAATTTGTGTTTTATTATAATGTGAAGAGAATACATATTATGTGAAAAAACACACTTGTTTTGTTTTCAATCCCCTTAAAACACGTAAAATGTATGCCGATAAAAAATCTACTTTTTTAGAAGCCAATCTACTGATCAAAATTTGTAAATCTACTGGTTTGAAATCCTGGTTCTGTCACATGTATGGATCTATACATCAGCTTAATGTACAACACATAAGAAAATGATGCCATTACAAATCTGTATGATTGTACTTTATCTTTAAGCAATTAAGGAAAGTACATTTTTTTTATACGACACAATATTCCTTTCAATTAGCAGTTTCCAACCAAAATCTTGTTTAACTAAAAGTTAGTGTTTGTACAACACAAGGGGTGGATATATCACTATTATGTTTTGCAGTCCGATGGGGTACCAAAAAGGGAAACTACGGTAGCTCACATTTTCAATGGATAAACATTTCAGTTGGTCGAAGAGCGATGGTAGCTGAAAAATAGCAAAATCGGTTAACCTGTGCTATATTTCTCTAATGAAATGAATATTTCAAATTTGGCCTAAAGTTCCTGGGTAAACTAACCAGGGAATGTGTCACTGCATCGCTTATTCAAGCAGCAAGACTTCGATCCATCCGACCAGAGGTCAAACCAGACTTGAATTTTAGGGGGAAGTGACCTCTCCTTTTGGACAGTATAGGGAGAAGTGAGAGCAGAACAGGGAGAAATGGCAGCATAGCAAGAAATGCAATATATATATATATATATATATATATATATATATATAGTGTGTGTGTGTGTGTGTGCTCTGGTTCTCTTATTTTATTTTAACCGTGTTCTGTATTTCTCATTATGCAAATTTGCATTTACCGGTAAGATTGGTTTTAAGCAATACTTTATCTTCGGGTAGAAAATTCTCTATGTTGTATGTATATTATAAACACATGTATCATACTCATATGCAGTGCATTCATATTTGAAAGTGTGTATGTATATATAAAGAGAAATAAGCAATGTATTTTGGCCATATGACTTCAAAAAAAGCATAGCAGAAACAATACATTGTAATTAATTTTAAGTGACAGGAGTACCTAGATTATAGTACTGTAATTACAAATAGGTAAAAAATGCCACTTAAAGAACACGTTTTATTTTTGTTAGTTTCTTCACTAGAAATGGCAGTCTATATGAGAGGACATGTACATATATCTTCAACATCACAGTGTTCATCCTTTCACCGATTAGTAATCTCAACTTTACAACTGCATTTTGAGGGAGCTGATTCTAAATTAAATGTGAATCTTTGAATGTCATTTTTGGGTGAGGTTTTTGAAAGCAGATGCATCTATTTTAAGAAACAGGAATTTTTTAAATATGTCCACTCAATTTCTAGCTTCGTTACAACAAGTCCTAGATAGGATTGAAAATGTATGGTTTTAATATTTGTCTACGTACTCGTAATAACATCGTGTATTGGTTGGATATTTTTTTCTTTGCTGCTTTTTTTTCAGATTTTCAGAAAAATTAGAGACATAAGAAAACAACCTTGACCTTAAGTTACAGTGCTTATCGATTTCAGAAGCATTGTCCCATACATTTCTGACCAACGAATATTTATTTTTAGGCTAAATCTTTTATCACATATTGGTTACACTTTGCTTTCTACGAATTGTATAATTTCCTTAAATGTGTGTGCACAGTGAATTACGAAAACAGACAGTCTAATGAAGATATATTTCCAAGACACTGCGATTATTACCCCTTAGCAGGTTAACTTACGGTTTCAAACTGATTTTATGAAGAAAATAATGCATGCACGTCAGTTAAAATCTTCAAAATATACATTTAAAAAGTGCTTTCACCAATTCTATTCTCAAAACACAAATTAATATTTATAATATAGATGATTAGTTTGGAAGTGTAAGTTAAGTTTTCATCATCATATGATAACTTGATGAAATTGGGCAGCAATATCTTGTGGGGGGAAAGAGTTAATTGGTCAATCAGCTATTAAAACACAAGCCTGTGATTGTGTAAGAGTTTGTTTTGTTGACGCAATTGATATGAACTCCTGCGAAGGCAACAAGCAATCCATTTCGCCTGGGGCTTAACAATTACGTATCTGGGTTGAGGGAGCATCTCAAAAGCCTTAAACTACTGTTACTCGGTGTAGATATAAAACAAAATCGACAGGGCGAAGTCATTTTTGCTTTCCTAATAGAAGAAGGCAAAGTTTACATTTAAACTAAACTTAGTTGCCAACTTCACCTGGTAGTGTGACTCCTGCATCCCAATCATAAATATCAGGGTTGACTTCTTACATTGTAGGACTATACCACAATGCTGCACTGTTGTTTACATTTACTGCAAAAAAAAACTGTAGCCAGTAGTCCCAGCCGCATGGACTGCCTATTTGTCTACCCTTGAACACGCACCATCACACTAACTCTATTTGAACACCACCCCCAATCTGAGATTTCATCCTCTTGGCTAAGTCCCTCAGAGGGTTAACATTAGCTGCATTTTAATTTTATCTTTTGATCTCCATTTAGCATGTGTGAATATATATATATATATATATATATATATATATATATATATATATATATATATATATATATACAGGGGTCACGCTACCTGGCGAAGTGGGCGACTAAGTCGCCGAAAAAATGTAAACTTCGCCTTCTTCTGTTAAGAAAGCGAAAACTACTTCGCCCTGTCATTTTTTTTTTAAATCTACACCGAGTGACAGTAGTTTAGGACTTTTGAGATGCTCCCTCAACCCAGCCAAGTAGTTAGTATTTAATTATGCTCTATGCGAAATGGATTGCATGTGGCCTTCGCAGGTGTTCATATCAATTGCGTTAACAAAACAAACTCTTGCGCATTCACAGCCAAGTGTTTTAATAGCTGATTGACCAATTAACTCTTTTCCCCTGCAGGATACCGCTGCCCGATTTCCGCAAGTTATCATTATGGTGGATGAAAACTTAACTTGTGTTTCGAAACTAAATCATCTATGTGTAAATAACAATTTGTTTTTTATAATAGAATTGGTGAAAGCACTTTCTAATTTATATTTTGAAGATTTAAACTGCCCTGCTTGCATTATTTTCTTCATAAAATCAGTTTGAAACCGTCAGTGAACCTGCCAAGTGATAATATTAATGGCGGACATCGCCGTGTCTTGGAAGTACGTCTTCATTAGACTGTCTATTGTCGTAATTCACTGGACACGCACATTTAAGGAAATTATACAATTCGTAGAAAGCAAAGTGTAACTATTATGTGATAAAAGATTTAGCCTAAAAATAAAAACGTGTTGGTCAGAGACGTATGGGAAATGCTTGTGGAATCCATAAGCGCTGTAACTTAAGGTCAAGGTTGTTTCTCACAGTTCTCATTTTTGTGAAAATACGAGAACAACTAGCAAACAAAAAAAATATTAAACCAATACACAACGTTATTATGAGTACGTAGACAAATATTAAAACCATACATTTTCAATTCTATCAAGATTGTTGTAACGAAGCTAGAAAGTGAGTGGTCATATGAAGAAAATTCCCGTTTCTAAAAATAGATGCATCTACTTTTTAAAACTTCACCAAATAATAAGTCAAAAGAATCACATTTAATTTAGAATCAGCTCCCTCAACATGCAGTTGTAAAGTTGAGATTACTCATCAGTGACCACTGTGGTTTGAATGGCTGAACACTATGACGTTGAAGACACGCATATACATGTGCTCTCAAGTGCGTGTTATAGTCTAATATAGGGGTTGTTTCAAACTGGTTTAGAAATGTTTTCGACTGCTATATGCTAGTGAAGAAACTAACAAAAAATAAAATTTGTTCTTAAGTGGTAGTTGCTTAAGTATTTTACTAATTTTTAATTACAATACTGTAATCTATGTACTCTTGTCAGTTAAAATTAATTACAATGTATTGTTTCTGCTATGCTTTTTTGAAGTCATATGGCCAAAATACATTGCATATTTCCCTCCATCTAAACATGTACTCTTTCAAGTATGAAAACACTGCATATGAGTATGATACATTCATATACTTAGAAAATGTGTTTATAATATACATACAATATAGGAGAATTTTCTACCTGAAGATGATGTTAAATGCAAATATGTATAATGACAAATACAGGGCACAATTCAAATAAGAAAACCAAAGCAAACACACACACACATATATATATATATATATATATATATATATATATATATATATATATATATATATATATATATATATATTGCGTTTCTTGCTATGCTGCCACTTCTCCCTGTTCTGCTCTCACTTCTCCCTATTCTGTCCAAAAGGAGAAGTCACTTCTCCCTAAAATTCAATTCTAGCTTGACCCCTGTATATACATATATATGCCTCATAATTTCCCCCAAAATGTAACATGGCAGCTATATATTTGTAAAATTTAATATAAAACATTCAAAAGGAGACATAACAAGTTGTGACAAAAAATAAACCTTTGATATACCTAATTATTAAATGTACCAGAAAATGTTTCATTTTTGGTTCTGGATTTGCTTCTGCTTTAGTGTTAGTATTATCTTTCCATAATCAACTGGTTTCCTTTCAAACTAATATCACTTTTTCTTTCACAAAATTATATTATAGAATTTCACCCAGCAACATTATTTTATTGCACTCTACAGATTTTAATATTTATTTTTAACTGACAAAAAGCTGATATGCTAACTCAACAATACATAACACCTGATTAACTGTCATTTCTCGTAAAGTTGGATTGTGAAATAGTATTTCATCAGGTCCCCAAATAAGTCTTGGAAAATATCTCAGTTAGTTGTTGTTGCCAGTACCTTACTGTCCTAATTCGGGCCTAGGCTTAACATATTTTGTTCTAAAAGTATCATGTGCTGACATTACAACACGCACCACATGGTGTGGGGACTGACATAATGTCTACAATCTGTGGAGCCTAGGCTAGGGCAATCATTCAATTATAGGGCGTTTGATATGTCTAGGAGATAAACTTTCACACCTCTTTTGTCTTGTGTTCTGTAGCTATAGAGTGTCTGAACAATTGGGAAAACATAATGACCAAACACGCTTAACTGGCAACACATCTATTGATTATCCAACAAAGAAACAATGTAGTCAAATGGTCTAAGGCGCTCGCCTTTACTGATCACTGCCATCTTGCCTCTGTCCGGGTGGGTTTGAGTCTTGAGCTCGGCCAATGTGGGTATGTGAGAAAACTTGCCAGTAGCTTCCTGTGTGACGATGGTTCTTCCTCTACCAGTTATTCTGGTTGCCATGTATAGCCTATCATGCTGATAAATGACATTAAACCCACGAAACCACAAACCATAACAATGTAGTCAGCTCTGAATTAAGCTTAGCCAGCAACATCTTTATTGATTGTCTGACAAAGAAACAATCTGTAAACCAAACCTAGCGACCTCTGAATTTAATTTCATTAAGGTGTTTATCTGGCAGAATAATGGATGAACAAATTAAAGACAAGTTGATTTAATGATATTTGAGAACTCCTATGAGCGATGTCTGGTTGCTCACTGTATGAACAGTGAAACCCCACTATAACGCGATATTTGGGATCCATAAAATTCGATTGCGGAAAAAGCGGGGTCGCGTTATTGCGAAGTTATACTATATTTTACTTTATTCAGAGAAAAACGTATACACGTCTAATGTATAGCATGAAAAGGGTATCAACACCGTTTACTATCTGATATCGATCCGTCTTTGTTTTACCACATGACAACCCTTTGATTGAGCCACGAGTTTGATACTTGTTCAGTGCCAAGTAACAGAGAGTGGTTATTTGAACTCCCCGTGATCTTGCCGCCCAAGCTCAGTCTCTACATAAGCACCCACATATGACAATCTTTGATCTTGCCGCCCAAGCTCAGTCTCTACATAAGCACCCACATATGACAATCATTGATCAACCACTGCATTGTCTGGTGCTTGGTTATGTATGCAGTTAAAGAAGAAACATAAGTCGGCTATTGTTTGCGCAATGATTGTATACAGGATGAATTGAAGTCCAGTGCACGTGTTGGCGGCTTACGTTTTTTGGTGTTTATTAAATCGTGAGAGTCTTTTATCAACCACCACATTGCCTGATGCTCCGTTGGGTATGCAGTTAAAGAAGAAAAACATGTCGGCTATTGTTTGAGCAATGATTGTATACATAATGAATTGAAGACAAACACAAAGAAGACTTACTGGCTTTACTCATGGATCAGTAATAAGTAACATTTCCGATAATGTTTATTTTGGCATAACACTTCAAGAAATTGGTGAAATTGTTAAATTTCAGAGGCCACGCCACGTCGAATTCATACGTGATATCTTCCCCAAAATGATAATAAACTTTTTATACACTATTTCTCATACTTTAAAAAAAAAAAAATTTCCGTGTACAAGAAAAATACATGTACCTACATGTATATAAAATGTCAGGTACCACGCCACAAAAGTATTATACTCGAATTCATATGCGATCTCTTCCCCAAAATGATACTGCAATATACACATTTGATACACTATTTAATGTACTTTGAAAAAAAAAAAATTTCATGTGCGAATGAATATACGAAATTTTGGGAGCCACGCCACAATCGCGTTATATCGGAATTCGGATTATAGTGGGGCGCATTATAGCGGGGTTTCACTGTACCATTCAAATCCTTTGACCTACCAGACATATCCCCACCTAATACTGGGATAATATATATATATATTTTATTGATATAGATACACACACAGAGTGAAACCCATCAAAACTGAAAACCGTTGGGACCCCAAAAAAATGTTTCAGTTTTGAGAAGTGTTCAGTTCACTGCGATTTTTGCAGATATGAAAAAAAAGTCTTTTTGTAAGCACTTTTGTGACGAGAGAGAAAGAGAGAATGTAATTATGAGCGTATCAGTGTCTGTGTGTGATGAGTACACAAAATAAAGAAAGCTGTGATTTTTTTCAAATTTAAATACATGTATTTAATGAAGAATTAGCTGAACAATATATGTTCATTCAGAAAATCACATCCTGTCACATAAATACAGCTGTTCCACACAGAAATAATCCTTGTCACAAGAAACATGTGAGGAATGAGATACTTTTATAACTTTACTAAAAGTCCATTAGAATTATGAATGATGCTCCACAATGTTTAAATACTCCATATAATTCATAATGTTCACAGTTCAAGAGCCTTGCTTGAAGAAGGTGTGGAGTGTTGTCTCTTTTTTTTCTTACGTCTTTCTTTAACTAAGGGAGCTTTTTTTAATGACTCTATTTCTTGTGCCGTAGCCAAATAACGCTCATCCTTAGCAATCGGAAAGTTTTTTTATCTCTGTATAAGATCTAACACTTCAGGGTATGTCATTGAGTGAATCTGACTTCTAGAATACTGCTTTGTCGGTCTCCATTGGCAAAGCATCAAAAGCAATGCCACAAGCCTGATTAATAAAGCCCTGATATTTAATTAAAAAAACAAGCAAACATGTAGCTAAGCCATTTAAGAAAGATTATGTTTATCTGCTTATTATCTAATTGTGATTGATGCTATTCATTACTAATAATTCGCCTTAAAAGCTGGGTTTTTTGTAGGGTGCAAGAACTTCAGATTAGCCTATTGTCAGCCCTAATCTGTGTAGGTGCACATGCCAAGTATGTTTTAACCTCGCATGTCCATGGGACATTTTTCGGGTCTTTGTCTCACAGATCAGCCCACAACAGTACTTGCTAACCATAACTAATCTGTTCCAGAATGTGTCAGGAATTTAGCAACTAAAATATATTTCCAAGTTTGAATCAAGTTTTCAGTTTTATGGGGAGTTTTTAAGCGTCAAATTGAAATTTGGAATCTAAATTTGTTTTCGTATTTGGAGTTGAGGGATTTTGGCTTATTGGGGAAAGAATGATGATATGAAAAAAGGAAAATTCAGGACCTAAATTCGGTCTTATGGGATTTCTGGTATATGGCGGTTTCCGTTTTGAGGAATTTCACTGCATATATAGATGCAATCACACCCACCCACCCCCGGCCTATATTTTAACATAAATATTTTTGTAGCCATAAAAATAGTAGATTTGGAAGTTCTTTCCACAAACACTGACTGATGAAAGCTGAAACTTTATGAGCCATTAGACTATTGAAATTATGACATGAAATTTACCCTCAGACTACTGATAATTTCAATCGGTAACAAAGATTCCAATTTAATCAACTGAAATTCATTCAGATCATTACAGTCTTAACATACATGACTTTAGTTAAACCTTGTGATAAGAAAAAGCAGTCTTCATTGGTCCCTGTTTACTCACTGTCACTTTGTATTTTTAATGGACAAAATGAAAGACAAATCAGTCATGTGAACCATACAAATTAATTTTTACTGTCATACATTTCAAATAAATCTGACTTATTTTCAAATTGTAAATTTATGCCGAGTGCAGGTCTGAAAGTTTATATTTTGTGCAACACCAGCAGTTTAGCTGTGCTGTATGCCATGACTTTAATTTTCTTTTCAGTACTGACAACTTGCCATTGCACATGGAATTAGTTGAATGAAACATCCATATTTGACTACTGAAATTTTGCTCGTCTCCCCATCATGGTTACTAATAATGAAAAAATATATATTTTGGTTGGTATTTTGCATGGAGCAGCTTGTAGTAACAGTGTTACCCTGGTTTTTGCCATAAAACTGCATAAATGTTTGGTCTCATATACAGCAATTAAACCAGTCTACTCAACACCCGTGAAATGCTTCAAGACTGGCATTATGAACTTAAATCTGCTATAATAAACTAAATAAAATGCTTATAATCCTCAACTAAACCATGCTCTTACCAATCAGTAAAAGATTTCTAAATGTCAAAAGTGAATGAGAAGGGGTCACAAAACTGTCAATCACATGATTTTTTTGTGAGATTCTCATAATCCTTCACTCTAAAAAAAACATGGCAAATGTGCAAAATATGCAAAAATTCAATCCCATTTAATACATAACAAACTTGTACACCACATACAGTAGCTAAAAGTCTTTATTTAGTGTGATATTGCTGTAACTGCTTAAAAATGTGCAGTTTTATTCATCAATATTGAAAGATTGGTGTTAATGGTGATCAGAGTGTCACTTCATGTATAAAAGTAGCAGAAATCTATCTGAAACCTAAAGAATAATGTACATATGCTGCAATGTGGTTAATTCACATAATAATTATTAATATCAGTCAATAAAAGAAAAAAAATGCTGTGCTTGCTATGCAACAGCAAGCACTATCTCCAAAGGCAGATACAAGTGACGTTCCTTTGTATTACATATTTGTGGTAAACATGGTAAAGAATTCCAATCTTGGGAGAAAAAAAAAACAAATTTTGTAACTATCAATTTGTGCATAAGATATCATGAAGATATATTCATGTTAATTTTTACTGGTTCGTTTTGATTAAATTAAATTGTAGCAGGGTATCTTTCCTATGTTTTTTACAACTTTTGTAAGAGAAATATTAATCTGATTTGCAGTTTACATTGGTTTAATGGTTTCCAAGGCAATTTATTTAATATTGTGGTCATACTTCCTGGGGTATAGTCATAACTGGATGTAACTAACATGGCTGCTTGCTTTTTTTCTGTTGTCAATTTCATCCTGTAAAACCTGGGAATGGAGGTCCCAAACTATGCAAGCATATTCTAAAATAAGTCTAAATAAACCCTTGAATGGTAATTTGTTTGCATTTTATGGGCTAAAGGATAAATGACATCTTAATAGGCCTAAAGAACAATTTGCTTTACATTCTTAAACTTGACGCAGTGGTGAAACAACCACCCAAGAAACCCCTTGGGGGGGGGGGGGGGGCGCCAGGCCCAGAGGGAACCCAAAATACACATCAACCATGCGAAATTTTATTGGGAGGGGCCCTACACTTAAGTTTTTGCGGGGGGGGGGGGGCAAATTTCTAGCTACCCTACCTCCTTTAAAGTTCCAGTTCCGATCACTAGTAACTGCCTCATTGTACTAACATTAGTACCCCTACCTCCTTCGTGTTGAGGCTACGACATCATAGACATTGTGACTCCTATATATTTTATTTTAGATTTTCTAAAGAAGTACCTTCCAACGAATATGATATACTGATTTTATGGAATTTTTGTTCTTGGCATTTGCATTATATTGCATATTTTCGGTTGGAATCGCATGCCCCGTTTTCGTGAATGATGAATAACCATACTGAATGATGAATAACTTCCATCGCTGCTTTCGACAGACACCACAGATATGTCAAGTATTTGTACTGTAACTGTCCAGACTACATACACTCACAAAACGAAACCAAACCAAGTTTTCACTGTAAGGTTAGCCCGAATAACTCTGATGAATTCATTTTAAGGATTTGATCAATATATATTTTTTTCTTTTGCCAAAGATTGTTGAAGAGTACTGTAAATAGCTTGCCTTTGCCCAAAGGTTTTCTGCAACGCAACGTTCCGATCGTTCTTGCTGGCAAAATGGCATAAATATACAATAGGAATAACCTTGGTCTTTTCTGTCAAACAAGAAGAAACTCTTATTCCTCCACAACAACAAGCGAGCAGTATAAAATTCGTGCGCAACTAAATAGTACCATATATTTTCTTAACGTTTATTGGCAAAATACCAGGACAATTCAAATATGTACGCCACTGTTAACTGAAAATAGCTTTGGAATATTTTTTGTATGAATCAATACTTTAGTTTATACAGAGGCTTAGTCCGTTTAATCACGTGATCCCATCACGTGATATGTTCTTTTTGGGGAATGAAAATCAATTTGTTGTCCCATGCGAAACTTCGAGGTCAATCCTACTGATCTTATCTCAGATATATGCCGATAGCTGCCATTAGCTGTCGTTCGGACCACATCTGTTATTTAAGAAAGTAGAATTAACCGACAACTTGCGAATACATAGAACTATATGGGTCATTCAGACCACCTCGGCTATTTCTGCGAGACAAAATTATGCCTTGGATGTGTGTTGGAGGATACAAAAAAAAATCTTTTCGCCAGAAATTTCTTTGCCAAAAGGAAATCGATATCTATTCGGACCACCTCGGCAATTTATACGATTGGATTGACCGAGAAGTTGCGACTGAAACAATAGTTCGAGGCATTCGCAACATCTCACTCGAGCCGAGGTGGTCCAGCTGTTTGGCATATTCAAGGTATGATCCAAAGTTGCGAATGACCCAAAGCACATATTTTCGTATCGCATAAAAAGCCTCGGTAGCTGGTGACCAAACAATCGGAACATCCTCGGCTATTTCTGCAAGAGAAAAAATATCGTCCGTAAGATGGACCTCGAAGTTGCGAATGTTTACAAAGTGACTCTGAGACCATCTTTGATATTTCTACGGGACAAAAAATATGCCTTGGGTATGATCCGGATTGACCTCGAAACGTCGATCAGAATATCGCTAGGCCATTTCAATCTAGTCGAGAAATAACCTCGGAAGTACTATAGGAATACATATCAACTTGATGGATTTAGTGATTAGTGGAGTTAGGACAGAAAAGGCCGACGATATTCTGATTGTGACTTTGTCTCCTTCCACCGCCATACTGTGCTAAGTAAACAAAAGTAGTTCAGAATATAGTTTGCAATGATGACGAATTTACGGAAAAAGCAAAGGATTTTACCAGAGCTGCTGATGGCCAAGATCTCATGGAGCCACGCGAGACTGTGTTTGAACGAGACCAGATGTTCTTAAACTGTGCATGGTCTGCGAGCTCTATTTAGGTGGTCCGCGGAAATGTTGCGGAACAACAACGGTACAGTCAACATTAGGAAAGATAATTAAGTGGTCCGCCAAGACCCTCAGCAATTTTGAAGTGGTAAGCGAACAAAAAAGTTTGAGAACCACTGAACTGGATCATACACGCACTGAGAGCGCAAGTAGTAGCATACATTTTTAGAATATTTTCTTTTTCCTCTCTTGTGGATGTTGATGATCCTTGGCTTTGGTTTGTACTTCTTAGTAGTGACACGAAGGAAGATGTTTATTTGTTAGACTATAAATGCCGGATAACTAATGTCAAGAACTTTTCTGTACGTTTGTCTCAGAAGATACTTTTGAATAACACGATTTATTTGAATTTTGACGCAATGGTAAGTTAAGCTCAGTGCTGAAAAGCAATTGCACTTAGCACCATCGCCACTAAGTAAGTGCCTCTGTTATCTGGCGATTTGCTGTCAAGTTTTGGATATTATCCCTACTCCCAGTAGCTGGGCGGACACG
The DNA here is from genome assembly GCA_029931535.1 of Margaritifera margaritifera. NCBI lineage: Eukaryota > Metazoa > Mollusca > Bivalvia > Unionida > Margaritiferidae > Margaritifera > Margaritifera margaritifera. The sequence goes on along the minus strand of JAQPZY010000683.1, from coordinate 64,925 downwards.
TGTGTGTTAAGAGTAAATACATGTAGTTCCAAATACTTGGCCCTTTGCTTTATTTTGTTGCGACAACTTGGCGTGGTCTATCTAATACATATCTTGATTGTAATTTTAGCTAATTAAAATTCTTCATAAGAGCGTGTTAACATTTGTTTTTGCAAAACGTAAAATTGGCACACGCCCATTGCAGTACTTCCGTTGTAAAATCTTCAGTTTCGAGGGTGCGTAGCTCTTGTATATTGTCAAATCTGGTTCTCCGTTACTCTTATTATGAGGGTCAGGTAACGGCTTCCACCATGTTTTAATTGCGCGGTGTATATCGAGAATAAACACACATTTTGATCAGCTTGGCTTACAGTTTGAACTATCCCCGTATATGAGTGGTAAAAAGTGTGTCCTGTGTAAGAAAATGATGCCCTCGTAGAAGTTTGTGCAGCATTTCTATTTACGATGCATGGGTGAGTGGGGTTGGAGTGTGAATACCATTTTACTCAACCCTGTTGTTGCGACTTTAGGTCTTAAAAATATGTAACAGAAAGAAATTGAAACCAACAATGTAAGTAAAATCAACAAGCAATTTATTTCCAGACAATTAAAGTGAAAATTCAAAAGACACTTAGAGTTTATGAGTTAAATTCCAAATAATCCTAAATGTCCTAATCACAGTCTAAAATAATACAATGTTCCGAATGAATTTCAATAGCCTTGAATGTCCTGAGGTACCACAAAGATGTAATCCAGAATGTATTTGAATGAGTTCACATATATCCCAAAAACATGTATTAATCCAAAATAGAGTGAGCATTTTAGTATTTCCAATGAATATCGTAAATAAATAATTTCTCTCAAATTATATCTGATTTCAACAACACAACTAAATTAGATTCCTTACAGACTGATCTTTTATAGCCGAAATTCTAGAATAAATGCACATGCCTATATGACCTATGTGACATAAGTCTAATTGCGAAATGCCTATGAAAATACTATGTAAACAACTGGACAAAAGTTAAGTGTATATTTTTAAATAACCACACAACTGACAATCATAGACAAAAGTTAAGTATATAAACATAATTCATAACACCTCCCCTCATAAAGAAAAAGAAAGATTTATGCAATAAAGCTTTCTTTTAAATATGCATCTGATACAGTAATAATCAAAATTGCATAGGAAAATGTCTTGTGAATGACACTCGGCTGAATTACACGAAAAAAAGCAATATAGTACTTCTATACACGTGATAGTGTATCTGCGATCACATTGTCTTTTCCCCTGCTGTGCTGAATGTCAGTGTTATATTCCTGCAGTATTAAACTTCATCTCAACAATCTCCGATTTGTATCTTTCATTTTGTTCATGAAAGTAAGGGGATTGTGATCACTGTATGCAATAACCGGAGAAAGAGCCGAGGTAACATACACTTCGAAATCCTGTAAAGCCAATATCAAAGCCAAACATTCCTTCTCAATTGTGGAATAATTTTTCTCGTGCTTGTTTAGTTTCTTAGAAAAATAGCACATTGGATGATCCACACCATATTTTCTTCTTGGATCAATGCTCTACCAACCCTACTTCACTTGCATCAACATACATTTTAAATGATTGGCTGAAATTGTGTGCTGAAAGAACTGGAACATTCTTTAGCGTGGCCTTTAATTTATCACAGGATTCCTGACACTGGTCAGACCAATGAAACTTGGATTTCTTATTCAACAAATTTGTCAAAGGTTCGGCAATTATGGAAACATTTTGAACAAAATGTTCGATAATATCCAGCCATACCTAAAAATCACATCAGTTGCTTTTTACAAACAGGCATAGGGAGTTCAGAGATAGCCTTGACCTTAGCTTCAACAATTTTAGCTTGACCTTGTCCCACAATATGTCCTAAAAAAGTGACACAAGCATGTTAAAACTCGCTTTTGCTTAAATTAATCGCCAGATTTGCATCACTGAGTCGATCGAAGAATTTCTGAATGGTTTGCAAGTGATGTTCCGAAGTGCCATTGTAGATAATGAAGCCATAGATGTACGCGTCTATTTCACAATCATCTAGACCAGATGGTATCATGTTAATAAGATGCTGGAATGTTCCCGGAGAATTTTTCATACCAAAAGCATTACTTGTGCTCTTTCTATGAGAGGAATCTGCCAGAATCCCTTTAAAAGGTCAAATTTGGAGAGATATTTCGCATTTCCAATTTTATCAATGCAACCATCCATTCTTGGTATTGGAAATGAATCCGTTTTGGTGACACTGTTGGCTTTTCTATAGTCAGTACACATGCGGAATGCATTATCTGGCTTAGGCACAATAATACATGGTGAACTCCAGTTACTTTTACTTGGTTCTATAAAATCATTCTCCAGTAAATACTGAATTTCTTTTTTCAAATCTTCCTGCTTGTAAGGCTGCCGTTTCAAGGGTGTAGAATCTACAATGTCAGCGTCATGATAAATTTTATTTGTTCATGTAGGAACATCAGGAAACAAGTACTCATGTAATAGCTGTTTTAGTTCACTCCTTTCCTTTTGTTGTAGATGTGACAATTTCTGGTCCAGATTGTCTAATATTTCTGAATTCTGAAGTTTGGATAAACAAGAGTCACTACAGTCAGATTGTGTTCCATCGTTGACATCCTCACATCGTGGGCCAGGTACAGCTAGATTTATTGAATAATTAACTGGGCTATCTCTGTCAAAATACTCCTTTAACCTATTTATGTGACAAAGTTGTTTCTGTTTCCGCCTCCCAGGAGTGTTAATGATATAATTTAAGTCATTTACTTTCTTTTCAAATGTCTAAGGACCATACAGACTGATCTTTTATAACATAAATTTTAGAATAAATGCACATGCCTACATGACCTATGTCACATAAGTCTAATTGCGAAATGCCTATTTTATATTTTATTTTATTGTATATTTTAATTTAGATGTATGGACCATGCAGTCTGAAATAAAGAATGTTTATCTTATCTTATCTTATACAATTTAGCCCGAAGGGGATTTTGAGGTATGGGCAAGACAGCCAGAACTGTATCACCAGTCTGAAAACTCCTTTCCTGTGTATTTCTGTCATACCTTAATTTTGTTGTTGGCTGAGTAGAGTGGAGATTAGTTCTTGCTACCTCACAAGCCTTTGACAACTTATATTTGAAACCGGAGATATAGTCACGAAAATTAATCTTTGAATCTTCATTTGAAAGAAGTTTCTCTTTCAATAATTTGATTGGTCCACGGACAGTATGTCCAAAATCCAGTTCAAAAAGGACTGAAACACAATGACTCTTGAATTGATTCCCTAACAACAGACAACAACAAATGAACACCCTCATCCCAGTCTTTTCCTGTATCAAAGCAATATGATCGAGTCATATTCTTCAAAGTTTGATGAAATCTTTCCAAAGCTCCTTGATTTTCATGATGATAGTCAGAAGATTTAAACTGTTTGATGCCTAATTCATGCATAACTTGTTGGAAAATTCCAGACATAAAATTGGACACTTGATCAGACTGGAGAGATTTTGGAAGGCCAACAAGTGTAAGAAAAACTTTACCAAAGCTTTTACAATGGTTTTATTTTTAATATTTCTCCAAGGAATTGCCTCTATACATCTTGTAGACGCACACATTATGGTCACCATTTATAGGTTGCCTGATTTAGTCTTAGGTAAGGGACAGACACAGTCTACCTTTATTCTGCTAAATGGTCGTCAAATGCAGGAATAGGTTAGAGCCTTAGGTCTCTTCTGGTTGGCCTTTCGTACCATCTGACAAGTGCGACAAGACCTACAGTATTTAGAAACATCACTTTTAAGTCTTGACCAATAACAATTATTCAAGATCTTGTGATAAGTCTTATTGACTCCTCAATGACCAGCCAAGGGAGTTTCATGGGCTACACTAAGAATTTCCTGTCGATATGACTTCGGAACGACAATTTGATAGTTCACTGACTACTCGTCACTATCGAGAACCTCAGGTGGTCTCCAATTTCTCATAAGGACCCCATTTTGCACAAAGTAACAATCTGGGACTTGTGTGGCTTCAGTTTCACTCATAGCCCAAACAAGGCTTTTCAGTTACAAGTGGATTAACCACGACCTTTTCTCCAGCTAGATCATTGCCTAGTAACAAATGGATACCTTCCATAGGTAAAGAAGAAACTGCCCCAACAGTCACAGGTCTGAAAACTACGTCTGATGAAAAATTGACACAATGGAGAGGAAAATTTACATAGCAGCACTTTACTCCCTGAATAAGTACACTTTCAGTAGAAGAAGACGTCTCACACAAAGGCAGAGTACCTAATAACAAAAGACTATGAGAAGCTCCTGTGTCCCTCAACATTTTAATAGGGATAAGTTTAGCAGAATCAACCATAAGTGATATAGAACCTTCTGACATGAATGGTTCATAAGTCTCCAAAATAGAATCAGACTGGGGTTTGTTTGACCCAACAAATGTATTACTTTCAGTACAAGACCGTGACCATGACCTCTTTGAAATAGGATCATTTGGAATAGCTTTGTCTTTATTCATTTGCTTATTTTTAAATCTGAAGCAATCAGAAATTATGTGCCCTTTCTTTTACAATAAGTGTACGTAGGAAGAGATAAGGATTTCTGATCAGTCTTATAAGATGTTTGATTTCGAACAGTTGTGCTGTTTTGAAATTTAGAAGTACTCATTTGAGACCGAGATGATTGTTTCGCAAAAAACTGCTGAGAGGAAGACTTATTGACAAATGAAATATTGTGAGTCAAGGAACAATCATCAGCCGTGCGAGCAGCATTTTCCAAAGTTTCCACTTTTTGCTCGTCAAGATAGGTCTTAACATCACTATGGATGCACCTCTTAAACTCTTCAATTAATACGAGCTGTCTGAGGTTATCGCAATCTTAATCAACCTTCTTGGCTGAGCACCACCTATCAAATAGCTGTTCTTTTTCCCTTGCAAATTCGACATGAGTTTGTCCAGTTTATTTTCTACTATTCCTAAATCTTTGTTGATATGCCTCGGGTACCAACTCATAACCCTCCAAGATGTACACCTTAAATACATCATAATCAGTACTTTGTTGTACTTACAGTGAAGTGAAGACTTCACGAGCTTTGCCAGTAAGTACACTTTGTTGCAACAAACTCCAATGCTCTCTGGACCATTTCAAGTTGTCAGCAATTTTCTCAAAGTGAAGAAAGTATTTATCTACTTCTTTTTTCCTGAAAAGGGGATACTAACCTAATATATCTGGTAACATCAAAACCTGAACATGTGTCTTAAGGGGGGGGGAGGGTGCTCTGCTTGCCATTCTTTTAATCTGTGTTGCATTTCCCTTTCTTCTCTTCCCATCTCTCTCTCTCTCTCTCTCTCTCTCTCTCTCTCTCTCTCTCTCTCTCTCTCTCTCTCTCTCTCTCTCTCTCTCTCTCTCGCAGCATTTTCATTTCCCTTTCCTCTTTCTTTCTCTGTCTCTGCATCTGCATTTCCCCTTCCTTTTTCTGAGGCTGAAGCTTTCTTAATTCAAATTCTATCTGGGTTTTTTTTAGCTGTAATTCCCTTATTTTCCAATCAAAACCAGATGCAGACTTATCAGTTAAACCCTAAGCACTATCCTCTCAAATTTCCTTTCCCACCAAATATGGAGTATCTCTTGCTTTGTCAAAGACGCTTTCACTTCAGAAAGATCATACTGTCTGGCAAGCTCAAGCAACTCATCCTTTTTCATAGATTCGAACCCTACCTGGGTAGGACTTGAAACAAAGTTCTCAACCTTAGATGACATTGTGAATGCTTGCTAGTTTCACTCAAGATTTCTCAAATGGTTGAAATAAAAATCTTTACCAGGGACAATGAAAATTCCAAAACAAAGTCAATTTAAATTGTAATTTAAAGAAATTCACATCCCGGACGAGCCCCAAATTTCTGTTACGACTCTAAGTCTTAAAAATATGTAACAGAAGAAAGTGAAACCAACAATGTAAGTAAAATCAACAAGAAATTTATTTCCAGACAATTAAAGTGACTAATCCTAAATGTCCTAATCACAAGGCCAAAATAATACAAGGTTCCGAATGAATTCCAATAGCCTTGAATGTCCTGATATACCACAAAGATGTAATCCAGAATGTATTTGAATGAGTTCACATAAATCCCCAAATTACGTATTATTACAAAATTGAGTGGGCACTTTAGTATTTCCAATGAATATTGTAAATAAATAATTCCTCTCAAACTATTATCTGATTTCAACAACACAACAAAAAATGATTCCTTACAGACTGATCTATTAGAACTGCAATTCTGGAACAGGAATGAATTTGTTTACCAAAATCTGTATATAAATACACATGCCTACATGACTGTGTCACATAAGTTTAATTGCGAAATGCATATGAAAAAATAAATAAATATCTGGACAAAAGTTAACTATGTATTTTCATATAACCACACAATTTACAATCATAGACAAAAGTTAAGTATATAAATATCATACATAACACTGTACTTAACTAGGCGTGGCGTAGTCTTTTTATACCGATGTCTTATTTGCAACAATAAAGTTAGATAGTTTGAAATAGGTCTAGGATTTAAGACATCCGTTATTCTTAAATTATTACCTTTATTATTATTATTATTATTATTATTATTATTATTATTATTATCTACAGACTGTATACTGGATCCTCCTCCCCATTTTCCATTAAAACTGCCAATTACTGGATGGAATTGTGACATGTCAGCCTTTACATGTTCTTTCAGAATGGTTGTTTATGTTTGATATAAATATTACGTAGATTAGCATTAATAACCTACATGCTGATGGCTTGATATAAACAAATATAAAATTTATGGATATCCGTAGTATCCGTAGAAGAGGATATATACAGTTGTTGTACTGTTTTATTCATTTTATACAGTTTGTAGAAAAAAAAATGTTTTTCTTTTATTAGATTAAATTTACTTGCAGAGTTAACAGTTCCAGTTCATTTGTAAGTATAGAAAATCAAAGATCATGGTGTATATTGTCCAAAGAAAAATAAAAACATGTAGCTCGTAGTGAACCACAAACCTGAAGACATCAACAGACAAGTGACAAGTTGTCTGCACTAATGACAATATGAGTTGAGCTGGTGAATATTTATACAACTAATACCCCTTTTTGAAACGAAAGCAAGAATAACATTACATTGACCATCCAATATGTAATATTTCTGCAAAATGGGAAAATGAAATCCATTAGCCATGCCACCCTTTGGAGGAGACAGGTTATAAAGAAATGCCTTAAACAGTAAACTCTGTGTGTGTGTGTGTGTGTGTGTGTGTGTGTGTGTGTGTGTGTGTGTGTGCAGTGTATGCATGTATGTTTGCAGTACCTATTTACACAAATCTGAGTGATTACAATTTGTCATATACATTTTCGAACATTGACAAGAGGTGATGCATTATGTATGCAGGTCCAAACTAAAATTTCACTAGCCATGTGAGCTAAAAAGGAAAATAGTATGAAATATATTAGCAATGAAATTGTAATATGGATCAAGCCCATCCTATTAAAAAGTCATGATGTTTACGTTTGTTAATGACTTTTTGATGTTGCTATATGCAGGTTAAAAATAATACACATACAAATAAACTACAAAAAGCCACATATCAGAGGTCCTAAAATCCCTGTATTTGCTGGACATGTCCGGTAGATCAAGGGTTTTGACAGGCACAGGCTTTAAGCAACCTGACATAAGCCATAGGAGTACCTAAGTATAATTATAACTTATCTTTGATTTGTCTATCCATTAAAATGCCAAATAAACACCTTAACAAAGTAAAATTCAAAGGTCACTAGATCTAATTTAATTCAAAAGTGCAATGATTATAGTTCTAGTTTACACACTGTTTCTGCATTTGACAATCAATAGAGCCCACTAAGCTCATTTGGACATCATGTTTTTCCAAATGTTTAAACACTCAGTAGTCACAAAACACAAGACAAAAAAGGTGTGTGTACTTCCAGAGTATCAAATAAGTAAGATAAACACAGGAAACAAACTACTTAGAATAGTAAACATTTACGACCCAGGATGGGACCAGTACATTGAACTTGAAGCATAAAACGATCGTGGATGAGTTAGGAGACAACACAGTTATCTGTGGAAATCTTAATGCCCACAGTGAACAATGAGAGGAGGGAATATTGAGAGATGGATCACAGTATCTAACATAGTAATTTTAAACAACGGCGCACGTACCAGAGTAAATCCAGAAAACGGGCAATGTCAACTATTGATCTAACCATATGCTCGCCGAAGATCACGGAAATCGCCTACTGGGAGGTCGATCAATCAAGCACGCTAGGTAGCGACCACTTCCCATTATTGACCACAATCCGCAGTAAGATTCTTAAAAATGTTAGTGCACCTACCCCTAAATGGAGATTTGGTGAGGCGGACCGGGGGTCATTCAGTTGTCTTTGCGAGGGTATTGCAGACGCTCAGCTGTATAACGAAAATATAGAAATCTCTAATGAAAATATCGTTGAGGCGCTGTCCTCAGCAGCTGAGCGATGCATACCCAAAACGGGGGGCCAGGCCGGCAAACAGTCCATACCCTGGTGGAATGACGATGGTAAGCAAGCCATTGAGGAGAAAAAGAGAGAGCTGTACACAGATTCAGACACACCAAAAACTCTAACGATTTCCTTACTTACAAAGAAAAGGAACGCCAAGTGAAGAACACTATACTCGCGGCGAAACAACAAGCGTGGAAGGCTTTCTGCTCATAAGGCAAACTCAAAACAAGTATGGGCTAAAATAAAGAACATTAGGGGGAAATCCTCACTCTCAACCTCTAACCTGCTCGGGCTTACCACTGACAAGGGAAAAGCCGAAAAATTAGCCGCACACTTTGCCGGCATGAGCAATAATGCCAACCACTCAGTCCAATTTCAAAACCACCGTAATAAAGTGGAGAAAGACCACCACGAACTATTCACTGACAGGGGCAACCACTCAAACACTTTAAATGTCGATTTCACCATTGATGAATGGCGAAAGGCACTCAGAGGGAAAAACCCACAGCACCTGGCGAGGACACGCTGGGGTACGAAATTTACAAAAATCTCCCTGAAAAAACTGGTGATTTTGGATCTGCTGAATGCAATCTGAAGATCGGGAAAATTTCCACAGTGGTTGAAGCAAGTGATTGTTATCGCAATCCCGAAACCTGGAAAGGATCCAGCGGATATAAATTCATACAGGCCTAGCACCCTCACCAACATTATATGCAAGATCATGGAAACCATGATCAACAATAGGTTGAAATACCACCTGGAGAGCAGAAACTTCACATCCCACTTCCAAAGCGGGTTCCGTAACAAGCGGTCCACGTTGGATCAATTAATACGACTAGAATCAAGTATCAGGCTGGAAACGTGTTAGGAATTTGATCGCAGTATTCCTGGACCTAGAAAAGGCATATGATCTGATGTGGACCAAAGGATTGATTGCAAAACTAAACCATTATGGAATAACAGGGACTGGATAGGATCGGTCGATGGGCCGACAGGTGGGTATTTAAACTCTCCCCCGGAAAGACACTGCTTTATGGAATAACAGGCCTCATCCACAAGTGGATATCTAACTTTCTATCAGGTCGTAGCATTCAAACAAGGATTGGAAACCAATATTCAGAATCATTTGATCTAGTGTACTAAGTTCAACCCTATTTAACATCATGATAAACGACCTAGAAAAATCAATTGACGACAGCGAAATCTGGAAAGCGGGAGATCCTGCCAGCAAAACTCTGATTGACCGATTGCAGATGGGACTGGATAGGATCGGTCGATGGGCCGACAGGTGGGTATTTAAACTCTCCCCCGGAAAGACACTGCTTGTAATGTTTAACCCCAAAACCCAAACTCGTAGGGACCCACCCAAATTATACTTAAATGGACTGGAAATAAAATTTAAAAAAATCACTAAGTTCTTTGGGATGCTATTCGATGAGCACTGACATGGAGCAACCACATAACAGAGCTTGTTAGGCAGTGTGGGCAGGATCTGAACCCTTGAGGAACCTCAGGGGGACCGAATGGGGACGGATCAGACCACACTTCTTACACTATATGGGACACTCATCCGATCCATAATTGAATATGGGTGCCAAGTGTACGCTTCGGCGCACCATAATTTACTTTACAAATTGGATCAGATCCAGCACTGAGCTCTAGTTATCTGCACTGGTGTTCTCGGTAGCACTTCATAGAAGAATGTAGAATCCTAAATGGGATACCCCCCCCCCCCCCTCGATCCAAGAAGGGAAGAGTTTCTCCTGCGGTATGCGGCTAGGCTATCAATATATGACAAGTCGCACCCTATAAGAGCTATTACAGAGAGATGCAATAAGCCCTTCAGGCACAAACTGTGCATGAACCTATCAGGAGGTTAAAAAAAAAATACATGAACTAAAAAAGGAATTAAACATTTATAATATACAGGCGGAGATAACAAATTACCCTGAACCCGCGCCATGGACATGCAAACCACCAAAAATCAATCTAAATGCACCAACCTATGGTAATAAACAAGAGAATCCAATGGAAATAAGGGCTAAAATCCTCTTTGAAATAGAAAGTAGGTATGAGGGGTACATCCAAATCTATACGGATGGATCTAAATCCCCTGACCCAGGATGCACTGCAGCAGCAGCTGTCATACCGGAGAATAACATCATACTGCTCCATTTAGTCGAGTTCTGGGCTTTCATCCAAGCAATTAAATAGATACAAGCTAGCCAAATACCCCAAACAATTCATTATTAGCGACTCCCTCAGTGTGCTATAAGCTCTGGAGTCAGGTAAATCTGCCAGCAGAGAAAACATGATTAGAGAAGTCTACTTGAGACTTAAAAACCTAGATCCAAATAACATACAGTAGAATTCTTGTGGGTGCCCTCCCATATCAACATTCCTGGAAACGAAAGTGCAGATCGTAAGGATGCAAATTTCTGTTGATGGATTCGGTAGTGCACATTTAGTTTGATAAAGAACAATTAATTAGATTTATGAGGAAGGTACCGTATGAAATCGCTAGACTGCGATAGTGTTAATGTCCCTTTTTTGGGGGCGAGATGGATTCTTAATTAAGCCTTCATTATTTAACGGTCAAGGAAAGGGTTAATTGAGATCTTGGTATCGAAAATGTCAGAGTTTGCAGGACTAGATCTATAGCAAGTGGAAGTAGTATTATCTTTTTGAAATTCTCTAGAATCGGTTGTTTAAAAATCTAGAAGGTTACGGTGACCACGTTTGTCGCATATTTATAAAAGGCGGTAGATCCGTTTAATCTGATTGGCTACGCTAAATAAGGGGAGTGTTTCCCAGACGAAATTTCATGTTTTAATATGCCCTATCGCAAAATTGAATCAGTCTAAGTTTTTTTCTGCAAGATAAATAGATTTGACTCCGAGATAGAATTTAGGAGAAATTCTCTCGTATAAACAATTGTTCAAGGATGTTGACTGATGTCTGGATGTTGACTGACACAATTCTGGAGGTAGAAGCGAGCGAGTCTTGAAAGCACAAGGTATTTGCATCAATCTCATGTAATTCGTTGATACCAATATAATGATTTGCTTGAATTTATTTGTTTATATTTGCATGAATTTATTTGTTTAAATTCGTAGATCAATTTTCTTGATATGAGTATAACTATTTGTTTGAGTTCATTTGTCTGAATTCGTACAATAATCTTCTTTATATGAGTTTGACGAATTGCTTGAATTTATCGTCTTGATTGTTATAGGAATCATGTATTCTAAGAATTCATGCACTACTTTATTTGATACAAGTTGTCTTAGATGATTTCATCAATGATAAAGACTTGACTGAGTATTCACTGGAATTAATTTAGTTAAGCCATGAAGTGAATTTCATTGATTTATTTGTATAATTAAGACGTGAACTGAAACTATTATGTCTCGTGTGTTGTTAGACTGAGTCAGTGATGAAATAGCCGTTAGAAAATACATTAATCTTCTGAAACTAGATTTGTGTATGGTCTGTCCAATTTGGCCTGACCAGATAGCCTTTGGTATCTGTTTGAATTCCGATAGGACGATATCTGACGTAACGAGAGTGGAGTAATGTTCTATTCCCAGGAGGAAAATCTGAAGGGATATTTAGGTTGCTTCTTGTTTTAATTTTAAGGGGAAAATAGCTCCACCTACATACCTATCCACCTACCTACCTACCCGCACAAAGTTTGACGGCCGGAAAGAGGCGAGATATGAGAGAGAGAGAGAGAGAGTAAGAAGGAAGGAAAAGAAGGGGAGAACATCAGTCTTGACGTGACAACAACATTGGATTTGGAGGGACCAGCGATAACCAGGTTATGCAGTCAGGCAGGGCAATGACTTCGATTGTTCACTCGATTCTATGATGAACTAATTCTATCGTTTAAAACAGATCGGCTATTTGCATAAGTATATTTGTGTTGAAATTCAGTAAATGATTTATTTCAAAAAGAACTGTATCTTCCCAATGTAATGTATTATCTCAGTTTGTTTTGTGTAATTGATTAAATTGTTATATTTCATGTACGGGGGCTCGTGTTATTATGTTCTATATATCTGCTCAGATCTCTGTTTATACCATCTATAAGTTTCATAATTTATTTTATTATTTACTCGATCCGGGCAATAACACCGAGGTCGATCATCCTCTCGATAACGATAACCAAATAAAGCGGACACCTTGTAACGAGGGTAGTCCGCCACACAGATAAAGAAGCCAAAAACAAATTCAATGAACCAGACATTTACCAGTTGGCTTACAGCGCCCAAGAGATCTACAGTATAATTAGGCAAACATTTTATAATAAATGGCACATGGAATGGGGCGATACGCAAAAAGGGCGCAAACTCCACAATTTGCAGACGCAGGTCTGCAGAAATATTATCGCCCCTAACCTGGCAAACCCCTATGATTCAAAATTTATAAATAGGATCAAAACTGGAAAAACCTTACTAGCCAGTAGCTTTGGAAGATTTTTGCCAGGTATAAAAGACGCAGGAATTAACTGCCCACACGTGTCCCATCCTTGAAACATTATGCCATATTTTTAACGCATGTCCCAAGTATACCTCAGAAAGGGAAAAATTCCAGGAAAATCAGAAGAAACTAAATACCCCAGACAACTACCTGGATTTCCTTAAAACGAGAAATAATAATATCAATTTGGTGTGCTCAAATATACTGGGATTCATCACCGACATTGGGAAGAGAGGGAAGATATAATCCCTGGTTAGGAAAAAAAAAAAAAAAAAAAAAACAACAAAAAAATACCAGTCCCACTCGGGGATGTGGTTCTCAGGATGAGGGTCTATCCCGGCCCCCACAACGTGAGAAACTCCACCCCCTCAAAAGGGACTATCAAGGTTATACCTAAGTATAAACTCACATACATAACACAAATAACCTTAAGATAAGATACAGACACAGAACAGTAAAATATTAATGACAAGCCTGTCTTATTCGGGTGAGGAGGTGATATGCATATAAATCCCACTAGGGGATATTTTTCTCTGGGTGAGAGTCTATCACAGACCCCATGACGTGAGAAACTCCACACCCACAAAGGGGACAGGCAAACCTTAAGATAAGATACATTCACAGAACAGTAAAATATACTGCTATACCTCCCCTAAATATATAGTTTCTTACCCCCAAATTTAACCTTACTCTCTCCCAATCCCCAACACTCCAAATTTTTAACAACGTTACTAACAACGAAAGCATGGAAATTCACACTACCACAGAAATACTCTATCTTTCTTCTTTTCTCTATCGCACACTGGTGGTAGCCCCGGTGAACCAAGGAGTATCATATAAATTTAACTCTGACCCTCAATTAAAATTTATTCTGTATAAGGTGGACCTAAGTCCAGACCATCAGGGCCCCACCGCACAATGCGGTAACTGATTCCTTAAAAAAACAAAAGAAAATATACGAATAAGTACAGGCGCCATGAGAAAATTATGGGCGTATAAACAAAAATTAGACAATATAAGGTGGTGACATCCCAGACCACGAGGCGCAGCCACACAATGTGGCAATGATTGGGCATAGCAACGAAAAACCCACTATTTGAAGGTGCTTGTGCTTACAAACCTAGAATTGTACTCCTTGAAATGAACCGTTTTCAGAGGGCAATTTTTCTGCTATACTCTTTACCCTAATTAACCATTGTAGGAAATCAGCCGTTAGTACAGAGTTTTACTTTCAAAATTAATAACCAAATATCAGATAGTACGCAATATGACGACATTCATTTTTTGTCAAAAATAAAAATCCAATTCTAAATTCAACCTTGGATCGCTTGGAGCCTCCAGAGACGTCGAGGGGCACTCCTCCTGGAACTTTTCAGCCTTTTCCGCTCCCGGACAGTAAGGCGTCGGATGAGCTTGCAGCGTGGCAAGCCCTCTGACGAGTAATTAATAATGTGCGGTGCACACATACTAATCCCCCAGTGCGCACTGGGGTTATACAGACGTACATGGTCGAATAGCCGAACACGTCTTAAATCCAACTTAAGCAAGTAAGTAAGTCGGGTCACCTTCGTTGGCTCGTCAACCCAAGAAGAATGGAAGCAGTGTGGGATTTGCAAGAAGCAGTAGATTGTTTGGTAGGAGTGGAGTATGTCCTTGAAAAGATAGAGACTGAACGGTAATATCCAGAAACTCTATCCTGTGTGAGCAGGGAAGTGACAGCCCTAAAAACAGCCAATGATCTTGTCAAAGAAGTGATTGTGGAGGAAGTGTTGAAGATAAAGACAGCCTTGGTAGCTCCACTATGTAAAGTGGGAACATTGAAGGAAGCCATATATTGGATGGAGGGGGTGGAGTATCTTCTCCAACAGATACAGACCTATTGATGTTATCCATTCTTCAGTATTGTAGTGAAAGAGGCAGCCCTGAAAACAGCGAAGGGTCTTGTGAAGAAAGTGATCAATGAGGAAGTAGTGAAGATCAAGGCTAACTGGGCCAAGGAAACAAAAGAAAAGGTGCGCCAGAAGAAAGAAAGGGACTTCGAGAGACTCAATGCTAATTGGATGAAGGTGCAGGAAAAGTTCTGGAGGATGGGCCGTCCAAATTGGATCGCTGAGGATGAGACTAAACAGAAGTTAAACATAATAGCTAAAATCAAGATCTAGTGGAAGAAATAACAGTCAGGGAAGAAGAAGTAAAAGAAAAACAAACGGTCCTTTTCAGTGCCGTCCACATCTCGTAGAAAAGAAATCAAATTGTCTTTTTATGCGAAATCTTTGTGGTGTATTGTGTCATCGGAGCAGCCATTGCCAATTTCAGTTTGCAACAAGGAGACAATCAATTGTAAACCATTTTACAGTTGCATTGGTTATCTTCTGCCTAGCCCTTCCTTGAAATATTGTACGGACACAACAATGGTGCGGCCAACGCCAGTCACCATTCTCCCAGTCACAAAGTGTCTCATTCTGCACCCCACCCCCACCCCATGTGTCTCTCCGTGTTAATTTCCCGTATGGCTCTATACGGCCTCCTCCATGTTAATTTCCAGTATGGCTCTATACTGCCTCTTGTGGTACTATTTCGCCTCACATTACTACTGCCAATATATATATATATATATATATATATATATATATATATATATATATATATATATAAGATTTTATAATGGATTCTTGCACATATGAAGACGGTCTGTTCAACAAGATTATTTTGGAGGATACTGCAGAACACACGCGTTTTTGTTTTTTTATTTCCCACGAAAAATGCCTGTCAAAAACCACACCTACAAGTTTTTGATTTTCGATGTTACTTAACTGAGTTCCATGAACAAATATAAAACTCGTTTAAACCCTGGCTGGTCCGATTTCTTTTATCTTTCCTTTTCACATTTGATAATCATATTACGTAAGTACATGTAAGTACCATTGAAGGAAATATGTCTGTTTTCTGTTCTTATTTTTAAATGTTAATCTTCATTTGTCATAATTTTGTGTTTATTATAAATGGCAACAATAACTTTAATAAGGTAATTTGAATTTTATGTATATAATTTATAATAAAGTTACACAGATAAATGGATGATTGCATATTCAAATGAAAGGTCATACTGACAGCTTAACGAAATCACAGGGAAAATAAAATAACCATAATAATGATAATGTATATTAAGAAAAAGAAAAAGAATACAAAATAGAACCGTAACAATATGTATGCCTGCAACAAAAAGAAATGAAAAACCAAAAAAAAATAATAAAAAAAAAATGACGACATACCTCACACAGAAGACAGTCCAACTCACAATCTTTCTTACGGCCACCGCGGGGAAACTGGTTCTTGCTTTCTCCTTTTATCATTCCTTTCACGATTCTGATAATATCCAACATATCACAAAACAACACAAAACTCAAGAATTTTAACACAGTGAATAGAAAATTGTATTTTGGTTTGACTGCCACATCCTCGATACACCATATACACCATACACAAACATAATTGTCATTTAACTGCATACTTTGAGATGTAACGTTCAAACAATATTAAAGAAATTGAATACATGTATGAAAAATAGTGTTTGTTACAGACTTTCCCTAAAATCACTGTTTAAACATTACGGAAAGTCTGTAACAAACACTATTTTTCACACGTGTATTCAATTTCTTTAATGTTGTTTGAAGGTTACATCTCAAAGTATGCCGTTAAATGATAATTATGTTTGTTCATATACGACTCTACCTACTCAACTTATTGGATTATCTGTGCAATTAATGTGGACATCAAAGGACATCAAAGTAACGTGCAACAGGTGTGAATATACGGCATTTGATGGTTACGCAATTTAAATTCGTCTTGTTTATTTTATAAATATTTTGTAAAATAAAATAACGATAGCTATACATTTATCAATGATGTTTAGCCGTTGGTTCTAAAATATAAATCGGTTAACCATTTTTGATGAAAACTTAGAGAAATTAAAATTTTAAAAAGTCTCTTAAATGGAGACAGAAATGAACGAATAAATATGAATATATTAAGTTCCATGACTATACAGCTATACGGCTATACGTAGCTTTTATTTGCTACCATAGAATAGTATATACCGTTCTGTATATTAGTGTTCCAGTACTGAATACCAACGCCATACTATATATTAATGTCAACAGAGGAACAATAACAAAAACAAAAGGAAACTGAACAATATATTATTTATATAATTCAACAACATCTATAATCTCTTTATTGTTAGTGCATAATGCCTTATTACATTACTGTAATTCCGGGTCCATTACTGCATTTCCTCTCCATTACTGTAACTAAATATTTTAAATCAAAACTTAGACAAATAAAAGCAAAGAATACAAAGTCTTCAAACTGGGGACAGAAATAAATAAATAAATATAATTATGCTTTATTTAGTTCCATGACTATACTTTTTTTAATATACTTGTTGTCATAGTATTGTAAACCTTTCTGTATATTCAAGTTGGAGTTCCATTACTTTACAACAGCACAATCAATTTTCATATTAATGTCAATGGATAAACAACAACAACAAACTTTAAAAATAAAATGTATTTTTTGTTGTTGATAATTTCGTGCTAAATTACTTGAATTTCATTTACATTACTGTATTTTCATCTCGTTTACTGTACATTACTGTTCATTACTGTACATTACTGTATATTACTGTCCATTTTTGTACATTACCGTCCATTATAGTACATTACTGTGTTTAGGGAGACCCGTTGTAAATTTCAACCAATCAAATGCAAGATTTATTTTACTCCTCTGTTAGTTTAAAAAGAGGAAGTTTTCTGAGTCAACATCAGCACTATATTATTCCACCTTATTTCAGCTAGTTTCTCTTTCAGTTATATAAATAGTGTGAATCAGTTGAAAAGCACAAGTTCACGGGCATTTTTAACAGCGGCAGGATGAGTTTTTTCGCGAAAGTTTTCGGTTCAGGAAAGTCGAAAGATGGGAAAGGACCAACTCCACAGGAAGCAATACAAAGGCTCAGAGAAATTGAAGAGATGCTAAACAAAAAGTCTGAATTCTTGGAGAAGAAAGTAGAACAGGAATTAACAATTGCCAAAAAGAATGGAACAAAGAATAAGAGGGGTAAAGTTGAATAAATCAATCATAGTATAAAATATAAATATAAAGTCAATATACATGTTTTGGAACCCAAATTACCGCCGCGAACTAGCCGAGTACTAATATTATTCGCACACCCTCCCGTTTGTTTGTACCCCCTACCGATTTTATAGACGAAAAGCATCAAGGATATGAAGAACGCACAGAACTTAGTCATTTCATTTATCAATTTATAATTTCTTACCTGTCTGACGCAAAGGGGTCCCAAACTGCCAACTTATTGGCGTTTCGAACCAAATGGAAGCTCTCGATGTTAACAAGCAGACAGACTGCTCACTGTCCATTTCTGGTTTCTAGAACAGTCCAATTCAGTAAAAACTGTGTCGTCTGCAACCAATATTTGCAATGTCTAGTTTTAATATTTCTAAAAAAAAAATACAAATAAAAAGGAGGAACTCTTGTATACATGTGTTCAAAAAGATGTAACTCCTAAATTTATGGAATTATTGAGATTATCAAATATGGTGAACTACATCACATCTGTTGCTTGAAAACTTATACTCACACATGCAAATATGGTAACCTTGTTACTGAAGAAACTCCCAATTCATTCAAAACACCAGCAACTTGACAGTGTTAGGGACCCCTTGTCGACAATTGGGTTTGAAATTATAAATTGATGAATGAAATGACTACGTTTTGTGCATTTTTCATATCCTTGATGTTTTTCATTTTTAATATCGGTAGGAGGGTACAAACAAATGGGAGGGTGTGTGAATACTATACTACCCTGACGTTGTGGACTGGGTATTAAAACGTTCCTATATATATCAGTGGAGCAGCTTTTTCAGCATATTGTCAGATAGAAGGAAGATATTGCATACATATCCTTAAACAAATTAAATAGTCTTTTTATTTAATACAAGTATTGCAGAATTTCACTGTAGAAACACAAGTAAAATAGCGTTTATCTTCTTTGTATGAAATTTTCAGTTGGATTGTCCACCATATTAGTTCATCTAATAGTTACTTTTGTTTTCAGCCTTATTTTTTGGTGTGGCATATAAGGACATTGCATCCTTCTTTGGAAATGTAAACAGATCATAGTAAATATGGCATGCACTGAATAACGTATTATAGAAAATCCAAATATGGTATAGCAAGCCTAATTTGGAAATCGAATTACCGCGAGAATCTTGTGTTATCTGTCATGGTGGTCAAAGTACGGTTAGTGTAAACATACCAGCATATTTTACCTTATATAGGCTTAATAACTTTATCATAAGCCAGACTTACTAAAAAAACATAACACTACTTAGGTAGTAGATTTTTACTTGTGTCATTTTTTTATCTTTGACAAAAGTTTTATTTTCTCCATTGCAAGGTATAGGATCACTTCATAGCCTTGACCATGTCAAGGCTATAACATTGTGACTAGTACTAGCCCCACAATTAGATATATCGATGCATCAGTACTTTTGCCATATCAATACATGTATTGATACAAGAGGTGAAGAATCAATACAAAATGATACTTAGCCTATAGAAGTTACATTAATCCTCAGCAGTCATGAATAATTATTAGTCGTTTGCCTTTTTATTCTTTAAACTGAAAATGTATCTGAGACAGCCATCGCATTCACAAGCACTAATGTTTGTCAGTAAAAAAGAAACAAAAACTGCTGAAAACACCCACTCACCTTTTCCAAATTAATACAAGGTTACGTGGTTCGAAATGTCTCCCATTTCGCCGATTTCATGCTAATTATTTATCCCATCAGCATGTTCAGCCACTGATAATACAGTGAAACCCCGCTATAACGCGAATATTTGGGGTCCATAAAATTCTATCGCGGAAAAAGCGGGGTCGCGCTATTGCGGGGTTTTGCTATATTTTTCTTTATTCAGAGAACAACGTATACACGTCTAATGTATAGCATGAATAGGGTATCAACACCGTTTACTATCTGATATCGATCCGTCTTTGTTTTCCCACATGACAACCCTTTGATTGAGCCATGAGTTTGATACAGCTGTACTTGTTCAGTGCCAAGTAACAGAGAGTGGTTATTTGAACTCCCTGTGATCTTGCCGCCGAAGCTCAGTCTCTACATAAGCACCCACATATGACAATCTTTGATCTTGCCGCCCAAGCTCAGTCTCTATATAAGCACCCACATATGACAATCTTTGATCAACCACCGCATTGTCTGGTGCTTGGTTGTGTATGCAGTTAAAGAAGAAACATAAGTCGGCTATTTTGTTTGCGCAATGATTGTATACAGGATGAACTGAAGTCCAGTGCACGTGTTGTCGGCTTACGTTTTTGATGTTTATTAAGGTTTTTTTAAGGCTTCTATTTATCGTGTGAATCTTTTATCAACCACCACATTGTCTGATGCTCGGTTGTGTATGCAGTTAAAGAAGAAAAACACGTCGGCTATTGTTTGAGCAATGATTGTATACAGAATGAATTGAAGACAAACACAAAGAAAACTTAATGGCTTTACTCATGGATCAATAATAAGTAACATTTCCGATAATGTTTATTTTGGCATAACACTTCAAGAAATTGGTGAAATTGTTAAATTTCAGAAGCCACGCCACGATCGAATTCATAAGTGATCTCTTCCCCATTATGATAATAAACTTTTTGTACACTATTTCTCGTACTTAAAAATTTTTTTTTTTTCTGTGTATGAGAAAAATACACGTACATGTATATAAAATTTCAGGAACCACGCCACAGACGTATTATACTCTAATTCATACGAGATCTCTTCCCCAAAGTGATACTGTAATATACACATTTTATACACTATTTCTCGTCCTTTGAAAAAAAAAGTTCATGTGCGAATGAATATATGAAATTTTGGGAGCCACGCCACGATCGCGTTATATCCGAATTCGCATTATAGCGGGGTTTCACTGTATATGTAAACGTAAAGGAGACTTTCCAATTTGTTCCCCATATACTTGACTAATCATTTAATAACCATTTTTACGTTAAGTTTCTCTTTTGCTTCGTATCTTGTCTATATGGATCGAATTTGAAGGCTACACTTCCGGTGTGTCACTCGGTGAAATATGTTACATTAAATTCTTATTGGTGGTTATTGTTTGCTCCCATCCAGGGTAAACAAGAACCACCAATCAGAATTGAATGCAGCTTATTCACTGCGTGAGACACCTGAAGTATTGGCATCCAAACTCGATCCAAGTAGATACAAAGCAACAGAGAAACATTGTTCAAAATGGTTATAAAATGATCTGTAAATTACTAAAGTTGTACATCGAGAACAAGTTTGGAATGTTTTTTTTTACGTGGATATAGGTAATCAGTGCCTAAACATGCCAACAGGATAAATAAAATTAGCACAGAATCAGCAAGGATGCAGATTTCAAACTGTGCAGGTTTGTCATCTTGTTAATTTTGTATAGAAGGTGAGTGGGTATTGTCAATAGTTTTCTTTTTCACTAACAGAAATGAGTGCCTGTGGCTACAGCAGTTGTTTTACATCTGCAGAAAGTACACTGTGATAGATTTTGGTTGTTAGTCATCTCTGCTCCCACACATGGGATTTGTTCTATAGATTTTCCTTGCAGGTGGAAATTGTACTATTTCTTCTGTTTGAAGATTACACCGTCATGTCTTTCAAATTTAAGTGAAGACATGAAATTGATAATAAGATGTTTTAAAAGCATTCATGCAGTGCAAAACAAAGGGCTTGGTTACCAAGATGAGTCCTGGATCCGATCAAATGGAGTAACCTAAAATGTCCTAAATGATTGAATTAAAATCACTAACATGTAGTCTGTTTGGAAGTATTTTTGTTATCTTGTCAAGGATGAGAATGGCATATGAACAGATGCTAAATCTATGTCTGTCTGTAATCTGCATACTAGAAATACAACCAATATTATCAACACATAAAACAGCACAACCCTACCACTGACAGACCTTCTAGAGATGAAAAGACCATCAAGTTGATATGTGTATCGATAATGTATCATCGATATGCTGCACAGGTGTATGATTTCACCCCTACCTACGATGTTTGGGTAAACGGACAGAAAGTCACAGGACAAAAAGTCACAATTTGAATTATCATAGTAATGGTGGACATGTAGGACAAAAAGTTACAGGACATAAAGTCACATTCTCAAGGATGGTGCTGGCTTTAAAAAAGTTGTCGCCAAAAAAATCGGCAACCTCAATATTTTGTCGCCAATTTTCAAAAAATGTCGCCAAGCAAGGAGTCTGTATTTTTCCATGTCTATTAATGTAGTAGGCCATGAAAATTGAAAACGATGGGGTTATTTATTACTTTATTGACAACAAACAATACAACACATCAATATTACAGAATAAATCATTACATGACTGTTTTGATTGCTTATTTATAATGTTTTGTACTATTAAAATGTTGTTTCATATCAATAATAAAATCGAATGTCACATGAGTATGCGTCATGATTTTACGGCTGCCCACTTGCTGAATGCAGTGTGAGAGTTTATTCCTGATGTCAGTTTTGATGATATTCATCTTACTGAACCCACGTTAACAGTTGCTGATAATGTCATTTTTACTTTTACTAATAGCAGCAATCTTAGCTACGTCCATAGTCTTTGCATGACACTCTGTGCAAAGGTATGACTGTTTCACTTTAAATAAATGCATTATCAAATATCTTTTTTCCCTACATCTGCAGTCTCTCTCTCACTCTCTCTTGCTCCGGTTTTCTGGTTTATGATTTACACCTTGTTAATTTGGTACTTGTTCAGTGCCAAGTAGAGTCCTACTTGTCTTACATATACGTGTTTGACCTTAATCCCTTAGCACCCTCTTTGTTTTCTCTCATTACAACCCTTTGATTGAGCCGTGTATTTGATACTTGTTCAGTGCCAAGTAACAGAGGGTGGTTATTTGAACTCCCTGTGATGTTGCCCCACAATTGACACCTGTTCAGTTGCATCCTTTAATAGATTTCACAGACTGTATGATCGAAGTATCACTTATAGAGTCCAAGCTCAATCTCCATGTAAGCACCCGCATATGACAGTAAAGATGAGGAATTGGAGTCAGACGATATTTACGATGACTAGACGACGATTGAGGATTTCAGCACTATAATTGGTCACTCAGACGATGCAGATGAATTCCAGGTGTTTTTACCAGATGACATTAGATAGTGACCTTTATAGGGTACTGTGAATCACAAAAGTGTGGACTTAACTTTCATTGTTTATTTTTGAGACGTGTGGAATTAACATATTACAGGATATTGTGAATTGGATCATTCTGGGCTACTATTTTTATGCTGGTATGTAACCAATGTTAGAATTCATGGAGTTATCATATCAAATGGATTTAAAATGCCAGTCATTATATATTTCTATAGATTTTTATGACACGATGAAGAACAAAATGTAAGTTATCAATTTATTTGTGACATATTCCACTAGAAAATATACCTAATTGTATTTTACACTGGTTTTGTCTTTATTATTCCTATCTATCTATCTATCCATCCATCCATCCACCCATCCATCCACCCATCCAGTCTCCTCCAATATATACGGGTAGTCAACAAGAACACTTAACAAAATTTAAGTTTAGACCTTGTCCTGTGGATAAACCACCCCCACCCCCCTTCTTCCAGGCTTTTATTTTTTCCTAAATTATGTGCCTTGTACGCGAGTACATACAGTACTCTTAGGATGCGAAGATGAACATGAAAAGTCTAACTTACGTTTACCCATGACAGTATATTGTTCTGATTGAGACTGATTTTTTATTTTTTTTTTTCATTTGCTTAGTATTTATACAGAATGATTGGAAAGGTAATCACTTTTCTTTGAAGTTTCAGTGAAACTATTTTTTTGGGTACATTTTTCAAAAAAAAAAGAAAGATTAGCCGTCATTTGGTCGATTGTAGCTAGTCCTGTAGCATGACTATTTATTTGAGTGTATCACAGCATACGGTATGCAGGCCAGATGTCAGCATAAGTGGATTATGATATAACAATGCACTGGTAAGATGGTTTATCAATATGAACAAAGAATTTGTTTATATAACAATAGATAGATTCTAGTGCATTTTATAACCAAGTTTGCAGCTTCCTTTCATGGTGCCTTTGAATTCCTCCACTCCAAACCCACGATTGTATATACAAGTTTTAACAGCCAAAAATGTTATCGCCAAAAATATCGCCAGATGGTATATTTTGTTGCCAATTAAGAAGAAAAAATTGCAATTTGTGACCTTTGCGAAGCCCATCTCGATCCCTGATTCTATAATTATTACTATTAGTGATTACAATAAATTCATGGCTTCAAAGGAAATTGGAAATTGTTTAGCAACTGAAGTCTTAAGGGGAAATTGTAAAACAAACATTAAGGTTTTTTTAAGGCTTCTATTTGACAGGAAAAGGTAGTTTTCATAAGAATATACAAGTACAAGTTTGGTTTCATTCTCTAATTACTTTTTAAATAAGTATGTACAAACAATTATATCCTTGTAAGGCTTTATTAGCCATTTAAATTAGATCATTAATGAACTTTTGCATCAGTAGTGAGTTACAACAATGTGATTATTTTCTTAGTACTATGTATACTTTTATTTTGTTTTTGTTGCAAACTGTTATAAAATATCTTGACAATATAAAAAAATCGTATGGCTGATGCTTTGTTTATTGTTAATATCTCAATGAAGAAGTTGCAATTAATTAAGCTGTGCCTTATAAAAACCTGCAACATTACAAATTTGAAAATATGACTATGAACTGTGACTTTTTGTTTTACAAGTCTCATAATAATGAAAATTCAAATTGTGACTTTTTGTCCTGTGACTTTCTGTCCTTCATTCCAGTGTAAGATGTCGATCCTGATATTTATGATAGGGACGTGGCTCCATCTTACTGTTTTAACAAGCAATGCTGTGATGCGTGTGCTGGGGTCAGTCGACGGGAACTAGAGGCCAAATTTTGATGAATATCTTGCATAGTTGACAGCTCATATTGACACTGTTACACGGATTCAAGTCTGATTGTTTTTTGTCATACTATACTTACTATACTGCCTTTTTTTTCTTGACTGAACTATATCCAAGCACAATCAAGTAGTTGAGTTTTTAAACTCAGTTGCACACCATTTCAGTTGGCTGAAGAGCGATGGTAGCAGAGGAATGCAGAAGTCGGTTAATTTATGGGATATTCGCTTTAATTAACAAAACGAATATGTCTGATCACATTTGACCATATTCATTTCATTAAAGAAAAAGTCACCCATAAGTTAACTGACTTCAACATTTCTCCACTACCGTGCCTCTTGAACTGAAATGGCACCCAACAGAGTTTGAAAAACTCAACCACTTGATTGCGCTTGGAAGGAAAAAGGCATTACAGTAAGTATAGTACGACTAAAGAAATTAGACTTTAATCTGTGCAACAATGTCAGTATAGGCTGCAAACTGTGTGAGATATTCATGAAAATTTGGCCTCTAGTTCCCTTGTTGATTGACCCCACAACATGCATCATTATAGAACTAGCTGAGTGCCATTTGTCATCATAATGCTAATATCTCGTGAACGGATTTGAATTTGTACATATTATGCTGGTGAGATCATAGTACTATAGGGACAATTGGTACACAGTGAGAACTGATCCTCTGTTAGTATTGTTGGTGGTAAATGGGTTAATACCAGCATTTTTCTGTGAAATTTGTGTTAACTATATGAGGTATTGTTTTAGTAATAAACACATCATGTCTGAATAACATCAGCTATTCAGTCTATTCAGAATGACTGACTTGGAAAAGCTAGGTAGGTCTGGAGACCTGCCAACCCTTATGATTTGACTGTAAGACTTACTGGAATGACTGTTAAATTATAGACATACAGAATAATAGCAAAAATTTCAAAAAATATGATCATTGCAGTCAAATCCAGAAACTGGCTTGTCTGTGTTTGATCCAGACCCCGATTTCATATTAGGTTTAGTGGAGTCGGTCCGGGATTCAGGCCAAACCTTTTTTCATTATTACCTCGGACGCTTTAAAGTGCCCATATTTTTCATACGTGGTCAAGCTGGTACTTATAGCATTTTCTAGAAATGGCATCAAATGAACAAAAACACTTTGAAGACAGAAGGGAGAAAAAGTCTCTTATAAAGTTTAAACAGGCAGAATAGAAGTATGAAAAAGAATATTCAGATTCTTGGCAGAAAAGCAGGAATGGCAGTAATTACGTTTATTGGACATCATGTCATATTAATTTGAGTATGTCTCATGGTGGGAGAGATGATTGCCGATGCCACTTAAAATAGAAAAAAAAAAAAAAAAACCTAAAGATTATCTCAGGTTGGGAGATCTAGCAAGAAGCCTTTTAGCTCCATGAGGTTTGGAGCTTCAGTTTCTGAGCTTTAGTGGAGGTAATTAAGGCTAAAGTGTACTCAGCAAACTTTTTGCTTCTTGAACATAATGTTTGCCTTCACTGCATTAGTATCAGATCATACTTAAAAACTTTAAAATGCATGTTTCTATGTTGACAATAGCAGTACATGATATTTTGTTACACCTTACTGAAAAGTGGTCTAACTTTTGGATAA
Source organism: Margaritifera margaritifera (assembly GCA_029931535.1). Classification (NCBI taxonomy): domain Eukaryota; kingdom Metazoa; phylum Mollusca; class Bivalvia; order Unionida; family Margaritiferidae; genus Margaritifera; species Margaritifera margaritifera. The sequence goes on along the minus strand of JAQPZY010000683.1, from coordinate 38,175 downwards.
ATTTTTGCTGCCTTACTGAGCTCTTGCTAGGGTTGGCAGGTCTGGGACAGCACCAAGTATTTATAGTCTACCAAAAGAACTGATAGCAGTGTGCATCCATGTTGTGATTACAGCACACATACTTTGACATGCTCTAGGTCACGCCACCAGTTGCGACAACCCCTGCAATCAGAAATTACTCGCTGAACCAGCTAGTTTTGTTTGCCATAATCCGTGGAAAATCAGCATATGCCCTAATTATTTCTCAGAATAGACATGCTAATTATAGATACAGTCTCTTATAGTGGTTATTATATCAGAAAGTACCCAGATTTAAGGTTTGTGTGATTGTTTTCAAACTGGAATTATGGTGTTTAGGTAAAAATAGAAAATAACACTGGTATTAACTCATACTGTGCATACTTTAAACTAGTTGTTTTACACATGGAACATAAATAAGATTTAATAAAACAAACAGATACACAGATTGTACATATTTACAATAAAACAATAACAGTCAGATACAGTACATTAAAATGCCAACAGTCACAACAGATTAAAAGACAAAACTATATGCAGTATGCAGATACAGTAAAACCTCTATTGAGCTACCGCCCAATCTGCTAACCAAAAGTGGTCTCTCAAAACAGGTGGTTTCTCATAACAGGTTTTTGCAAAAGGATCAGTTTTCAGGGTCAAAATACAAAAGGGTAAAGAAGGAGAAACACCCACAGTTACTGTATGTGCATTTTATTTTTTATTCATAGTTCATGTTAAAATATTGCATTCACTTTATCTCAAAATAATTTGATATAGTAATAAAGATTTACATTTATTTTATGCTAATCCTTGAATTACTGGATTTTCCAAAAGAAATAATTTTGATAAGTCGCTGGAGTGGAATACCAGGAATATTTTTTCACTGTCCAGTATTAGACATTGATAACATTATGACCCAAAAATCTGAGCTATTTTTAGATGCTTGATTGGTCTAGTGGTACTATGGCCGCCTCGCATGCTGATGAACCAAGTTCAAATCCCACAATGTGCATATACTTTTTTTTTCTTCAATTGTTTTTAAATTGTTTATCACTTTTTGTGATGCTGTCATTCATAGCAGCGTCCTATTGCTTATTTTGCCTAAAAATCATAGTTGCTATTTCCATTATGCAGCTGGTCATTGATGAAAGTGCATTTATATAATAAAATTGATCCGTGCCTGGCGATTGTGGTCATAAATGACAGGTAGTCACTCATAGCAGAGGTTGCTCTGGACAAGTTTTACTGTATACATTTTTTTTATATATAAGCGCTCACACCTTTTTTGTCTTGTGTTTTGTGACCACTGAGTGTTTAAACAATTGGAAAAACATAATGACCAAATGAGCTTAGTGGGCTTTCTTAATTGTCTGATGCAGAAACAGTGTGTTAACTAGAACTATAGTCATTGCAGTTTTGAATTAAATTAGATCTAGTGACCTTTGAATTTTACTTTGTTAAGGTGTTTATTTGGCATTTTAATGGATAGACAAATCAAAGATAAGTTATAATTATACTTAAGTACTCCTATGGCTTATGTCAGGTTGCTTAAAGCCTGTGCCTGTCAAAACCCTTGATCTACCGGACATGTCCAGCAAATACAGGGATTTTAGGACCTCTGATATGTGGCCTTTTGTAGTTTCCTGTTCATGTATAGAGGTGGTTCTTTTCGTGGGTATTTTCGCTTTTTTGGAGAATGATTTTCAATGACATCCAATAGTGGCTTTTCATATGTCAAATATTTATCATCAGTATCATCCAATGTGTCAATGACATGGAAAGGTATTTTATAGACATCACATGTGAAGTTTTTCTCCTAAAAATTTGTTTATCTTCTGAAAGTGATTTTCTCACATATATTTGAAACATAGTATTATATTAATGTTGTGACTGTCATGTGATGCCAGTCATTTATGTCATAGTCAGAATATAGACTATGGCAAAAGAAATGTGGATTATTGATTCCAAAGATATCAGGGGGGATGGGTCAGTTTAACATAGTAAGCGTATACTTTTTTTCTTTGCCATTTGTTAAATTAAAAGTTTCAGAGATTAACAGAAGGGTTTGGTGGCCATGATGGGCTAAAGTTGCAAGAAACAACAAGGCAAATCACTGGTGAACTTAAAATTTTCTGATTAAATTTTTTTAAAAACTTAATGTCATACTGTAGACTTATTTACTAAAACTTAACTGTTGTACCCAAACCACTAATCATTGCAGGATGATGGTCACTTGACATGGCATTTTAAGCACTGAAAAGTCTGTTCTGATTGTGCCCACTCTGCTAGAGAGGGCATTTTTACATACCCTACCATGGCTTAGGTCAGGTCAGAATGTTATGGAGCATTCACATCTCTCTCCAAAGGACAAGAGGTAGAAGTTTGAACTCGCACAGAGACTTGCAAAGGGTCTGCAAATAATTTCTTATGTGCACATATATTTCAACTAGGCTTGTAAGAAAATGTATGTATGTACATTTATATGTCTGATATTTCATATTTTATGAACTTGTAAACAAATATGACATAAATATAAATAAAGTCATAATAAAATTGTCAAGAAAAATATTGAGAATGACAATCACACTTAGTTGTCTTTTGAGGTGTATCATATCCATGTGCATCGGCACTGTGTTTACCAGCACTTTTACTCAATAGCATCCTGACTATGTCAATTAAAGTCATATCAATTCAACATTTTATTGGATTTCTTTGGCATTAAACTTCATGAATTTTCAGAAACTTTTATTTTTGTAGCATTATTTGAATAAGCCATAGTCATAATACCTATCCAACTAGTTAGTAGCATCTTAACAGTGTAAACTAAAAGTCATTACATTGCTGTTATTTAAAAACAAGATCCTAAATCCTCATCATAATTAAAAATGCAAGTTATACTTACCCAAATTTAATATCCAGTCAGGTGACACCAAGACTGTATGTTTTGATGATCTAAGGTGAATATCCTTTCAAATGCTGACATTCAGTTTAGAAGTGTTCACATTTCTTGAGCTACAGTACAGCTCACCTGATTTTTCGGAACTCTGCGCATCGCGGTTGGGGTGGAGAGGATTAAGAAAAACCCCTCCACCATCACTCCACGCGTCCTGACGGAGTTGTCGCGGAGTCTCGCGGAGAATAGCCCTGCACACCACGCTTTCTTGCGGAGTCGCATCCGGTCACCACCGCGGAGTGGACGTGGTCTTGATAATATGGGCGTGGTTTACTGTTTATTATCCATGCAAGCAGAGGTTGAGAGAGAGACGGGGGGGGGGCACCGATTTATCTACATCGTTATCCCTCTGGGGAGCAATTTGCTAACTTTTTGATACTGAAAAAAACGTAGTAATTCAGTTAATTATAAATATTTCCTTGTTCTAACGAAGATAATGTATGATACATAGTGCCAAATCATATTTAAGATGATGATAACGTAATGACAATGCCTCGTAAACTGTATTAGTACTACATTTTGCGCAATGAATCTAATTTCTTTTTCTTCAATATTATGTTATCGGAATCTAAAAATGCATTCATATCCTTATTTCTTTTTCAGTAAACGCAATACAAAATTGTAATGATCACATGAAAGTCAGTGATATTGTACTACCTGCAATGAAAAGATTGATAAACATCGAACAAATTAATAGCAAAGCTGCAGTCATACCTGACTGAAGTGAAACAAAATCGCACAAGTTCCTATGGTTACTCCATGCATGAATACTCATTCACATATTGTACGTTTTTTTCTGACATCCAATCGCTTAAATAAAGCATTATTAAGATTTCACATCATTATTTTATTTTAAACTGTACTATTTTGCATTAATTACCAAAGTAGCGGGTTTTTAAAAAAATCACAAATGGTCGCTAAAGGTCATCCTAGATACATGTAGTTGACACGTGCAAGTAACCTAGCACAATAGAAGTCATCAGCACTGCGTGTTTTCTTTGATATTGATGTGTTAATTTCATGTGCTAACTGTTAACCGAAAAGTACAACAGCAACGCTTCTGTGGGTTTGTTTTCTTTGCCATTGATTTGACAAACTTGCGCATCAGATGAAATTAATGATTAACTTTTTCTTTTCTGTTCGTTTTCCAATTGCATAATACAGAAAAATAAGATGAATAATTTTAGATCATTAACTCTTCTTAGTAAAGTCCCCCCCCCCCCCTCTCTCTCTTTCATAAAATATGGAATCCAAATCACTACTGCACAAGTTATCATAAACTGAAATCTGGAAAAATTTGCAAGTGGTAAGAAACAGAAACACGCTCAATAACCAAAGGCTCTAACAGTCACAAACAGGAAACTGCATTTTTTAATATCTGCGTAAAAATAATTAAAAAAGTATCATTTTATTTTTATATTTTCTCCGTAGGAAAATGAGCAAATAATAGGATACACGTGGAGAAAATACATCCATGCAAAATGCTCTAAACTTGTTGGAAATTAAAATCTCTGAACATCTCAGATTTTAGAATTTTCCATATTATTTTTCATTTCGGTAATAAGTTGAGTTCAGATTAATTACTAACAATTATCAAACTTCCGTTGTTAATGGCGGGACCATAATTGCGGCTGTAAAGTACAACGCGCTAAGCCAGATGGCTTCGTGTGATAAAAACACACTGTTCCCAAGCTGAAACTTACATCATCCTTTGATGCAAACCCTTGTTAATATTTTACAACAGTGTTCACAATGGTCACTGCCTTCATTTCTGTAGAACATCCGCTGAAGTCAAGTCTTTATTAGGGAGAGACAATTGAATTTTCCAACCGTGGTGGTGGTGGGGGGGGGGGGTAAATGCATGAAAACAATTGTCTTTCTCTGATTTTTGTAGCAGACGTTAATCCGTTCCATATTTCACTTAAAATAAATAAATACTGTGATGAAAGAACAAAAAATATCCCGGTCGAAAAAAACAAAACAACATATAAACCCCGTTTATTAAATGGTCAATCCCTTACAGTACACATGCAGTCATAATATTCAGCCTCATGACTGCTATTACTGCTTAAAGACTAAGCACGCGGTTTGCATTTCAGTGTAAATTCAGTGTTTTAGGTTTGTTGTTGGGGGGGGGGTAAGCAGAAACGGGTTGTCAATTTGGATTTTAATTGTCCATATCTCGGAGAATTACTTTCCTTTGGAACAAAATGATAAATTTATTCTGCTTGAGAGGCTCAGCAATGTGTACTTCTCATCAAGTCAGTGCATAAGTTTGTTCATATTTCTTTGAAATAAATTAAAATCATAAATTTATTGCAAAAGAAGTCGATCAACCTTTTATAAACAGTAATGTGTACAGAATATACAAGACTTTTGAAATTATTTTTTTATTGTCCAAATATATGATCGAAATAAAAACGACTGATTCTTCAAGTGGTATCCGGTTGTAAATCACTCTTGACGTCTCAGTCTTTCCATAGGTGGTCTTCATTCATTGGCTGTTCAGATGTCAATCAGTAATGTTGACTAGCCCCTCCACGGTGGAGTTTACGTCGGCGTGCCTGCCGAAACGCGGTGGTGATTTGTAGGTATTTATGCCAATTTATGCCTCCACTGTGGAGTGCTATCGTGGAGCTAAAGTGGAGGGGATTAAGTACCCCACTGCGATGGGCGGAGTTCCGAAAAATCACGTGAGCTGTACCGTATCTATTTCACCTTAAACACCTTTGCAAGTTCCTGTATAAGCCAATTAGTTAAATTCTAAAGTGGTTGTCTCGCAAATAAAGAAGCCATGTTATTTTTGTCAACTGTACATATCCCTAAAACTGGTGGTAGTGAAATTAGCTACATATCATCGCATAATGACTTTACACCCGTAAGCTATAAAACTGGGTAAAGTCGGGTAGTATATTTTTTTATCGTTATTTGAATGAGCCAAAGTCATAATACCTAACCAACTAGTTAGCGACATCTTAACACTAAAGTCATTACATTACCATTATTTAAAAAAAAATCACCAATCCCCATTATAATGAAAGATGCAGATTACACTTCCCCAATTGTAATATCCAATCAGGTGACACCAAGATGGTATGTTTTGAAGATGTATGGCGAATTCCCTTTTCATAGGCCAACATTCAGATTTGAGGTATTCACATTTCATAAGTTATTACATCAAAATCACCTTTACAAATCACAAGTTACTTTTTTTTTTTATAATTTTTTTTTGTCATCTGTGCAGGTCCATGAAACAAAGTAGTGGAATTAGTCACACATCATCACACAGCAACTTTATCTTTGCTTCTAGGCAATATAATTGGTGAAGTTGTGGGTCCACTTTGCCCAGTTGTGCAAGCTCTGTCCCACATGTGTATTTAAGATAATATTTGCACTGCAAGTGCAAAATAGAAGTAAATGATGCCCAGTTCATGCCCAAAATGCTCATGAACAATGTTACTATATGCGACATATTAAATCTCTGGAAATTTAAGGCAGGGCAGTCTCCAAGAAGGGCATGGTGCACCATAGACACAGCATGGTGCAGTGCCCTCCTAAAACTGGCTCAGTGATATTGATTAAACCTTGGGCTTATATCATCTGTCTTCTGCTCGCAAGAGTCTTGCAAAAGACAAATAATGTGACCCCATAACTGCGATGTTCTTGTCTCAGTACTCCGAAATAGATTCTGAGACCAATCTTTATTATGTGACCTGTTCAGATTCAGTTTCATATATTAGTTCTGATAAGTACTTTGTTTTTCACAAGCGTATTGAATGCTTTACATTATATTTTATGAATATTTCAGTTGCTTTGGCAGCACTTAAGAGGAAGAAGCGCTATGAGAAACAACTTCAGCAGATTGATGGCACTTTGACAACAATTGAGTTCCAGCGAGAAGCCCTGGAAAATGCCAGCACCAACACGGAGGTCCTTAAGGCCATGGGATCGGCTGCTACTGCCCTGAAATCTGCTCACAATAACATGTACATAACTCCTTTCATTATTGACGTTCCTGTGAATGGTGTCATCGTAAATATTAAGGTTTTGTTTTGAGGTTTCTTGAAAGTTATATTTTTTACATCAATTACTGTATTCCACTGACACTTTGGATAAACATTACTATATATGCCTAAAATAAGTACTCTGATGTCCCAGACATTCCTGTACATCCTGTGACGGCAATATGGACAACATCACCATTACGATACTGTGTTCAGTTGTTTGGAAAGAATATAACTTTGTTGTATTCAGCTGAAATTTTGGTGTACTTGTGCTGTATGCATAAAACAAATACCATGGTAAGCAAGGATTTCCTGTCTCACCTGCTTAAGGAGGAAACTGTCCTCATAACTCCATTCAAAAGTGAGACACCCTATTCATTGGAACCCAATGTAAATCTTTTAAAATAAGTTCAGTAGTTATCCCTTAACCACAACCCTTTACCTTTATAAACATGGTCTTGACCACATAGGTTTTTTTTATCTCCTGTATAATACTGTTATACCTTAAATAGTGAAATTTACTGAGAGTTTGCATCATGTTGAGTACTAAACCTTCATCTTAAAAGTAGGTGACTTTGATCCATATTTCACACTTCAGTGACTGGTTACATTTTGTGTTTTACTATTTATGCTTTAATGATTAAACTGTATGATTGTATACATCACACTTAGGAATACACCCATACATAAATGGTCCCTGTTACCTACATTGTACATTTTCCTGGCTTAGGTTACAATTTTTGCATTTAGCTCATGACCACATACTGGTCTTTGGTATGCTATGTACATTCTATCATATCTAGAATCATTACATTTGGTGAGAGGATGCATCTTTATGAGCACTTCTCCATCATAGCAGAAGTATGTCATTATGGTCCATTTTTTATGCTTTATTGACTTGGGTTACATTTTGTGTTTGATCTTCATTTCTCAAACACTGTTCGTGCTAGAATCATGAAGTTGATGCTAATATGTATCTCGATTAGTTCCACATCATGACATACATTTCATCTTTTACTGGCTTTGGTTAAGCTTTTGCATTTAGTTTATGACCACATGAGTTTTTGGCATGCTATATGCATATTATCATAAAAGGAATAACTTCGAGAATGAATCCATTTTGATAAGTTATACATCCCTTGTTGCAAAAATGTCTCTTGAAATTTTGTGTTAAAAGTTCATTTTATGCTGTTTATGTTCCAATCATGAAGCTTCATAATTGGATGCATCTCTGTTACTACAACACCCTTTGAACCAAAGAAGGTCACTGTGACCTACATTTGATGCTTTACTAACATGGGTTAAGTATTTGTGTTTATGATCTCGTAGATTAGTGACTTTACATTGTTTATTGTTATAGCTTACTCTGAACAGGTTAACTTTGTATTGTACATGTGAATGAGTATAGAAATTACTGAGTATGCTGCATGCTTTTCATGTGAAGCCTCACCTACAGTGGCTAATTTGGGTAATAATTACTGCATGAAGTATCCTTGTACTGCTGACTGTCACTCCAAGTAAAATTTGGCTTCTAGGGGTGGACAGTAATAATAAATTTTCAAGTAGATTTTAAGAACCACAATTTTAAAAAAAATGAATACAAAAACAATCATGTTTTTTATCAGCTCATTTTAGTACCTATACTTTGATATAAAAAAAATGTTCTGTTTAGTTTTTCAAATTTATGTCGTATATATTCTGTCAGAGTAGGTAGATGTTTGTCAACACAATACTGGCTATATAGTGCTGATTTAAAGTTTAAATTTTAATTTTTTAAAAGATTACAAATTAAGATGAAAAGAGAACAAATTGCCAGAAAAAATGTAATAAGAAAACGGGTTAACACTTTGTTGTCGAATCACATTAGTCTGAACTTATTTCTTGATGACAAGTTATGTTTATGATGGCAACTGGAGCTTCATAGAGGTGAGATGTGTAATTGTTGATTACACTCGGGTTGTGTAAGATCTGGGGTCTGGTTGAGATTTGTGACGGGCATCTGAATACAGTGATCAAAATTAACTTTCATAACCTACTGGAACTGAGGCAACAAATATTGAAACAAATCGCAAAATCCTGTAAAAATGTCATTGGAGCTCTTGGTGGGATTTGTAGAAATGAAAGTTTAGGGCCACATTTCTCCAAAACTGAGTGAGAGTCTGTTTGTTTTGTTGTTTCTCTTGATTTAATGGCACTTTTAACACAATATTGGTTATATCATGCCAAGGAAATGAGAACTAAGTGCCTTTCCCAGGAACACACAGGCAACCAACCTAGGCTGACCTGGGCAGGTGTCAAACCCTCAACCCTTGGATTATGCATCCAACACACTACCAACTGAGCTACCACAACTCCCAGAAACTAGGAGTCTAGGGTTACATCTTCCCAAAACTGACAGACTAGGGCCACATCTCTCCAAAACTGAAAGTGTAGGGCCATGGCCACACCTCGGAACTGAAAGTTTAGTGTCACATCTCCCCAAAACTGAGTTTGAGGCCACATTTCCCTGAAGCAGAAAATCTGGGGCCACATCTCCCCAAAATTGAGAGACCAGGACAAGAAACTGGAGGTCCTGCAAGGAGACACTCTCAGTAAAGAGGGTTCTGTTTCATGCAAGAGGGCAGGTGGCAATTTTGAATGCTGCCTGGATACCACCATAGTTAAGCTTCACGATTTGCATCCCTGCTTTTCAAGGTCAGTGCTAATCACATGTGCATCTTTATGAGTACACTTCAGTCCTCCACCTGAAAGGCTATTTCAGGCTAATGCATGGCCCATTTGAGACCAGTGAAGTGATAACCATAGTTAAATATTTTTAAAAAAATAGAAACTATTATCATTAGAGAAACACATTCAAGATTTAATCTCTGTGGTTTGAGAGTAAATGCACAATTATAAGTCAAGATCATCACAAGTTACAGCTGTGGAAATTATAAGTGTTGTGTACTGTATAGTATAAGATACTTTGTGATGAATATTGTTATGTGTCTTGATGTATTATGATCAGTGTGTGAAACCTGCCATAAACTAAGCAAATTCACAGGACCAGTAACCTCAAAATGCTACTGGTCCTATCCATAACTAACTGGTCCTACATTTCATGATACAAGAAGACCAAATGTAGTCAATGACAAAGTGGTACATGCAGGTAGACATGAACATCAGCCCTTAATAAGGTTATCTATGTATTGAAAAATGGAAAAATAAAGAAAAACACAAAAGAAGAAATTTATATAATATATCGAATTTATTAAATTTTACTAAATTCAGCATAACATGGCCACTGTATCTTGACCAGGACAATGCTGCTAACTGTCCAGCTGATCAAGATCCATACATACCTCATCTAGAGCTGGGCATCAGAATCTGATGGTGCCGTTGATGACCAGTCTGAATCAGAATAGGAATGAGGATTCTCATCCATAGACTTGTTAACAATGACAGCATCAGAATTTAGGCTCAGCTTCCAAAGATGATGCTATGGTATCCAATTAGGCCTGTGGAAAAATGAGTTCCAGCAGTGAATTGCTTGAACTGGATCAAATGCATCCACGTCATCAAAATGCAGGAGAACAGATGACATCATTATCTTGGTGTTAGCATGCATCCTATTTGTGTATTCTGTTTTCATTGGCTTCATTTGAGGCAAGCCTCTCTCATGCATGGCACTAGTCTGGTAGAGACAGGATTAAATCGATCAAACTTCGAAGCATCCAAATAATTCCACATATTTACGTCTGGAATTGGAAGTAGCATATGTTATCAGGCATAGCATAGATGCAGAAGAGTTTTTAACTGAGTTGCAAAAATCTATTGCACACAGATTATATGCGAGTTATTTCCCTTCTCATGCCAACCAGCAGATCCTATTGCTGTACTTGAGATTCACTAGTCATCCTCAGAAACAATTTGCTGTTATTTATTTTAACATGGTTTCTGTTATTTCTTTTCACATGATAAAATGTAGTATTTATAGATAAATTTTCTATACATACTGAAAAATCAACTGGCAAGACAGACTGGCTGCTACTCATTTTTTGCATCAGTCCATGGTGAAATTAGCTGGTATTGGACCAGCAGGCTGGTGGCAATTTCACACGCTGATTGTGATACATATTATATTATGGCATCAGTGGTGATACACAGCTCAATATAGTGCCTGTGCAGTATTAGTGCATTTAAAGACGATTACTTGTGAAATGTAAGACTATTCAACTCTTTGCAGAATGGATATTTTTGTATTACTAACCAACAGAACAATCTAAATACATAGATAAATCAATAGATTATGCATTTTATTCCTTTGGGTTATGCAAAATTAATTTCCTATTATAGTTACATAGAAAGGTATTGGAAATGACACTGCATACCCTTGGAGTAATTTTACTCTAAGCATTTAAAAATCTGAAATATTTTAAGTGGTAAAGACGATACCTTTCTGTTTCTTTATACTTCCAGATAGTTTTATACTTCTAGGATTGTGAAGTGACAGGAGACTCACTCCACTTTCTTACTTTAAGAAAAGTGTAGTATGCTGAATGTTTCTGCTATATTATATTTTATTGAGATTTTAACTGTAATGTTGAGCCAAGTTGAACTATGTTGTTTAATTTAGGATCATTTCATAAGATTTGTTTGCACAAGTTTCCTTATTTGTTTTAATTATAATGATCTTATTCTTTTCATATCTTGATATTTCAGTCTATCCCTTTCCAACATGTTGTTATTAAATCAGTGTGCAATATCTTGTATCATTCCTAGAACTACACTACCTAGGGTTAATGAATCATATGATGATGATGTAACCATAAATTCATTACATCCTTAGATCCTCCTGAGTAGCGAAGTCAACACTAATTTGTATTCAGCAGACATTGTTAACTTGATACACTTTAACTTAATGTACTCATATCATGTCCACAGTACATATGTAATCTTTATGTCCAACTTTCAGGGATGTTGACAAGGTTCATGACCTGATGGATGATGTGGCAGAGCAACAAGAAATTGCACAGGAGATTTCTGATGCAATATCAAATCCAGTTGGTTTTGGACAAGATGTGGACGAGGTAATACATTCTTTTATTTTCGTGCCTATGGCATAGTGTACTTTCTCTTTTACCATATATAGGTGGTATTACTATTAGTATTAACAAACTCTGTGGTGGGGCCCTGGGTGGCCATGTGGTCTCAAGCGCTCGCCTTTACCGATCATCACCATCTCACCTCTGTCCACGTGGGTTTGAGTCTTAGGCTCGGCCAGTTTGGGTATGTGAAAAAGCTTGCCAGTAGCTACCTGTGGGTTGGTGGGTCTTCCTGCAGTTTTCTCCAAGTTCTTCCTCCACTAGTCATAATGGCTGCCATGTAGAGTCTATCATGTGCTGAAAAATGGCATTAAACTCACAACAACAACAACAACAACAACAACAACAAGCTCTAAGGTCTTGCTAGAAACAGTTATAAGGAACTGGTCTTTCAGGTAAATTTTATGTCAAGGGAGCCAACTCAGATTTAGGTAAATGATTAAGCCTTATAGTAGTTATCTCCTTTTGATATTCCTCGTATGGAAATACTTGAAACAATAATAAAAAATGCTTTTAAAAAGATATTACCAGAGTAAATCCTCAAAAAATGTTTCAGATGTTTATATAAATTCTCTAGCGACATATAAACAAAAGAATATAGAATAATTTTATACAGATTTTTTAGATCAGTATGTTTATGTTAGTAAAAATGGATCAGGAATAGCAGTCTCACTGGAGTTATGTTATTCCATCTGATGTAATGTAAATTAGTATCACTTCAACCCTGCAAACCATCAATGTTTTCAATACTTCAGTTTCTCTGATGGATTGAAGGTTGTTGGAAGACTTTTTTTATTAAATATGGGTGGTGGGAGTTATTCAGACTGTTTTGTATTGACCAGTCCAATTAAATTTGATGGTTCTGAATCATTGATAAAGTATGCTCAAACACTCCCGTATCAACCAGCAATTAATTTTGAAACAGCCCTGCACAATAGGCAAACAAGATTTTTATATTTTATATAAATTTATACTAGCAAGTTATCTTTTCATTCAGATTGTTATTACACACCAGTTTACTTTTTTTTTTTAAATCGTATAATGCTATTAATTAATTATTCATGCTTAGCATAGGGTATCAATTTTTTCAATACAAGGCATTGAAAGTGTGTGCAAATCTTATTATCTGTTTTTCTAATGGACTATGTTCTGGTGAATATTTTACCCAAAATTTCGATCGGGATGTTTGGGGCATTATTATGGGTTGTACAGCAAATTTAGGGAGCATTGAACCATTCTCTCTGTCTGCACATAACTCTATCTGTTCATTCACACCTTGTAGCCATCATATTTGAATGTCAGATTTTTACATAAGATCTCTTTTATATATAGAAGCAACATCTTAGGGTATGCACATATCTAGGATGATTGTTGGATAATTTATGGCCTTTAGAATTATGTACATTATTCCTTCAATGTCAAAGGCTTTAAATTTTATGTGAAATTTATGTAAACAATAAATTGACCGTTATGCAGTTAATATTTTAGGCAAAAAAACTTAAATGCCATAATAAAAGAATATTAATCTTTAAATTTACATAATTTTGCCTAGATGCATAGATGTGCCTACAAGAACATTAATGTTTTTCTCACCTGTGTGGGCATGATGAGATATAGTAGTTGCTTTTCTGGCAGCGGTGTCAGCAAAAAACAAGGTTAAAGTTTTTCAAAGTCAGAAACAGTGGTTGTACTGACAAGCTTACAGATGCAGGTGAGTGAGACACTGGGTTCTGCAGAACTTGTTTTCCATTCTTGTGTGAGATTTTACATGCAGAGGGCCAAAATGTATTGCATTGTGCATGTTTGTGCCAAGGTATATTGACTCTGTAATATATGTGTGATATAAGTAAAAAACTAAAGTTTTCATCTTTGTACATTCAGGATGATTTGCTAGCAGAGCTGGAGGAACTGGAGCAAGAAGATCTGGATGAGAAACTGCTGAATGTGGGAGAACCCATCGCAGACCTTCCACCTGTTCCGACAGAGAGGCCATCGGTTGCAAAGGCTAAAGGTACTACACTCTCAGGGTCTGTTCTAGGACACAGTTGTATGATTCACCTTTATTTCTCAAAATTTGCCATGAAAAATCAACTAAATGCACAAAACTGCACATATTTTCAATTCCCTACATTTATTTCTTCATTAAATTCCTCCTGTGTTCAGAAAAATTCTCCCCCTTTTCTTTAAATAGAGAGTGTGATTTCCCATCAAAATTTTCAGTTTCTAGAATAGACCCAGTTCTCCACATATCTCATTGTCATTCTAGGTGTCTGTCAATCTCTTGTTCTCATCCTTCTGTGAAGAACTGATTGGTGTTGGAGACCCATAGCCAGACTTTCCTCTGTATCTATGAGGGAGTCACATGCTTTATATGTTAGTGTGTATGCTTGTAAGCAACTATTTAAGAAGAGCAACTCATTTTTAGGCTTCTTTTTGTGCCTATATATGTATGTAGTAGGATCTAATGGTGATGCCGCTGAAGAGTAAAGTTTTTAACTGGTAAATATAAAGTATTGAAAAAAAAAAAAAAAAAACTATGGGAAAGTATAGGCTAGAAAGATAAAGCCTTCCAAATAAACATTAACATGAAGTACTATATAGTAAAAGATAAAGATGTTTAAATTCTGTAGAAGGTATAAAGATAAATAATAAATGTAAACAATTTAAAATCTGTGACTGCTTGGAAACCATCTATTACAAGGTCGAAGGCACAACCTGTCAACATGTATCTATCTGGCTGGCTGTCTTTTGTATGTCTCTGTCTGTCCATCCATCCATCCATCCAAAAATAGATAATATATCCTCTTTTGTGAGATGAAAAATATTGAAACTAAGCTGTTAGATTTCTTCCAGGTTTTGTGCTCATAAACAGGTTTGCCTTAAAAACTAAGCTGCCTCATATATTTGTTGACCTTACAGTCATGTATAAATTATGTGATGAAGGAGATGTCGTAAGAAGAGAAGAATCTATCACATATTTAAAATTAAAAAGTTGTTCTGTGCTTGATTTTCTATCTTATGACGCATATGTTTAGCTAGTCAAGGTAGTCACAAGGTAGTCGTTGTCTTTATAATTGAAGTACCATTTTCATTTATGTAAGCAACCTTGCTTGAATATAGTGCTAAAGCAGTGTAATTATCATTTTCATAGTTTATTTTCTCAGTCAGAATGAAGAAATACAATCACATGTTTGCTGAAATAGTTGGGTAAAGCTTTCATTAGTATGGTTGGAACTACTTATTATGCAGTAGGTGTCAGGATGTCAGATGTATGTTTAGTTGAATGAGATTGTTACTCAACCAATAACTAGACTCCAGCTGATCCCTTGATTAGGGATTAGGAGTCACAATGGAGATAACTAAGTTCTTGGATTAAGCTCACAGAAAAAGTGTCTCAAAACTTTTGTCATGGGAATAATTTTAAAACTGAAATGTTCCAAAAGTTAGAGTCCATAAAAAATTTATTTAAGAATTTAAGAAATAATTTAGGGTGTCCCAATTTGTTAGAGTCCCAATGTGTATGGTACATATTCTAACATTTTTTATTAATAAAAGACAAATCTGCTAATGTAGTATCACTAATTCCCATGGGGTACCAATTTTCGTGGATTTCGTTGTTGCCCTGAACCACAAATTTAAAGACACAACGAAAAATTAGCCACACATGATAAAGAAGCCCCCTCCCCCCATTTCTTAATGTATTTCATTCCTAGAGATCAACCAAGCTGTTTGATAAATCAATGTTTTTTCTGTAATCTGGTAATAAAATATTAGCTTTTACCTGTGTTTTATTTTACCCCTTTAAAAAAAAGAATTATAATGCATTTTATATTGTTTCAATGCACACGTATCTATATGGTAACCGATAGCCATAATTTCCACTTACTGCCTTAAATTGATATATTGTGACATAAGTAATGATAGAGAGAAACAAGAAAAAGCATAAGGTATTCAAACACTATCGTTTCTGCCTACCCCCCCCCCCCCCTTCCCCTCAGCTTGTCCCCCCCCCCCCCAACTACTGATTTTGAAAATGAAAAACGTTAAGGATATTTTTAAAAAAGGCACAAAACATACTCATTTCATTCATTGATTTATAATTTCTAACTCGATTGCCACCAAGCGGTCCCTAACATTGTCACCTTCTTTGCATTTCAAACCTAACGGTACTTCAACACTAACACAGTGTCCATATTTGCGTGGTGAGTATGTGTTTCCTGTTTCAACAGGAGTGATGTAGTTCATAGTGGTCTGTAAGCTCCTGATAACTGCACAAATTTCCGTAATGCTGAGATGGAAGGCATATTTTTTTCCTCTTTTTTCAATTTTTTGGGAAATGATAGAATTAGACATCGCATACATTGGATGCAGAAAACACAGTGATTACCTTCTGTGTATGTGTAGGCCTTGCATCCACCCCTTCACTGAAAATGGACTCTTCTAGCAACCAGAAAATGATAGTGAGCAGGCTCCTCATTTACATTGAAAACTTCTGTTTGACTTGAAACACAAAGAAGATGACAATGTTAGGGACCGCTTGGTGACATTAGAGTTAGAAATTATAAATCAATGAATGAAATGGGTAAGTTTTGTGCACTTTTTATATCCTTGATGCTTTTCGTTTTTAAATTGGTAAGAGGGGGCACAAGCTGCCTGGGGGTTGGTGGAAACTATAGTTTTACTGAAAATGAAAGAGAGAATAATAAATGATACTAGTATATGAAAATTAGATATAATACTTATTCAAATTGATTCTTCATTCAAGTAAATTCTTCATTCAAGTAAAACTGTTGTCAAAAAATTTAAATTCTCATGAAAGCATGTCTCATTTTATCCATGTATGCTTAATCCCAATGAACAACATGACTGTAAAATACTAGAGCTATTGCATGAAGCACAATTACTAATGAAACACTGTATATACACTAATTACTGCAGAATATTGAAGCTCACACTTCACTGATTTTCATACAAAACCACTAAATAAATGTCTTGTCAATCAGTCTGCTGGTACACACATGTTTGTCAGGTAAATAACCTGAAATTGTTGAATTAAACAAGTCTAGCATTCTCAAAGTCACAGATAATTAGGTTTGATCTTGCACACATTTTCGATTGAGCCGTAATTATCCATTCAGCATGAATACGGTTGATTGATGAAGTTTTAAGTCAAGTCTAGTGGTTGAAGTTGGTTTGTATATGAGGCAGGCTCCAACAAAGGAGTGATTCCATTGTTTTTCAATTTAGTTAGCATCTTCGCTCTTTGATGGGCTCAGAACACATCAATGTTGACACAGCTGGTCACATGTTTGATTCACATGTAGAATGATGACATTATCCAAACCAATGGAGATCTGTAAGTTGAATTTTGCCACTCTTGAACCACGGTGTTAATGTCATGGTCATCAGAAAGTAATTGATAGCGCAACTTTATGGACATTGTTTTACAGAAGAGATCATACACATGTACTTCAAATAACCGATTAGCTTAGTGTTGTTGGCTGTGTTGGCTCCCTTGGATGAACACACGAAATGTAGACACTGCTTGCCAACTGCATTGAGCAAGAGGCAGCTTGTCACCTGTTTGGTTCATGTGTGGAATGATGATATTATCCGAACTGACGGGGATCTAAGTTGAATTTTACCACTCTTGAACTACTGTATTAGTGCTATGGTCATCAGAAAGTAATTGATGGTGCAACTTTATGGACAGTGTTTTAAGAAAGAGATTATACACATGTACTTTAACAACAGGTTAGCTTAGTGTTGTCGACTGTCGGCTCCCATTGATGTTGCGTGTAAGTGACTAATCTTGACAGGTATTTGATTTGTGCTTATACAGGTGGTAGCATTGTTTTAATGATTGAAACAACCATTGTGTGTAGTCTGTATAGTTTTGTTCTTTTGTGTTCTTTATTTGAAGTATTTGTAGAGGTTAATCCACGAAATTAAATACCTACAAATATGCAAACTTTGACAGGCAAAACCACGAATTCAAGTACCCATGAAAATGTTTTTTTTTTTTTTACAAAACCATGAAAATTGAGTCCCATGAAAATAAATGATACTACAGTATTTGTAAAGGCGATAAGAGAAATAAGATTTAACAGCCCATTGACTTGCTGCCAGCTGTGAACTGTCCATTGTATTACTTAGCTTTCCACTGTCATTTGACTAATATTGTATTGACTGTTCGCTCTACTATTATATTTTATGACCTTATTAACTACTGGTAGCAGGTTAAGTTGCTAGCTTTTTCAGTTTTCACAGTAATTATATTCATAACAAACACTTTCTCTATATCAAGCTCCTGCAGGTTAACTGTAAGCTAAACATTTGTATTATGAAATCATTTTTAGCCTCATCTCATTAACTGTCAGTATCTGTCACATCTTCTGAAAGTTGTCACTAAGATCTAGATGCAACACTACTTGCATCATCATCTTGTATTTTAGAACATTTAAGGCAATTTAGGATGGAGTATTCATGATTCTGTGATGTCATCAAATTTCAGAAGTGATACTGTAGAACTCTTGAGAAGAACTTTATTGTTTTTTGTACAAGGCCATTGTCCCAAGTACAAGATTATACTGTTACGATTCTATGGTCTAAGAAAAATATAACAGAAAGAAAGTGAAACCAACAAATCAAGTAAAAATCAACAAGCAATTTATTACTAGATAATTAAAATGAAAAATCAAAAAGTCACTTACAGTAATGTGTTTTGAAATCCTAATAATCCAATAAGAATGATTGTTCTAATCACAAGTCCTAAATATAGAATGTTCCGAATTCACGGCTGTGTCATTGAATGTTATGATGTGCTAATGGTCTCCAAAGTCCTGATGTACTAGTAATCTTTGATGTGCTAATGGTCTCCAAAGTCCTGATGTACTAGTAATCTTTGATGTGCTGATGTCAAAATGAAGTATTCCAAAATATCTGAATATAAGTTCACATAAATTCCAAAATCATCAATTAAAAATCCAAAATCCAAAAGTTTATGAGCACTGTTATAATCCAATGAATATTTAAAATAATTCCTCTCTTAGAATTTGGAATGAATTTTCACAACTGTAATAGCTCTTTACAAGACTGATGGTAATGTCAAAACTGAAAAAATGTCCACCAAACATGGTATATATAAAGATTGGTCACATGACAGAATGTTCTAGAATATGAGTCATCTTAATGGAATTCTAACTGTAAACAAAATTCAACCTTGACCTTCAAATTGAGAAAACATATTGATCAAAACAACCTAATTCAAGGACACTAGTTAAACATGTTTTTCCTGATAACATTAAGATTTAAGCAAATATTAAAGTGAAGAAACATTTATAATTTCCTAAAATATATATAATATTATATAAACATCATACATAACACCTCCCCTCATAAAGAAAAAGAAAGATTTATATAATAAAGCTTTCTTTTGAATATACATCTAATACTATAATAACCAAAATTACATAAGAACATGTTTTATGATACTGGACTTAATTACATCAAGCAATATTACATTTCTAGGCACGTGAGAGTGCATCTGCAATCACATTGTCTTTTCCCCTGATGTGTCTGATGTCAATGTTATATTCCTGCAATATCAAACTCCATCTCAACAATCTCCGATTTTTATCTTTCATTTTGTTGATGAAAGTAAGGGGATTGTGATCACTGTACACAATAATTGGAGAAAGAGCTGAGGCAACATACACTTCAAAATGCTGTAAAGCCAATATCAAAGCCAAACATTCCTTCTCAATTGTGGAATAATTTTTCTGGTGCTTGTTTAGTTTTTTAGAAAAATAACACAGGGTGATCCACACCACTTTTGTCTTCCTGAATCAATACTCCACCAACCCCTACATCACTTGCATCAACAGATAATTTAAATGATTCGCTAAAATTTGGTGCAGAAAGAACTGGTGCATTCTTAAGCATGGCCTTTAACTTGTCAAAAGATTCCTGACACTTGTCAGACCAATAAAATTTGGCTTTCTTACTCAATAAACTTGTCAAAGGTTCAGCAATTTTGGAAAAATTGGAACAAAATTTCCTATAATATCCAGCCATACCTAGAAATCGCATCAGTTGCTTTTTACAAATTGGAACTTGAAATTCAGAGATAGCTTTGACCTTAGCTTGTATAGGTTTAACTTGACCTTGTCCCACAATATGTCCTAAAAATGTGACACAAGCATGGCAAAACTCACTTTTGCTCAAATTAATTGTCAGATTCGCATCGCTGAGTCGATCAAAGAATTTTCGAATGGTTTCCAAATGATCTTCCCAGGTGTTGTTGTAGATAATGACGTCATCGATATAAGCGTCACAATTATCAAGACCAAATGTTATCATGTTCATCAGACGTTGAAACGTTGCAGGTGAATTTTTCATTCCAAACGGCATGACTTTATATTGATAAAGTCCATCTGGAGTTACAAATGCTGAAATTTTTTTTGCCCTTTCCGTCAATGGAATTTGCCAGAATCCTTTTAAAAGGTCAAACTTGGTGACATATTCAGCATTTCCAATTTTATCAATGCAATCGTCCATTCTTGGGATTGGAAATGAATCAGTTTTGGTGACGCTGTTGACTTTTGTATAGTCAGTACACATACGGAATGTATTATCTGGCTTGGGAACAAGAATACATGGTGAACTCCAGTTACTTTTACTTGGTTCTATGAAATCATTCTCCAGTAGATACTGAATTTCTTTCTTCAGATAGTTCTGTTTGAGAGGATTCATCCTATAAGGATGCTGTTTCACAGGCGCAGAATCTACAATGTCAACGTCATGATAAATTTTACTT
Source organism: Margaritifera margaritifera (assembly GCA_029931535.1). NCBI lineage: Eukaryota > Metazoa > Mollusca > Bivalvia > Unionida > Margaritiferidae > Margaritifera > Margaritifera margaritifera. The sequence continues at coordinate 17,298 of JAQPZY010000683.1, read as the reverse complement.
GTTCGTGTTGGAACATCAGGAAACAAGTGCTCATAGTCATGTAATAGCTGTTTTAGTTCATTTCTTTCCTGTTGTTGTAGATGTGAAAGTTTCTGGTCTAGTTTGTTCAATATTTCTGAATTCCGAAGATTGGTTATACCAGAGTCACTATAGTCTGATCGTATTCCATCGTTGATATCTTCACTGTGTGGGACAGGTACAACTAAATTAACTGAATAATTAGCTGGGCTATCTCTGTCAAAATATTCCTTTAACATATTTATATGACAAAGTTGTTTCTGTTTCCGTCTCCCAGGAGTGTTAATGATATAATTTAAGTCATTTACTTTCTTTGCAACGGTATAAGGACCATAAAATTTAGCCTGAAGAGGATTTTGAGGTATGGGAAAGAGAGCCAGAACTTTGTCACCAGGTTTAAAACTCCTTTCCTGTGAATTTCTGTCATACCTTAATTTCATTTTTGACTGGGTAGTGTGAAGATTAGTTCTTGCTACTTCACAGGCCTTTGACAACTTGTATTTGAAATCAGAAACATAATCAAGAAGATTAATCTTTGAATCTTCATTTGAAAGAAGTTTCTCTTTCAATAATTTCAATGGTCCACGGATAGTATGACCAAAAACTAGTTCAAAGGAACTAAAATCCAACGACTCTTGAACTGATTCCCTAACAGCAAACGACAACAAATGAACACCCTCTTTCCAATCCTTTTCTGTATCAAAGCAATATGATCGAATCATATTCTTCAAAGTCTGATGAAATCTTTCCAAAGCACCTTGACTTTCAGGGTGATAGGCAGAAGATTTAAACTGTTGGATGCCTAATTCATGCATAACTTGTTGGAAAATTCCAGACATAAAATTTGACCCTTGATCTGACTGGACAGATTTGGGAAGGCCAACAAGTGTAAAAAACTTCACCAAAGCTTTCACAATAGTTTTAGTTTTTATATTTCTCAGAGGAATTGCCTCTGGAAATCTTGTAGATGCACACATGATGGTCAACAAGTATTGGTTGCCCGACTTGGTTTTAGGTAAAGGACCAACACAGTCTACCATTATTCTACTAAATGGTTCATCAAATGCAGGAATAGGTTGCAGATGAGCCTTAGGTATCTTCTGATTGGGTTTTCCTACCATTTGACAAGTGTGACAAGATCTGCAGTATTTAGAAACATCACTTTTGAGTTTCGGCCAATAAAAATGATTCAAGATCTTGTGATAAGTCTTACGGACTCCTAAATGACCAGCCAAAGGAGTTTCATGGGCTAAATTAAGAATTTCCTGTCGATATGACTTAGGAACAACAATTTGATAGCTCACTGACCACTCGTCACCAGCGGGTACATCAGGTGGTCTCCATTTCCTCATAAGGACCCCATTTTTCACAAAGTAACACACTGGAACTTGTGTGGCTTCAGTTTCACTAATAGCCCTCTGAAACAAACAAGATATCTCGGGATCTTGCTCCTGTTCAACGACAAGGGATTGTCGTTTGTCATCCTGATTAGAACAAAGAGAATGAGTTGCCAAAAGAGGATTACTGTGATCAATACCATTTGATTGATCAATACCTGAGGAAAAAGTGACCTCATCAAAAGACTGACCAATACATGTGTCAGCTAAAGGAATAATATCCTGATCAACATCACTCTCAAGAGCTCTTTTTGCCATAGCTCTAGTAACTGCACAAGCAGGGTACAAATCAGGGATTTCAGTTTCGACAGGATCAACTTTCTGATCCAAACAAGGCTTGTCAGTTACAAGTGGATTAACCACAACCTTATCTCCAGCTAGGTCATTGCCTAGTAATAAATGAACACCCTCTATGGGTAACGAAGTCACTGCCCCAACAGTCACAGGTCCAGAAACTAAGTCTGATGCCAAATTTACACAATGAGAGGAACATTTACAAAGCCGCACTCTACTCCCTGAACAAGAACACTTTCACTTGAAGAAGACTCCTCAGACAAAGGCAAAGTACCTGATAATAAAAGACTCTGAGAAGCTCCAGTGTCCCTTAATATTTTAATTGGGATAGGCTTGGCAGAATCACCAATAAGTGATATAGAACCTTCTGACATGAATGGTTCATAAGCCTCCAAAATAGAATCAGACTGGGGATTTGTTTGATCCAACAAATGTATTGCTTTCAATACAAGACCGTGACCTTGACCTCGTAGAAATAAGAGCATTTGGAAAAGCTCTGTCTTTTCTCTGTTGCTTATTTTTCAACTTGAAGCAATCAGAAATAACGTGCCCTTTCGTTTTACAATAAGTGCACGTAGGAAGAGATAAGGATTTCTGATCAGTCTTATCAGATGTTTGATTCCTAACAGTTGTGCTGTTGTGAAATTTGGAAGTACTCGAATGAGATTGAAATGGTTTTTTACCAGAAAACTGCTGAGAGGACGACTTATTGCCAAATGAAATTTTGTGAGTCAAGGAATAATCATCAGCCATACGAGCAGCATTTTCCAAAGTTTCCACATTCTGCTCGTCAAGATAGGTTTTAACATCACTATGGATACACCTTTTGAACTCTTCAATTAATATGAGCTGTCTGAGGTTATCATAAGCTTGATCAACTTTCTTGGCTGAGCACCACCTATCAAATAGTTGTTCTTTATCCCTTGCAAATTCGACATGAGTTTGTCCAGTTTCTTTTCTACAATTCCTAAACCTTTGTCGATATGCCTCTGGTACCACCTCATAAGCTTTCAAGATGTACTCCTTAACCACATCATAATCAGTGCTTTGTTGTACTGACAGTGAAATGTAGACTTCACGAGCTTTGCCAATAAGTACACTTTGTAATAACAAAGTCCAATGCTCTCTGGGCCATTTCAAGTTTTCAGCTATTTTCTCGAAATGAAGAAAGTATTTATCTACTTCTTTTTCCTGAAAAGGGGGTACTAACCTAATATATCTAGTAACATCAAAACCTGAACTTGTGTTTAAAGGAGTGGAGTGTGCTCTGTTTGCCAGTTCTAATTCTCTTAATTTAAATTGCATTTCCCTTTCTTCTCTTTGCATCTGCATTTGTATTTGCCTCTCTTCCTTCTGCATTTGTATCTGCCTCTCTTCCTTCTGCATTTGTATCTGCCTCTCTTCCTTCTGCATTTGTAGCTGCCTCTCTTCTTTCTCTCTCTCCATCTGCCTCTCTTCTTTCTCTCTCTCCATCTGTATCCGCCTATCTTCTTTCTCTCTCTCCATCTGTATCTGCCTCTCTTCTTTCTCTCTCTCTCTCTCTCTCTGAATCTGAAGCTTTGCCAACTCTAAATCCATCTGGTTCTTTAACTCTAATTCCCTTAATTTCCTGTCAGAACCAGATACAGGCTTTCTCTTCAAACTTAAAGCACTATTTTCAAAAATTCCCTTTCCTACTAAATACTGAATTAAAATAATCTTTATTTCCTGTTTTGTCAATGATACTTTTGCCTCAGATAGACTGTATTTTCTGGCAAGCTCGAGCAACTCATCCTTTCTCAGACACTCTAACCCCTCCTGGGTAGGTTTTGAAATGAAATTCTGAACATTAGATGCCATAGTAAATGCTTGTTGGTTTCACACAAAAAAATTTCTCTATTTAAAATCTTTGCCAAAGACAAAAAAAAAAATTCCAAGACAAAATCAATATGAATTTCAAAGATAAATTTAATATCTCTAATACGCTTTAATGAAATTCAGATCCCGGAACGACGAGCCCCCAATTTCTGTTACGACTCTAATGGTCTAAGAAAAATGTAACAGAAAGAAAGTGAAACCAACAAATCAAGTAAAAATCAACAAGCAATTTATTACTAGATAATTAAAATGAAAAATCAAAAAGTCACTTACAGTAATGTGTTTTGAAATCCTAATAATCCAATAAGAATGATTGTTCTAATCACAAGTCCTAAATATAGAATGTTCCAAATTCACGGCTGTGTCCTTGAATGTTATTATGTGCCAATGGTCTCCAAAGTCCTGATGTACTAGAAATCTTGATGTGCTGATGTCAAAATGAAGTATTCCAAAATCTCTGAATAAGTTCACATAAATTCCAAAATCATTAATTAAAAATCCAAAATCCAAAAGTTTATGAGCACTGTTATAATCCAATGAATATTTAAAATAATTCCTCTCTTAGAATTTGGAATGAATTTTCACAACTGTAATAGCTCTTTACAAGACTGATGGTAATGTCAAAACTGAAAAAATGTCCACCAAACATGGTATATAGAAAGATTGGTCACATGACAGAATGTTCTAGAATATGAGTCATCTTAATGGAATTCTAACTGTAAACAAAATTCAACCTTGACCTTCAAATTGAGAAAACATATTGATCAAAACAACCTAATTCAAGGACACTAGTTAAACATGTTTTTCCTGATAAACATTAAGATTTAAGCAAATATTAAAGTGAAGAAACATTTATAATTTCCCAAAATATTTATAATATTATATAAACATCATACATAACACCTCCCCTCATAAAGAAAAAGAAAGATTTATATAATAAAGCTTTCTTTTGAATATACATCTAATACTACAATAACCAAAAATATATAAGAACATGTTTTATGATACTGGACTTAATTACATCAAGCAATATTAGATTTCTATGCACGTGAGAGTGCATCTGCAATCACATTGTCTTTTCCCCTGATGTGTTTGATGTCAATGTTATATTCTTGCAATATCAAACTCCATCTCAACAATCTCCGATTTTTATCTTTCATTTTGTTGATGAAAGTAAGGGGATTGTGATCACTGTACACAATAATTGGAGAAAGAGCTGAAGTAACATACACTGCAAAATGCTGTAAAGCCAATATCAAAGCCAAACATTCCTTCTCAATTGTGGAATAATTTTTCTGGTGCTTGTTTAGTTTTTTAGAAAAATAACACACAGGGTGATCCACACCACTTTTGTCTTCCTGAATCAATACTCCACCAACCCCTACATCACTTGCATCAACAGATAATTTAAATGATTGGCTAAAATTTGGTGCAGAAAGAACTGGTGCATTCTTAAGCATGGCCTTTAACTTGTCAAAAGATTCCTGACACTTGTCAGACCAATGAAATTTGGTTTTCTTACTCAATAAACTTGTCAAAGGTTCAGCAATTTTGGAAAAATTGGAACAAAATTTCCGATAATATCCAGCCATACCTAGAAATCGCATCAGTTGCTTTTTACAAATTGGAACTTGAAATTCAGAGATAGCTTTGACCTTAGCTTCTATAGGTTTAACTTGACCTTGTCCCACAATATGTCCTAAAAATGTGACACAAGCATGGCAAAACTCACTTTTGCTCAAATTAATTGTCAGATTCACATCGCTGAGTCGATCAAAGAATTTTCGAATGGTTTCCAAATGATCTTCCCAGGTGCTGTTGTAGATAATGACGTCATCGATATAAGCGTCACAATTATCAAGACCAAATGTTATCATGTTCATCAGACGTTGAAACGTTGCAGGCGAATTTTTCATTCCAAACGGCATGACTTTATATTGATAAAGTCCATCTGGAGTTACAAATGCTGAAATTTCTTTTGCCCTTTCCGTCAGTGGAATTTGCCAGAATCCTTTTAAAAGGTCAAACTTGGTGACATATTCCGCATTTCCAATTTTATCAATGCAATCGTCCATTCTTGGGATTGGACATGAATCAGTTTTGGTGACACTGTTGACTTTTCTATAGTCAGTACACATACGGAATGTATTATCTGGCTTGGGAACAAGAATACATGGTGAACTCCAGTTACTTTTACTTGGTTCTATAAAATCATTCTCCAGTAAATACTGAATTTCTTTCTTCAGATAGTTCTGTTTGAGAGGATTCATCCTATAAGGATGCTGTTTCACAGGCGCAGAATCTACAATGTCAACGTCATGATAAATTTTACTTGTTCGTGTTGGAACATCAGGAAACAAGTGCTCATATTCATGTAATAGCTGTTTTAGTTCATTTCTCTCCTGTTGTTGTAGATGTGAAAGTTTCTGGTCTAGGTTGTTCAATATTTCTGAATTCCGAAGATTGGTTATACCAGAGTCACTATAGTCTGATCGTACTCCATCGTTGATATCTTCACTGTGTGGGATAGGTACAACCAAATTAACAGAATAATTAGCTGAGCTATCTCTGTCAAAATATTCCTTTAACATATTTATATGACAAAGTTGTTTTTGTTTCCGTCTCCCAGGAGTGTTAATGATATAATTTAAGTCATTTACTTTCTTTGCAACGGTATAAGGACCATAAAATTTAGCCTGAAGAGGATTTTGAGGTATGGGAAAGAGAGCCAGAACTTTGTCACCAGGTTTAAAACTCCTTTCCTGTGAATTTCTGTCATACCTTAATTTCATTTTTGACTGGGTAGTGTGAAGATTAGTTCTTGCTACTTCACAGGCCTTTGACAACTTGTATTTGAAATCAGAGACATAATCAAGAAGATTAATCTTTGAGTCTTCATTTGAAAGAAGTTTCTCTTTCAATAATTTCAATGGTCCACGGACAGTATGACCAAAAACTAGTTCAAAGGGACTAAAACCCAACGACTCTTGAACTGATTCCCTAACAGCAAACAACAACAAATGAACACCCTCATCCCAATCCTTTTCTGTATCAAAGCAATATGATCGAATCATATTCTTCAAAGTTTGATGAAATCTTTCCAAAGCACCTTGACTTTCAGGGTGATAGGCAGAAGATTTAAACTGTTGGATGCCTAATTCATGCATAACTTGTTGGAAAATTCCAGACATAAAATTTGACCCCTGATCTGACTGGACAGATTTGGGAAGGCCAACAAGTGTAAAAAAACTTCACCAAAGCTTTCACAATAGTTTTAGTTTTTATATTTCTCAGAGGAATTGCCTCTGGAAATCTTGTAGATGCACACATGATGGTCAACAAGTATTGGTTGCCTGACTTGGTTTTAGGTAAAGGACCAACACAGTCTACTATTATTCTACTAAATGGTTCATCAAATGCAGGAATAGGTTGCAGATGAGCCTTAGGTATCTTCTGATTGGGTTTTCCTACCATTTGACAAGTGTGACAAGATCTGCAGTATTTAGAAACATCACTTTTGAGTTTCGGCCAATAAAAATGATTCAAGATCTTGTGATAAGTCTTACGGACTCCTAAATGACCAGCCAAAGGAGTTTCATGGGGTAAATTAAGAATTCCCTGTCGATATGACTTAGGAACAACAATTTGATAGCTCACTGACCACTCGTCACCAGCGGGTACATCAGGTGGTCTCCATTTCCTCATAAGGACCCCATTTTTCACAAAGTAACACACTGGAACTTGTGTGGCTTCAGTTTCACTAATAGCCCTCTGAAACAAACAAGATATCTCGGGATCTTGCTCCTGTTCAACGACAAGGGATTGTCGTTTGTCATCCTGATTAGAACAAAGAGAATGAGTTGCCAAAAGAGGATCACTGTGATCAATACCATTTGATTGATCAATACCTGAGGAAAAAGTGACCTCATCAAAAGACTGACCAATACATGTGTCAGCTAAAGGAATAATATCCTGATCAACATCACTCTCAAGAGCTCTTTTTGCCATAGCTCTAGTAACTGCACAAGCAGGGTACAAATCAGGGATTTCAGTTTCGACAGGATCAACTTTCTGATCCAAACAAGGCTTGTCAGTTACAAGTGGATTAACCACAACCTTATCTCCAGCTAGGTCATTGCCTAGTAATAAATGAACACCCTCTATGGGTAAAGAAGTCACTGCCCCAACAGTCACAGGTCCAGAAACTAAGTCTGATGCCAAATTTACACAATGAAGAGGAACATTTACAAAGCCGCACTCTACTCCCTGAACAAGAACACTTTCACTTGAAGAAGACTCCTCAGACAAAGGCAAAGTACCTGACAATAAAAGACTCTGAGAAGCTCCAGTGTCCCTTAATATTTTAATTGGGATAGGCTTGGCAGAATCACCAATAAGTGATATAGAACCTTCTGACATGAATGGTTCATAAGCCTCCAAAATAGAATCAGACTGGGATTTGTTTGATCCAACAAATGTATTGCTTTCAATACAAGACCGTGACCTTGACCTCGTAGAAATAAGAGCATTTGGAAAAGCTCTGTCTTTTCTCTGTTGCTTATTTTTCAACTTGAAGCAATCAGAAATAACGTGCCCTTTCGTTTTACAATAAGTGCACGTAGGAAGAGATAAGGATTTCTGATCAGTCTTATCAGATGTTTGATTCCTAACAGTTGTGCTGTTGTGAAATTTGGAAGTACTCGAATGAGATTGAAATGGTTTTTTACCAGAAAACTGCTGAGAGGACGACTTATTGCCAAATGAAATTTTGTGAGTCAAGGAATAATCATCAGCCATACGAGCAGCATTTTCCAAAGTTTCCACATTCTGCTCGTCAAGATAGGTTTTAACATCACTATGGATACACCTTTTGAACTCTTCAATTAATATGAGCTGTCTGAGGTTATCATAAGCTTGATCAACTTTCTTGGCTGAGCACCACCTATCAAATAGTTGTTCTTTATCCCTTGCAAATTCGACATGAGTTTGTCCAGTTTCTTTTCTACAATTCCTAAACCTTTGTCGATATGCCTCTGGTACCACCTCATAAGCTTTCAAGATGTACTCCTTAACCACATCATAATCAGTGCTTTGTTGTACTGACAGTGAAATGTAGACTTCACGAGCTTTGCCAATAAGTACACTTTGTAATAACAAAGTCCAATGCTCTCTGGGCCATTTCAAGTTTTCAGCTATTTTCTCGAAATGAAGAAAGTATTTATCTACTTCTTTTTCCTGAAAAGGGGGTACTAACCTAATATATCTAGTAACATCAAAACCTGAACTTGTGTTTAAAGGAGTGGAGTGTGCTCTGTTTGCCAGTTCTAATTCTCTTAATTTAAATTGCATTTCCCTTTCTTCTCTTTGCATCTGCATTTGTATTTGCCTCTCTTCCTTCTGCATTTGTATCTGCCTCTCTTCCTTCTGCATTTGTATCTGCCTCTCTTCCTTCTGCATTTGTAGCTGCCTCTCTTCTTTCTCTCTCTCCATCTGCCTCTCTTCTTTCTCTCTCTCCATCTGTATCCGCCTATCTTCTTTCTCTCTCTCCATCTGTATCTGCCTCTCTTCTTTCTCTCTCTCTCTCTCTCTCTCTGAATCTGAAGCTTTGCCAACTCTAAATCCATCTGGTTCTTTAACTCTAATTCCCTTAATTTCCTGTCAGAACCAGATACAGGCTTTCTCTTCAAACTTAAAGCACTATTTTCAAAAATTCCCTTTCCTACTAAATACTGAATTAAAATAATCTTTATTTCCTGTTTTGTCAATGATACTTTTGCCTCAGATAGACTGTATTTTCTGGCAAGCTCGAGCAACTCATCCTTTCTCAGACACTCTAACCCCTCCTGGGTAGGTTTTGAAATGAAATTCTGAACATTAGATGCCATAGTAAATGCTTGTTGGTTTCACACAAAAAAATTTCTCTATTTAAAATCTTTGCCAAAGACAAAAAAAAAAATTCCAAGACAAAATCAATATGAATTTCAAAGATAAATTTAATATCTCTAATACGCTTTAATGAAATTCAGATCCCGGAACGACGAGCCCCCAATTTCTGTTACGACTCTAATGGTCTAAGAAAAATGTAACAGAAAGAAAGTGAAACCAACAAATCAAGTAAAAATCAACAAGCAATTTATTACTAGATAATTAAAATGAAAAATCAAAAAGTCACTTACAGTAATGTGTTTTGAAATCCTAATAATCCAATAAGAATGATTGTTCTAATCACAAGTCCTAAATATAGAATGTTCCAAATTCACGGCTGTGTCCTTGAATGTTATTATGTGCCAATGGTCTCCAAAGTCCTGATGTACTAGAAATCTTGATGTGCTGATGTCAAAATGAAGTATTCCAAAATCTCTGAATAAGTTCACATAAATTCCAAAATCATTAATTAAAAATCCAAAATCCAAAAGTTTATGAGCACTGTTATAATCCAATGAATATTTAAAATAATTCCTCTCTTAGAATTTGGAATGAATTTTCACAACTGTAATAGCTCTTTACAAGACTGATGGTAATGTCAAAACTGAAAAAATGTCCACCAAACATGGTATATATAAAGATTGGTCACATGACAGAATGTTCTAGAATATGAGTCATCTTAATGGAATTCTAACTGTAAACAAAATTCAACCTTGACCTTCAAATTGAGAAAACATATTGATCAAAACAACCTAATTCAAGGACACTAGTTAAACATGTTTTTCCTGATAAACATTAAGATTTAAGCAAATATTAAAGTGAAGAAACATTTATAATTTCCCAAAATATTTATAATATTATATAAACATCATACATAACACCTCCCCTCATAAAGAAAAAGAAAGATTTATATAATAAAGCTTTCTTTTGAATATACATCTAATACTACAATAACCAAAAATATATAAGAACATGTTTTATGATACTGGACTTAATTACATCAAGCAATATTAGATTTCTATGCACGTGAGAGTGCATCTGCAATCACATTGTCTTTTCCCCTGATGTGTTTGATGTCAATGTTATATTCTTGCAATATCAAACTCCATCTCAACAATCTCCGATTTTTATCTTTCATTTTGTTGATGAAAGTAAGGGGATTGTGATCACTGTACACAATAATTGGAGAAAGAGCTGAAGTAACATACACTGCAAAATGCTGTAAAGCCAATATCAAAGCCAAACATTCCTTCTCAATTGTGGAATAATTTTTCTGGTGCTTGTTTAGTTTTTTAGAAAAATAACACACAGGGTGATCCACACCACTTTTGTCTTCCTGAATCAATACTCCACCAACCCCTACATCACTTGCATCAACAGATAATTTAAATGATTGGCTAAAATTTGGTGCAGAAAGAACTGGTGCATTCTTAAGCATGGCCTTTAACTTGTCAAAAGATTCCTGACACTTGTCAGACCAATGAAATTTGGTTTTCTTACTCAATAAACTTGTCAAAGGTTCAGCAATTTTGGAAAAATTGGAACAAAATTTCCGATAATATCCAGCCATACCTAGAAATCGCATCAGTTGCTTTTTACAAATTGGAACTTGAAATTCAGAGATAGCTTTGACCTTAGCTTCTATAGGTTTAACTTGACCTTGTCCCACAATATGTCCTAAAAATGTGACACAAGCATGGCAAAACTCACTTTTGCTCAAATTAATTGTCAGATTCACATCGCTGAGTCGATCAAAGAATTTTCGAATGGTTTCCAAATGATCTTCCCAGGTGCTGTTGTAGATAATGACGTCATCGATATAAGCGTCACAATTATCAAGACCAAATGTTATCATGTTCATCAGACGTTGAAACGTTGCAGGCGAATTTTTCATTCCAAACGGCATGACTTTATATTGATAAAGTCCATCTGGAGTTACAAATGCTGAAATTTCTTTTGCCCTTTCCGTCAGTGGAATTTGCCAGAATCCTTTTAAAAGGTCAAACTTGGTGACATATTCCGCATTTCCAATTTTATCAATGCAATCGTCCATTCTTGGGATTGGACATGAATCAGTTTTGGTGACACTGTTGACTTTTCTATAGTCAGTACACATACGGAATGTATTATCTGGCTTGGGAACAAGAATACATGGTGAACTCCAGTTACTTTTACTTGGTTCTATAAAATCATTCTCCAGTAAATACTGAATTTCTTTCTTCAGATAGTTCTGTTTGAGAGGATTCATCCTATAAGGATGCTGTTTCACAGGCGCAGAATCTACAATGTCAACGTCATGATAAATTTTACTTGTTCGTGTTGGAACATCAGGAAACAAGTGCTCATATTCATGTAATAGCTGTTTTAGTTCATTTCTCTCCTGTTGTTGTAGATGTGAAAGTTTCTGGTCTAGGTTGTTCAATATTTCTGAATTCCGAAGATTGGTTATACCAGAGTCACTATAGTCTGATCGTACTCCATCGTTGATATCTTCACTGTGTGGGATAGGTACAACCAAATTAACAGAATAATTAGCTGAGCTATCTCTGTCAAAATATTCCTTTAACATATTTATATGACAAAGTTGTTTTTGTTTCCGTCTCCCAGGAGTGTTAATGATATAATTTAAGTCATTTACTTTCTTTGCAACGGTATAAGGACCATAAAATTTAGCCTGAAGAGGATTTTGAGGTATGGGAAAGAGAGCCAGAACTTTGTCACCAGGTTTAAAACTCCTTTCCTGTGAATTTCTGTCATACCTTAATTTCATTTTTGACTGGGTAGTGTGAAGATTAGTTCTTGCTACTTCACAGGCCTTTGACAACTTGTATTTGAAATCAGAGACATAATCAAGAAGATTAATCTTTGAGTCTTCATTTGAAAGAAGTTTCTCTTTCAATAATTTCAATGGTCCACGGACAGTATGACCAAAAACTAGTTCAAAGGGACTAAAACCCAACGACTCTTGAACTGATTCCCTAACAGCAAACAACAACAAATGAACACCCTCATCCCAATCCTTTTCTGTATCAAAGCAATATGATCGAATCATATTCTTCAAAGTTTGATGAAATCTTTCCAAAGCACCTTGACTTTCAGGGTGATAGGCAGAAGATTTAAACTGTTGGATGCCTAATTCATGCATAACTTGTTGGAAAATTCCAGACATAAAATTTGACCCCTGATCTGACTGGACAGATTTGGGAAGGCCAACAAGTGTAAAAAAACTTCACCAAAGCTTTCACAATAGTTTTAGTTTTTATATTTCTCAGAGGAATTGCCTCTGGAAATCTTGTAGATGCACACATGATGGTCAACAAGTATTGGTTGCCTGACTTGGTTTTAGGTAAAGGACCAACACAGTCTACTATTATTCTACTAAATGGTTCATCAAATGCAGGAATAGGTTGCAGATGAGCCTTAGGTATCTTCTGATTGGGTTTTCCTACCATTTGACAAGTGTGACAAGATCTGCAGTATTTAGAAACATCACTTTTGAGTTTCGGCCAATAAAAATGATTCAAGATCTTGTGATAAGTCTTACGGACTCCTAAATGACCAGCCAAAGGAGTTTCATGGGGTTAAATTAAGAATTCCCTGTCGATATGACTTAGGAACAACAATTTGATAGCTCACTGACCACTCGTCACCAGCGGGTACATCAGGTGGTCTCCATTTCCTCATAAGGACCCCATTTTTCACAAAGTAACACACTGGAACTTGTGTGGCTTCAGTTTCACTAATAGCCCTCTGAAACAAACAAGATATCTCGGGATCTTGCTCCTGTTCAACGACAAGGGATTGTCGTTTGTCATCCTGATTAGAACAAAGAGAATGAGTTGCCAAAAGAGGATCACTGTGATCAATACCATTTGATTGATCAATACCTGAGGAAAAAGTGACCTCATCAAAAGACTGACCAATACATGTGTCAGCTAAAGGAATAATATCTGATCAACATCACTCTCAAGAGCTCTTTTTGCCATAGCTCTAGTAACTGCACAAGCAGGGGTACAAATCAGGGATTTCAGTTTCGACAGGATCAACTTTCTGATCCAAACAAGGCTTGTCAGTTACAAGATGGATTAACCACAACCTTATCTCCAGCTAGGTCATTGCCTAGTAATAATGAACACCCTCTATGGGTAAAGAAGTCACTGCCCCAACAGTCACAGGTCCCAGAAACTAAGTCTGATGCCAAATTTACACAATGAAGAGGAACATTTACAAAGCCGCACTCTACTCCCTGAACAAGAACCCAACACTTGTAAAAGCCCTCAAAAAGAAACTCCTCAAGTAACAACACAAGACAAGCGTACCCTTGACCTCGTAAAATAATATTGTAAAAGCTCTGCTTTTCCTACGAAATCCGTGTCCCTTAATTTAAGCTAATTGTGAACGTAGAATAAGGATTTCTGGAAAAAAACAACAGAGGTGCTTAGAGATCACACAATTTAAGTGACCAATATTGAAAGAAAAAACGGTGACGACTGACAATGGTAGATAATCATCACTCAGCATATTAAATGGATTGTCTTTTTGGCCTGTTACAAGATGACTTGATAAATAGAATCCAGCACTCGTTTTTATTCCAACACAACGTAATATGAGCTGATCAAAAAAACCTGTGATTCTTCCGTCTAAGAGATCAAAACGATAAAAGATATGATCAAAGATGATTTTTTCACTCAGTATGTTTGTAGAAATTTCTTTCCCAACATATTTCAAATGTTTGAAATCACAGCAAATAATCCCTTTGTTCACATACATTTATCGTATATGAATCCTTAAAATGAACAAATCTTTCTGGACACTTCAAGTCGTTAGGTTTATCAACAACTATGATATGTTCTTGAATCTAAACACACATATGGAACGTCTAGGTATGATTTTGGAAGTGATCTAAATCCTGATAATGCTTTAATGGTTTTTTAGTCAATCCAAACCTTTTTGATCTTTCTAGACTCCACTGCAAATTCCAATGAAACATTGCACATTTTGCCAAAACTGCACTTATCTGTCGAATGCCTACTCATGGCAATCTACACAGACTTTTCAATAGTTTTCACAATAATCTCTTAGACTACGAAGAAAGGTTATGCGACTTCTAATCCAAAACAACTTAGGTAAAAGTAAAAAATTTTTTCCTCAAAACATGATACAGTAATTCATGCTGATCAAACTGGTATTTGCTTCAGTCCTTTAAATGATTTTCGATCAAATTAAAATATCTCATCAAATTCTTTATGTCTACATGGCTGTGATTTTTTATTTACACACCTCGATCAAACATGTTAAATCTACATTCTAACCTCTTCCCTTGCATATCTAGTCTGAACATGAGTATCAATTCCTCATTTCTTAATTCTCTCTATTCCAATCTCCATACATATTATCTGTCAGATTCTATGCACTCTGAAAAATTTCGCACTCTCAGGTCTTTGAATCAATACTCCACCATCTTACCTTCAAATTGCATCAATGTATATATTTAATCTGACTTGAATCTACTGGAAGTTTCACGAACCATTTTTCACTCTAACATCCTAACTTTGAATGTGAACTTATATCTTGTGAGAGCTTTGGTGTTTAAAACAAAATTCATTTCACTTTGTCAGAACAAATCACCAAAAGCCTTACATAATTTTTTACAGAACCAATTCAAGTTTCTTGTACGCTAATTTCCACAATAGAAAATATTAAGCGAAATATTGTCTAACTCTACTATGCTTCTTCTTTCCAAGAAAAGAGGTGCAGATACATCTTATTGATTTTTGGTTTTACACGCGCGCTTTATAATCTGTAAACTTCTTTAAAACAATACCAGATCCATTTCATAGTAAAGAAAGCTGAGCTCCTGTTTGATGTTATATCTCCACTATTACACTAAACATAATTACTAGATCTCTTATGAATAAAGAATTTTTAATTTTTTACACAAAATTAATATCCCTCACAAACTTTCTATGCACCCATGTTATAATTAATTCTTTCCCCTCCTTTCTAGAATGCATCTATCCGCATTTGTACTAGCCTCTCTTTTCCTGATCATGTCAACAGCCTATCTTCTTGAAGAAAAAAGGTCTCCGTTACAATATTTGAATCATGTCTCCACTTTCTTTGACAGTATCATGTGCATATGTTAGTGAAAGATCATACATAGCAATCTTTCTTATCTCTCACAATACAACATTGTACAATTGGTATTTTCTTTTCAAGAAAATTGTTCTTTGATCAGGAACACCTCGAATGTACATTATTGTTCCATATTTTTTTCAAACCTATTTATTAAATCTGCTCTATTTCTCAAAGTTTGTTTTCCATTTGTTGATAACAACTCAGTATATATCCATTGCGAACCACACAAAGTTTGATATTGACTTCTCTCTTAATCTTCTCTTAAAGCCAGATCACAATTGTCTTATTAATTTCTGAATCATTTTACAACTCTAGCGCAGTTACTTCAGCAGATGTCTTCTTTATTTATGTTTACCCCTCATCACTATCCAAATTGTGATGATATTATCTATTTAAACCTTATTTCTCATTATTGTCAATTCCCCTTAACTCTTCTTCATTTTGATGTGAAAATATTTGGTCAATACTACAATCAAAAATCAGGCATTTAACTATACTTTATATAATTCTGTTTGCTTAGAAAAAATAAGCTGTTCATAAGAATGAACAATTGAATCATATATTCACAATGTAACTGCAACCAAAGATATAATATTTCATATAAACTCACATTTCTTTTTGTAAAATTCCTCTGATCAAACAAGATCAGTCCTATGTGAATCATTTCAACACATTTAAGTTGATTTAATACATATGTGATTAACAATCTACAATCCATCATATTTCTTACTTTTCTCAAATGATTACCATATATCATTTAACTATGTCAGAACCAATATGAACAACAAGGACATCTTTATGTTTTCTTTCTTTTTTTCCATAACTTGAAAGATATTTTCATACAATTCTTTCTCGTTTTTATTCTATTTGTCTTTTTTATAGTAAACTGCAATTGAAAATAAATTTTTTTCATTCTTTTGTCATGTACTTTTGTAATTGACAGTATTTTCCTCAGACTGTCATAATTCTTTCTAAATTTGTTGAGCAAGATACAAAAATTCACTTTCTTGGACACATTTGATATTATGAGAAATATTCTATTATTTCAGTGACTTTCGAAGAGATTAACATTTTCTACCACGATGTTCAGTTGTTCATTCTATGAATTTTCAAACATTGATAACACCTATTTTCAACAGTCTACACTATAGTCTGATAAAATTAGAACTTGTAATAACATGAAAGCACACTAAGAGTAATGATAGTCATATGGATGTTTTGGGAAACATAAAACAGAAACATAATTCTTCAAAATATAATTGCATTTTTTGCTTTTCCCTCAATGATCTTCAAAAAACAAAAAAAAAATACCCACAAACAAAATCACACAATGTTTATATATTTAATTTTAGGCTTTTAATATTGAACAGTGTTCTATACTGTGATCGAAGCCCTAATTTTTCTGTTACGACTCTATGGTCTAAGAAAAATGTAACAGAAAGAAAGTGAAACCAACAAATCAAGTAAAAATCAACAAGCAATTTATTACTAGATAATTAAAATGAAAAATCAAAAAGTCACTTACAGTAATGTGTTTTGAAATCCTAATAATCCAATAAGAATGATTGTTCTAATCACAAGTCCTAAATATAGAATGTTCCGAATTCACGGCTGTGTCCTTGAATGTTATGATGTGCTAATGGTCTCCAAAGTCCCTGATGTACTAGAA
>JAQPZY010001245.1:1740000-1792691 GCA_029931535.1 Margaritifera margaritifera | reverse complement strand
CTTGATGTGCTGAGGTCAAAATGAAAGTATTCCATAATCTCTGAATAAGTTCAGTTAAATTCCAAAATCATTAATTAAAAATCCAAAATCCCAAAGTTTATGAGCATTGGTCTGTATAATCCAATGAATATTTACAATAATTCCTCTCTTAGAAGTTGCAAGGAATTTTTCACAACTGTAATAGCTCTTTACAAGACTGATGGTAATGTCAAAACGGAATAAATGTCCACCAAACATGGCATATATAAAGATTGGTCACATGACAGAATGTATCTAGAACATGAGTCCACTTAATGGAATTTTTTTACTTGTAAACAAAAATTCAACCTTGACCTTCAAATTGAGAAAACATATTGGATCAAAACAACCTAATTCAAGGACACTAGGTAAAAAACATGTTTTTCCCGGATAAACATAAAGATTTAAGCAAATATAAAGTGAAGAAACAGTTACAATTTCCTAAAATATTTACAATATCAGACAAACATCATACATAACACCTCCCCTCATAAAGAAAAAGAATGATTTATATAATAAAGCTTTCTTTTGAATATACATCTAATACTAGAATAACCAAAATTACATAAGAACATGTTTTATGATACTGAACTTAATTACATCAAGCAATATTACATTTCTAGGCACGTGATAGTGCATCTGCAATTACATTGTCTTTTCCCCTGATGTGTTTGATGTCAATGTTATATTCCTGCAATATCAAACTCCATCTCAACAATCTCCGATTTTTATCTTTCATTTTGTTGATGAAAGTAGGGGATTGTGATCACTGTACACAATAATTGGAGAGAAAGAGCTGAGGTAACATACACTTCAAAATGCTGTAAAGCCAATATCAAAGCCAAACATTCCTTCTCAATTGTGGAATAATTTTTCTGGTGCTTGTTTAGTTTTTTAGAAAAATAACACACAGGGTGATCCACACCACTTTTGTCTTCCTGAATCAATACTCCACCAAACCCCTACATCACTTGCATCAACAGATAATTTAAATGATTGGCTAAAATTTGGTGCAGAAAGAACTGGTGCATTCGTTAAGCATGGCCTTTAACTTGTCAAAAAGATTCCTGACACTTGTCAGACCAATGAAATTTGGTTTTCTTACTCAATAAACTTGTCAAAGGTTCAGCAATTTTGGAAAAATTGGAACAAAATTCCGATAATATCCAGCCATACCTAGAAATCGCATCAGTTGCTTTTTACAAATTGGAACTTGAAATTCAGAGATAGCTTTGACCTTAGCTTCTATAGGTTTAACTTGACCTTGTCCCACAATATGTCCTAAAAATGTGACATAAGCATGGCAAAACTCACTTTTGCTCAAATTAATTGTCAGATTCAGCATCGCTGAGTCGATCAAAGAATTTTCGAATGGTTTCCAAATGATCTTCCCAGGTGTTGTTTGTAGATAATGACGTCATCGATATAAGCCTCACAATTATCAAGACCAAATGTTATCATGTTCATCAGACGTTGAAACGTTGCAGGCGAATTTTTCATTCCAAACGTCATGTCTTTATATTGATAATGTCCATCTGGATTTACAAATGCTGAAATTTCTTTTGCCCTTTCCGTCAATGGAATTTGCCAGAATCCTTTTAAAAGGTCAAACTTGGTGACATATTCCGCATTTCCAATTTTATCAATGCAATCGTCCATTTTTGGGATTGGAAATGAATCAGTTTTGGTGACACTGTTGACTTTTCTATAGTCAGTACACATACGGAATGTATTATCTGGCTTGGGAACAAGAATACATGGTGAACTCCAGTACTTTTACTTGGTTCTATGAAATCATTCTCCAGTAAATACTGAATTTCTTTCTTCAGATAGTTCTGTTGAGAGGACTCATCCTATAAGGATGCTGTTTCACAGGCGCAGAATCTACAATGTCATCGTCATGATAAATGTACTTGTTCGTGTTGAACATCAGGAAACAAGTTCTAATAGTAATGTAATAGCTGTTTTAGTTCTTTTCTTTCCTGTTGTTGTTGATGTGAACGTTTCTGGTCTAGGTTGTTCAATATTTCTGAATTCCGAAGATTGGTTATACCAGAGTCACTATAGTCTGATTGTATTCCTCGTTGATATCTTCACTGTGTGGGACAGGTACAACTAAATTAACAGAATAATTAGCTGAGCTATCTCTGTCAAAATATTCCTTTAACATATTTATGTGACAAAGTTGTTTCTGTTTCCGCTCCCAGGAGTGTTAATGATATAATTTAAGTCATTTACTTTCTTTTCAACGGTATAAGGACCATAAAATTTAGCCTGAAGAGGATTTTGAGGTATGGGAAAGAGAGCCAGAACTTTGTCACCAGGTTAAAACTCCTTTCCTGTGAATTTCTGTCATACCTTAATTTCATTTTTGACTGGGTAGTGTGAAGATTAGTTCTTGCTACTTCACAGGCCTTTGACAACTTTTATTTGAAATCAGAAACATAATCAAGAAGATTAATCTTTGAATCTTCATTTGAAAGAAGTTTCCTCTTTCAATAATTTCAATGGTCCACGGACAGTATGACCAAAAACTAGTTCAAAGGGACTAAAACCCAACGACTCTTGAACTGATTCCCTAACAGCAAACAACGACAAATGAACACCCTCATCCCAATCCTTTTCTGTATCAAAGCAATATGATCGAATCATATTCTTCAAAGTTTGATGAAATCTTTCCAAAGCACCTTGATTTTCAGGGTGATAGGCAGAAGATTTAAACTGTTGGATGCCTAATTCATGCATAACTTGTTGGAAAATTCCAGACATAAAATTTGACCCTTGATCTGACTGGACAGATTTGGGAAGGCCAACAAGTGTAAAAAACTTCACCAAAGCTTTCACAATAGTTTTAGTTTTTATATTTCTCAGAGGAATTGCCTCTGGAAATCTTGTAGATGTACGACATGATGGTCAACAAGTATTGGTTGCCTGACTTGGTTTTAGGTAAAGGACCAACACAGTCTACAATTATTCTACTAAATGGTTCATCAAATGCAGGAATAGGTTGCAGATGAGCCTTAGGTATCTTCTGATTGGGTTTTCCTACCATTTGACAAGTGTGACAAGATCTGCAGTATTTAGAAACCTCACTTTTGAGTTTCGGCCAATAAAAATGATTCAAGATCTTGTGATAAGTCTTACGGACTCCTAAATGACCAGCCAAAAGAGTTTCATGGGCTAAATTAAGAATTTCCTGTCGATATGACTTAGGAACAACAATTTGATAGCTCACTGACCACTCGTCACCAGCGGGTACCTCAGGTGGTCTCCATTTCCTCATAAGGACCCCATTTTCCACAAAGTAACACACTGGAACTTGTGTGGCTTCAGTTTCACTAATAGCCCTCTGAAACAAACAAGATATCTCGGGATCTTGCTCCTGTTTCAACGACAAGGGATTGTCGTTTGTCATCCTGATTAGGACAAAGAGAATGAGTTGCCAAAAGAGGATCACTGTGATCAATACCATTTGATTGATCAATACCTGAGGAAAAAGTGAACTCATCAAAAAACTGACCAATACATGTGTCAGCTAAAGGAATAATATCCTGATCAACATAGGATCAGACTGGGATTTGTTTGACCCAACAAATGTATTGCTTTCAATACAAGACCGTGACCTTGACCTCGTAGAAATAAGAGCATTTGGAAAAGCTCTGTCTTTACTCTCTTGCTTATTTTTCAACTTGAAGCAATCAGAAATAACGTGCCCTTTCGTTTTACAATAAGTGCACGTAGGAAGAGATAAGGATTTCGATCAGTCTTATCAGATGTTTGATTCCTAACAGTTGTGCTGTTGTGAAATTTGGAAGTACTCGAATGAGATTGAAATGGTTTTTTTACCAGAAAACTGCTGAGAGGACGATTTATTACCAAATGAAATTTTGTGAGTCAAGGAATAATCATCAGCCATACGAGCAGCATTTTCCAAAGTTTCCACATTCTGCTCGTCAAGATCGGTTTTAACATCACTATGGATGCACCTCTTGAACTCTTCAATTAATACGAGCTGTCTGAGGTTATCATGAGCTTGGATCAACTTTCTTGGCTGAGCACCACCTATCAAATAGTTGTTCTTTATCCCTTGCAAATTCGACATGAGTTTGTCCAGTTTCTTTTCTACAATTCCTAAACCTTTGTCGATATGCCTCTGGTACCAACTCATAAGCTTTCAAGATGTACTCCTTAACCACATCATAATCAGTGCTTTGTTGTACTGACAGTGAAGTGTAGACTTCACGAGCTTTGCCAATAAGTACACTTTGTAATAACAAAGTCCAATGCTCTCTGGGCCATTCAAGTTTTTCAGCTATTTTCTCGAAATGAAGAAAGTATTTATCTACTTCTTTTTCCTGAAAAGGGGGTACTAACCTAATATATCTAGTAACATCAAAACCTGGACTTGTGTTTAAAGGAGTGGAGTGTGCTCCGTTTGCCAGTTCTAATTCTCTTAATTTAAATTGCATTTCCCTTTCTTCTCTTTGCATCTGCATTTGTATTTGCCTCTCTTCCTTCTGCATTTGTATCGGCCTCTCTTCCTTCTGCATTTGTAGCTGCCTCTCTTCTTTCTCTCTCTCCCATCTGCCTCTCTTCTTTTCTCTCTCTCCATCTGTATCTGCCTCTCTTCTCTCTCTCTTTCTCTCTGAATCTGAAGCTTTGCCAATTCTAAATCCATCTGGTTCTTTAACTCTAATTCCCTTAATTTCCTGTCAGAACCAGATACAGGCTTTCTCTTCAAACTTAAAGCACTATTTTCAAAAATTCCCTTTCCTACTAAATATTGAATTAAAATAATCTTTATTTCCTGTTTTGTCAATGATACTTTTGCCTCAGATAGACTGTATTTTCTGGCAAGCTCGAGCAACTCATCCTTTCTCATGCACTCTAACCCCTCCTGGGTAGGTTTTGAAATGAAATTCTGAACATTAGATGCCATAGTAAATGTTTGTTGGTTTCACACAAAAAAAATTCTCTATATAAAATCTTGGCCAAAGACAAAAAAAAAAAAAATTCCAAGACAAAATCAATATGAATTTCAAAGATAAATTTAATATCTCTAATATGCTTAAAGAAATTCAATCCCGGAATTACGAGTCCCCAATTTCTGTTACGACTCTATGGTCTAAGAAAAAGTGTAACAGAAAGAAAGTGAAACCAACAAATCAAGTAAAAATCAACAAGCAATTTATTACTAGATAATTAAAATGAAAAATCAAAAAGTCACTTACAGTAATGTGTTTATGTATCCTAATAATCCAATAAGAATGATTGTTCTAATCACAAATCCTAAATATAGAATGTTCCGAATTCACGGCTGTGTCCTTGAATGTTATGATGTGCTAATGGTCTCCAAAGTCCTGATGTACTAGAAATCTTGATGTGCTGATGTCAAAATGAAGTATTCCAAAATCTCTGAATAAGTTCAGTTAAATTCCAAAATCATTAATTAAAAATCCAAAATCCAAAAGTTTATGAGCACTGTTATAATCCAATGAATATTTACAATAATTCCTCTCTTAGAATTTGCAATGAATTTTCACAACTGTAATAGCTCTTTACAAGACTGATGGTAATGTCAAAACTGAATAAATGTCCACCAAACATGGCATATATAAAGATTGGTCACATGACAGAATGTTCTAGAACATGAGTCATCTTAATGGAATTTTTACTTGTAAACAAAAATCAACCTTGACCTTCAAATTGAGAAAACATATTGATCAAAACAACCTAATTCAAGGACACTAGTTAAACATGTTTTTCCTGATAAACATAAAGATTTAAGCAAATATTAAAGTGAAGAAACATTTACAATTTCCTAAAATATTTACAATATCATACAAACATCATACATAACACCTCCCCTCATAAAGAAAAAGAAAGATTTATATAATAAAGCTTTCTTTTGAATATACATCTAATACTAGAATAACCAAAATTACATAAGAACATGTTTATGATACTGAACTTAATTACATCAAGCAATATTACATTTCTAGGCACGTGATAGTGCATCTGCAATTACATTGTCTTTTCCCCTGATGTGTTTGATGTCAATGTTATATTCCTGCAATATCAAACTCCATCTCAACAATCTCCGATTTTTATCTTTCATTTTGTTGATGAAAGTAAGGGGATTGTGATCACTGTACACAATAATTGGAGAGAAGAGCTGAGGTAACATACACTTCAAAATGCTGTAAAGCCAATATCAAAGCAAACATTCCTTCTCAATTGTGGAATAATTTTTCTGGTGCTTGTTTAGTTTTTTAGAAAAATAACACACAGGGTGATCCACACCACTTTTGTCTTCCTGAATCAATACTCCACCAACCCCTACATCACTTGCATCAACAGATAATTTAAATGATTGGCTAAAATTTGGTGCAGAAAGAACTGGTGCATTCTTAAGCATGGCCTTTAACTTGTCAAAAGATTCCTGACACTTGTCAGACCAATGAAATTTGGTTTTCTTACTCAATAAACTTGTCAAAGGTTCAGCAATTTTGGAAAAATTGGAACAAAATTTCCGATAATATCCAGCCATACCTAGAAATCGCATCAGTTGCTTTTTACAAATTGGAACTTGGAATTCAGAGATAGCTTTGACCTTAGCTTCTATAGGTTTAACTTGACCTTGTCCCACAATATGTCCTAAAAATGTGACATAAGCATGGCAAAACTCACTTTTGCTCAAATTAATTGTCAGATTCACATCGCTGAGTCGATCAAAGAATTTTCGAATGGTTTCCAAATGATCTTCCCAGGTGTTGTTGTAGATAATGACGTCATCGATATAAGCCTCACAATTATCAAGACCAAATGTTATCATGTTCATCAGACGTTGAAACGTTGCAGGCGAATTTTTCATTCCAAACGGCATGACTTTATATTGATAAAGTCCATCTGGAGTTACAAATGCTGAAATTTCTTTTGCCCTTTCCGTCAATGGAATTTGCCAGAATCCTTTTAAAAGGTCAAACTTGGTGACATATTCCGCATTTCCAATTTTATCAATGCAATCGTCCATTTTTGGGATTGGAAATGAATCAGTTTTGGTGACACTGTTGACTTTTCTATAGTCAGTACACATACGGAATGTATTATCTGCTTGGGAACAAGAATACATGGTGAACTCCAGTTACTTTTACTTGGTTCTATGAAATCATTCTCCAGTAAATACTGAATTTCTTTCTTCAGATAGTTCTGTTTGAGAGGACTCATCCTATAAGGATGCTGTTTCACAGGCGCAGAATCTACAATGTCATCGTCATGATAAATGTACTTGTTCGTGTTGGAACATCAGGAAACAAGTGCTCATAGTCATGTAATAGCTGTTTTAGTTCATTTCTTTCCTGTTGTTGTAGATGTGAAAGTTTCTGGTCTAGGTTGTTCAATATTTCTGAATTCCGAAGATTGGTTATACCAGAGTCACTATAGTCTGATTGTATTCCATCGTTGATATCTTCACTGTGTGGGACAGGTACAACTAAATTAACAGAATAATTAGCTGAGCTATCTCTGTCAAAATATTCCTTTAACATATTTATGTGACAAAGTTGTTTCTGTTTCCGTCTCCCAGGAGTGTTAATGATATAATTTAAGTCATTTACTTTCTTTTCAACGGTATAAGGACCATAAAATTTAGCCTGAAGAGGATTTTGAGGTATGGGAAAGAGAGCCAGAACTTTGTCACCAGGTTTAAAACTCCTTTCCTGTGAATTTCTGTCATACCTTAATTTCATTTTTGACTGGGTAGTGTGAAGATTAGTTCTTGCTACTTCACAGGCCTTTGACAACTTTTATTTGAAATCAGAAACATAATCAAGAAGATTAATCTTTGAATCTTCATTTGAAAGAAGTTTCTCTTTCAATAATTTCAATGGTCCACGGACAGTATGACCAAAAACTAGTTCAAAGGGACTAAAACCCAACGACTCTTGAACTGATTCCCTAACAGCAAACAACGACAAATGAACACCCTCATCCCAATCCTTTTCTGTATCAAAGCAATATGATCGAATCATATTCTTCAAAGTTTGATGAAATCTTTCCAAAGCACCTTGATTTTCAGGGTGATAGGCAGAAGATTTAAACTGTTGGATGCCTAATTCATGCATAACTTGTTGGAAAATTCCAGACATAAAATTTGACCCTTGATCTGACTGGACAGATTTGGGAAGGCCAACAAGTGTAAAAAACTTCACCAAAGCTTTCACAATAGTTTTAGTTTTTATATTTCTCAGAGGAATTGCCTCTGGAAATCTTGTAGATGTACACATGATGGTCAACAAGTATTGGTTGCCTGACTTGGTTTTAGGTAAAGGACCAACACAGTCTACAATTATTCTACTAAATGGTTCACCAAATGCAGGAATAGGTTGCAGATGAGCCTTAGGTATCTTCTGATTGGGTTTTCCTACCATTTGACAAGTGTGACAAGATCTGCAGTATTTAGAAACCTCACTTTTGAGTTTCGGCCAATAAAAATGATTCAAGATCTTGTGATAAGTCTTACGGACTCCTAAATGACCAGCCAAAAGAGTTTCATGGGCTAAATTAAGAATTTCCTGTCGATATGACTTAGGAACAACAATTTGATAGCTCACTGACCACTCGTCACCAGCGGGTACCTCAGGTGGTCTCCATTTCCTCATAAGGACCCCCATTTTCCACAAAGTAACACACTGGAACTTGTGTGGCTTCAGTTTCACTAATAGCCCTCTGAAACAAACAAGATATCTCGGGATCTTGCTCCTGTTCAACGACAAGGGATTGTCGTTTGTCATCCTGATTAGGACAAAGAGAATGAGTTGCCAAAAGAGGATCACTGTGATCAATACCATTTGATTGATCAATACCTGAGGAAAAAGTGAACTCATCAAAAAACTGACCAATACATGTGTCAGCTAAAGGAATAATATCCTGATCAACATAGGATCAGACTGGGATTTGTTTGACCCAACAAATGTATTGCTTTCAATACAAGACCGTGACCTTGACCTCGTAGAAATAAGAGCATTTGGAAAAGCTCTGTCTTTACTCTCTTGCTTATTTTTCAACTTGAAGCAATCAGAAATAACGTGCCCTTTCGTTTTACAATAAGTGCACGTAGGAAGAGATAAGGATTTCTGATCAGTCTTATCAGATGTTTGATTCCTAACAGTTGTGCTGTTGTGAAATTTGGAAGTACTCGAATGAGATTGAAATGGTTTTTTTACCAGAAAACTGCTGAGAGGACGATTTATTACCAAATGAAATTTTGTGAGTCAAGGAATAATCATCAGCCAAACGAGCAGCATTTTCCAAAGTTTCCACATTCTGCTCGTCAAGATAGGTTTTAACATCACTATGGATGCACCTCTTGAACTCTTCAATTAATACGAGCTGTCTGAGGTTATCATGAGCTTGATCAACTTTCTTGGCTGAGCACCACCTATCAAATAGTTGTTCTTTATCCCTTGCAAATTCGACATGAGTTTGTCCAGTTTCTTTTCTACAATTCCTAAACCTTTGTCGATATGCCTCTGGTACCAACTCATAAGCTTTCAAGATGTACTCCTTAACCACATCATAATCAGTGCTTTGTTGTACTGACAGTGAAGTGTAGACTTCACGAGCTTTGCCAATAAGTACACTTTGTAATAACAAAGTCCAATGCTCTCTGGGCCATTTCAAGTTTTCAGCTATTTTCTCGAAATGAAGAAAGTATTTATCTACTTCTTTTTCCTGAAAAGGGGGTACTAACCTAATATATCTAGTAACATCAAAACCTGGACTTGTGTTTAAAGGAGTGGAGTGTGCTCCGTTTGCCAGTTCTAATTCTCTTAATTTAAATTGCATTTCCCTTTCTTCTCTTTGCATCTGCATTTGTATTTGCCTCTCTTCCTTCTGCATTTGTATCGGCCTCTCTTCCTTCTGCATTTGTAGCTGCCTCTCTTCTTTCTCTCTCTCCATCTGCCTCTCTTCTTTCTCTCTCTCCATCTGTATCTGCCTCTCTTCTCTCTCTCTCTTTCTCTCTGAATCTGAAGCTTTGCCAATTCTAAATCCATCTGGTTCTTTAACTCTAATTCCCTTAATTTCCTGTCAGAACCAGATACAGGCTTTCTCTTCAAACTTAAAGCACTATTTTCAAAAATTCCCTTTCCTACTAAATATTGAATTAAAATAATCTTTATTTCCTGTTTTGTCAATGATACTTTTGCCTCAGATAGACTGTATTTTCTGGCAAGCTCGAGCAACTCATCCTTTCTCATGCACTCTAACCCCTCCTGGGTAGGTTTTGAAATGAAATTCTGAACATTAGATGCCATAGTAAATGTTTGTTGGTTTCACACAAAAAAAATTCTCTATATAAAATCTTTGCCAAAGACAAAAAAAAAAAAAATTCCAAGACAAAATCAATATGAATTTCAAAGATAAATTTAATATCTCTAATATGCTTTAAAGAAATTCAATCCCGGAATTACGAGTCCCCAATTTCTGTTACGACTCTATGGTCTAAGAAAAATGTAACAGAAAGAAAGTGAAACCAACAAATCAAGTAAAAAATCAACAAGCAATTTATTACTAGATAATTAAAATGAAAAATCAAAAAGTCACTTACAGTAATGTGTTTTGAAATCCTAATAATCCAATAAGAATGATTGTTCTAATCACAAATCCTAAATATAGAATGTTCCGAATTCACGGCTGTGTCCTTGAATGTTATGATGTGCTAATGGTCTCCAAAGTCCTGATGTACTAGAAATCTTGATGTGCTGATGTCAAAATGAAGTATTCCAAAATCTCTGAATAAGTTCAGTTAAATTCCAAAATCATTAATTAAAAATCCAAAATCCAAAAGTTTATGAGCACTGTTATAATCCAATGAATATTTACAATAATTCCTCTCTTAGAATTTGCAATGAATTTTCACAACTGTAATAGCTCTTTACAAGACTGATGGTAATGTCAAAACTGAATAAATGTCCACCAAACATGGCATATATAAAGATTGGTCACATGACAGAATGTTCTAGAACATGAGTCATCTTAATGGAATTTTTACTTGTAAACAAAAATCAACCTTGACCTTCAAATTGAGAAAACATATTGATCAAAACAACCTAATTCAAGGACACTAGTTAAACATGTTTTTCCTGATAAACATAAAAATTTAAGCAAATATTAAAGTGAAGAAACATTTACAATTTCCTAAAATATTTACAATATCATACAAACATCATACATAACACCTCCCCTCATAAAGAAAAAGAAAGATTTATATAATAAAGCTTTCTTTTGAATATACATCTAATACTAGAATAACCAAAATTACATAAGAACATGTTTTATGATACTGAACTTAATTACATCAAGCAATATTACATTTCTAGGCACGTGATAGTGCATCTGCAATTACATTGTCTTTTCCCCTGATGTGTTTGATGTCAATGTTATATTCCTGCAATATCAAACTCCATCTCAACAATCTCCGATTTTTATCTTTCATTTTGTTGATGAAAGTAAGGGGATTGTGATCACTGTACACAATAATTGGAGAAAGAGCTGAGGTAACATACACTTCAAAATGCTGTAAAGCCAATATCAAAGCCAAACATTCCTTCTCAATTGTGGAATAATTTTTCTGGTGCTTGTTTAGTTTTTTAGAAAAATAACACACAGGGTGATCCACACCACTTTTGTCTTCCTGAATCAATACTCCACCAACCCCTACATCACTTGCATCAACAGATAATTTAAATGATTGGCTAAAATTTGGTGCAGAAAGAACTGGTGCATTCTTAAGCATGGCCTTTAACTTGTCAAAAGATTCCTGACACTTGTCAGACCAATGAAATTTGGTTTTCTTACTCAATAAACTTGTCAAAGGTTCAGCAATTTTGGAAAAATTGGAACAAAATTTCCGATAATATCCAGCCATACCTAGAAATCGCATCAGTTGCTTTTTACAAATTGGAACTTGAAATTCAGAGATAGCTTTGACCTTAGCTTCTATAGGTTTAACTTGACCTTGTCCCACAATATGTCCTAAAAATGTGACATAAGCATGGCAAAACTCACTTTTGCTCAAATTAATTGTCAGATTCACATCGCTGAGTCGATCAAAGAATTTTCGAATGGTTTCCAAATGATCTTCCCAGGTGTTGTTGTAGATAATGACGTCATCGATATAAGCCTCACAATTATCAAGACCAAATGTTATCATGTTCATCAGACGTTGAAACGTTGCAGGCGAATTTTTCATTCCAAACGGCATGACTTTATATTGATAAAGTCCATCTGGAGTTACAAATGCTGAAATTTCTTTTGCCCTTTCCGTCAATGGAATTTGCCAGAATCCTTTTAAAAGGTCAAACTTGGTGACATATTCCGCATTTCCAATTTTATCAATGCAATCGTCCATTTTTGGGATTGGAAATGAATCAGTTTTGGTGACACTGTTGACTTTTCTATAGTCAGTACACATACGGAATGTATTATCTGGCTTGGGAACAAGAATACATGGTGAACTCCAGTTACTTTTACTTGGTTCTATGAAATCATTCTCCAGTAAATACTGAATTTCTTTCTTCAGATAGTTCTGTTTGAGAGGACTCATCCTATAAGGATGCTGTTTCACAGGCGCAGAATCTACAATGTCATCGTCATGATAAATGTACTTGTTCGTGTTGGAACATCAGGAAACAAGTGCTCATAGTCATGTAATAGCTGTTTTAGTTCATTTCTTTCCTGTTGTTGTAGATGTGAAAGTTTCTGGTCTAGGTTGTTCAATATTTCTGAATTCCGAAGATTGGTTATACCAGAGTCACTATAGTCTGATTGTATTCCATCGTTGATATCTTCACTGTGTGGGACAGGTACAACTAAATTAACAGAATAATTAGCTGAGCTATCTCTGTCAAAATATTCCTTTAACATATTTATGTGACAAAGTTGTTTCTGTTTCCGTCTCCCAGGAGTGTTAATGATATAATTTAAGTCATTTACTTTCTTTTCAACGGTATAAGGACCATAAAATTTAGCCTGAAGAGGATTTTGAGGTATGGGAAAGAGAGCCAGAACTTTGTCACCAGGTTTAAAACTCCTTTCCTGTGAATTTCTGTCATACCTTAATTTCATTTTTGACTGGGTAGTGTGAAGATTAGTTCTTGCTACTTCACAGGCCTTTGACAACTTTTATTTGAAATCAGAAACATAATCAAGAAGATTAATCTTTGAATCTTCATTTGAAAGAAGTTTCTCTTTCAATAATTTCAATGGTCCACGGACAGTATGACCAAAAACTAGTTCAAAGGGACTAAAACCCAACGACTCTTGAACTGATTCCCTAACAGCAAACAACGACAAATGAACACCCTCATCCCAATCCTTTTCTGTATCAAAGCAATATGATCGAATCATATTCTTCAAAGTTTGATGAAATCTTTCCAAAGCACCTTGATTTTCAGGGTGATAGGCAGAAGATTTAAACTGTTGGATGCCTAATTCATGCATAACTTGTTGGAAAATTCCAGACATAAAATTTGACCCTTGATCTGACTGGACAGATTTGGGAAGGCCAACAAGTGTAAAAAAACTTCACCAAAGCTTTCACAATAGTTTTAGTTTTTATATTTCTCAGAGGAATTGCCTCTGGAAATCTTGTAGATGTACACATGATGGTCAACAAGTATTGGTTGCCTGACTTGGTTTTAGGTAAAGGACCAACACAGTCTACAATTATTCTACTAAATGGTTCATCAAATGCAGGAATAGGTTGCAGATGAGCCTTAGGTATCTTCTGATTGGGTTTTCCTACCATTTGACAAGTGTGACAAGATCTGCAGTATTTAGAAACCTCACTTTTGAGTTTCGGCCAATAAAAATGATTCAAGATCTTGTGATAAGTCTTACGGACTCCTAAATGACCAGCCAAAAGAGTTTCATGGGCTAAATTAAGAATTTCCTGTCGATATGACTTAGGAACAACAATTTGATAGCTCACTGACCACTCGTCACCAGCGGGTACCTCAGGTGGTCTCCATTTCCTCATAAGGACCCCATTTTCCACAAAGTAACACACTGGAACTTGTGTGGCTTCAGTTTCACTAATAGCCCTCTGAAACAAACAAGATATCTCGGGATCTTGCTCCTGTTCAACGACAAGGGATTGTCGTTTGTCATCCTGATTAGGACAAAGAGAATGAGTTGCCAAAAGAGGATCACTGTGATCAATACCATTTGATTGATCAATACCTGAGGAAAAAGTGAACTCATCAAAAAACTGACCAATACATGTGTCAGCTAAAGGAATAATATCCTGATCAACATAGGATCAGACTGGGATTTGTTTGACCCAACAAATGTATTGCTTTCAATACAAGACCGTGACCTTGACCTCGTAGAAATAAGAGCATTTGGAAAAGCTCTGTCTTTACTCTCTTGCTTATTTTTCAACTTGAAGCAATCAGAAATAACGTGCCCTTTCGTTTTACAATAAGTGCACGTAGGAAGAGATAAGGATTTCTGATCAGTCTTATCAGATGTTTGATTCCTAACAGTTGTGCTGTTGTGAAATTTGGAAGTACTCGAATGAGATTGAAATGGTTTTTTTACCAGAAAACTGCTGAGAGGACGATTTATTACCAAATGAAATTTTGTGAGTCAAGGAATAATCATCAGCCATACGAGCAGCATTTTCCAAAGTTTCCACATTCTGCTCGTCAAGATAGGTTTTAACATCACTATGGATGCACCTCTTGAACTCTTCAATTAATACGAGCTGTCTGAGGTTATCATGAGCTTGATCAACTTTCTTGGCTGAGCACCACCTATCAAATAGTTGTTCTTTATCCCTTGCAAATTCGACATGAGTTTGTCCAGTTTCTTTTCTACAATTCCTAAACCTTTGTCGATATGCCTCTGGTACCAACTCATAAGCTTTCAAGATGTACTCCTTAACCACATCATAATCAGTGCTTTGTTGTACTGACAGTGAAGTGTAGACTTCACGAGCTTTGCCAATAAGTACACTTTGTAATAACAAAGTCCAATGCTCTCTGGGCCATTTCAAGTTTTCAGCTATTTTCTCGAAATGAAGAAAGTATTTATCTACTTCTTTTTCCTGAAAAGGGGGTACTAACCTAATATATCTAGTAACATCAAAACCTGGACTTGTGTTTAAAGGAGTGGAGTGTGCTCCGTTTGCCAGTTCTAATTCTCTTAATTTAAATTGCATTTCCCTTTCTTCTCTTTGCATCTGCATTTGTATTTGCCTCTCTTCCTTCTGCATTTGTATCGGCCTCTCTTCCTTCTGCATTTGTAGCTGCCTCTCTTCTTTCTCTCTCTCCATCTGCCTCTCTTCTTTCTCTCTCTCCATCTGTATCTGCCTCTCTTCTCTCTCTCTTTCTCTCTGAATCTGAAGCTTTGCCAATTCTAAATCCATCTGGTTCTTTAACTCTAATTCCCTTAATTTCCTGTCAGAACCAGATACAGGCTTTCTCTTCAAACTTAAAGCACTATTTTCAAAAATTCCCTTTCCTACTAAATATTGAATTAAAATAATCTTTATTTCCTGTTTTGTCAATGATACTTTTGCCTCAGATAGACTGTATTTTCTGGCAAGCTCGAGCAACTCATCCTTTCTCATGCACTCTAACCCCTCCTGGGTAGGTTTTGAAATGAAATTCTGAACATTAGATGCCATAGTAAATGTTTGTTGGTTTCACACAAAAAAAATTCTCTATATAAAATCTTTGCCAAAGACAAAAAAAAAAAAATTCCAAGACAAAATCAATATGAATTTCAAAGATAAATTTAATATCTCTAATATGCTTTAAAGAAATTCAATCCCGGAATTACGAGTCCCCAATTTCTGTTACGACTCTATGGTCTAAGAAAAATGTAACAGAAAGAAAGTGAAACCAACAAATCAAGTAAAAAATCAACAAGCAATTTATTACTAGATAATTAAAATGAAAAATCAAAAAGTCACTTACAGTAATGTGTTTTGAAATCCTAATAATCCAATAAGAATGATTGTTCTAATCACAAATCCTAAATATAGAATGTTCCGAATTCACGGCTGTGTCCTTGAATGTTATGATGTGCTAATGGTCTCCAAAGTCCTGATGTACTAGAAATCTTGATGTGCTGATGTCAAAATGAAGTATTCCAAAATCTCTGAATAAGTTCAGTTAAATTCCAAAATCATTAATTAAAAATCCAAAATCCAAAAGTTTATGAGCACTGTTATAATCCAATGAATATTTACAATAATTCCTCTCTTAGAATTTGCAATGAATTTTCACAACTGTAATAGCTCTTTACAAGACTGATGGTAATGTCAAAACTGAATAAATGTCCACCAAACATGGCATATATAAAGATTGGTCACATGACAGAATGTTCTAGAACATGAGTCATCTTAATGGAATTTTTACTTGTAAACAAAAATCAACCTTGACCTTCAAATTGAGAAAACATATTGATCAAAACAACCTAATTCAAGGACACTAGTTAAACATGTTTTTCCTGATAAACATAAAGATTTAAGCAAATATTAAAGTGAAGAAACATTTACAATTTCCTAAAATATTTACAATATCATACAAACATCATACATAACACCTCCCCTCATAAAGAAAAAGAAAGATTTATATAATAAAGCTTTCTTTTGAATATACATCTAATACTAGAATAACCAAAATTACATAAGAACATGTTTTATGATACTGAACTTAATTACATCAAGCAATATTACATTTCTAGGCACGTGATAGTGCATCTGCAATTACATTGTCTTTTCCCCTGATGTGTTTGATGTCAATGTTATATTCCTGCAATATCAAACTCCATCTCAACAATCTCCGATTTTTATCTTTCATTTTGTTGATGAAAGTAAGGGGATTGTGATCACTGTACACAATAATTGGAGAAAGAGCTGAGGTAACATACACTTCAAAATGCTGTAAAGCCAATATCAAAGCCAAACATTCCTTCTCAATTGTGGAATAATTTTTCTGGTGCTTGTTTAGTTTTTTAGAAAAATAACACACAGGGTGATCCACACCACTTTTGTCTTCCTGAATCAATACTCCACCAACCCCTACATCACTTGCATCAACAGATAATTTAAATGATTGGCTAAAATTTGGTGCAGAAAGAACTGGTGCATTCTTAAGCATGGCCTTTAACTTGTCAAAAGATTCCTGACACTTGTCAGACCAATGAAATTTGGTTTTCTTACTCAATAAACTTGTCAAAGGTTCAGCAATTTTGGAAAAATTGGAACAAAATTTCCGATAATATCCAGCCATACCTAGAAATCGCATCAGTTGCTTTTTACAAATTGGAACTTGAAATTCAGAGATAGCTTTGACCTTAGCTTCTATAGGTTTAACTTGACCTTGTCCCACAATATGTCCTAAAAATGTGACATAAGCATGGCAAAACTCACTTTTGCTCAAATTAATTGTCAGATTCACATCGCTGAGTCGATCAAAGAATTTTCGAATGGTTTCCAAATGATCTTCCCAGGTGTTGTTGTAGATAATGACGTCATCGATATAAGCCTCACAATTATCAAGACCAAATGTTATCATGTTCATCAGACGTTGAAACGTTGCAGGCGAATTTTTCATTCCAAACGGCATGACTTTATATTGATAAAGTCCATCTGGAGTTACAAATGCTGAAATTTCTTTTGCCCTTTCCGTCAATGGAATTTGCCAGAATCCTTTTAAAAGGTCAAACTTGGTGACATATTCCGCATTTCCAATTTTATCAATGCAATCGTCCATTTTTGGGATTGGAAATGAATCAGTTTTGGTGACACTGTTGACTTTTCTATAGTCAGTACACATACGGAATGTATTATCTGGCTTGGGAACAAGAATACATGGTGAACTCCAGTTACTTTTACTTGGTTCTATGAAATCATTCTCCAGTAAATACTGAATTTCTTTCTTCAGATAGTTCTGTTTGAGAGGACTCATCCTATAAGGATGCTGTTTCACAGGCGCAGAATCTACAATGTCAACGTCATGATAAATGTACTTGTTCGTGTTGGAACATCAGGAAACAAGTGCTCATAGTCATGTAATAGCTGTTTTAGTTCATTTCTTTCCTGTTGTTGTAGATGTGAAAGTTTCTGGTCTAGGTTGTTCAATATTTCTGAATTCCGAAGATTGGTTATACCAGAGTCACTATAGTCTGATTGTATTCCATCGTTGATATCTTCACTGTGTGGGACAGGTACAACTAAATTAACAGAATAATTAGCTGAGCTATCTCTGTCAAAATATTCCTTTAACATATTTATGTGACAAAGTTGTTTCTGTTTCCGTCTCCCAGGAGTGTTAATGATATAATTTAAGTCATTTACTTTCTTTTCAACGGTATAAGGACCATAAAATTTAGCCTGAAGAGGATTTTGAGGTATGGGAAAGAGAGCCAGAACTTTGTCACCAGGTTTAAAACTCCTTTCCTGTGAATTTCTGTCATACCTTAATTTCATTTTTGACTGGGTAGTGTGAAGATTAGTTCTTGCTACTTCACAGGCCTTTGACAACTTTTATTTGAAATCAGAAACATAATCAAGAAGATTAATCTTTGAATCTTCATTTGAAAGAAGTTTCTCTTTCAATAATTTCAATGGTCCACGGACAGTATGACCAAAAACTAGTTCAAAGGGACTAAAACCCAACGACTCTTGAACTGATTCCCTAACAGCAAACAACGACAAATGAACACCCTCATCCCAATCCTTTTCTGTATCAAAGCAATATGATCGAATCATATTCTTCAAAGTTTGATGAAATCTTTCCAAAGCACCTTGATTTTCAGGGTGATAGGCAGAAGATTTAAACTGTTGGATGCCTAATTCATGCATAACTTGTTGGAAAATTCCAGACATAAAATTTGACCCTTGATCTGACTGGACAGATTTGGGAAGGCCAACAAGTGTAAAAAACTTCACCAAAGCTTTCACAATAGTTTTAGTTTTTATATTTCTCAGAGGAATTGCCTCTGGAAATCTTGTAGATGTACACATGATGGTCAACAAGTATTGGTTGCCTGACTTGGTTTTAGGTAAAGGACCAACACAGTCTACAATTATTCTACTAAATGGTTCATCAAATGCAGGAATAGGTTGCAGATGAGCCTTAGGTATCTTCTGATTGGGTTTTCCTACCATTTGACAAGTGTGACAAGATCTGCAGTATTTAGAAACCTCACTTTTGAGTTTCGGCCAATAAAAATGATTCAAGATCTTGTGATAAGTCTTACGGACTCCTAAATGACCAGCCAAAAGAGTTTCATGGGCTAAATTAAGAATTTCCTGTCGATATGACTTAGGAACAACAATTTGATAGCTCACTGACCACTCGTCACCAGCGGGTACCTCAGGTGGTCTCCATTTCCTCATAAGGACCCCATTTTCCACAAAGTAACACACTGGAACTTGTGTGGCTTCAGTTTCACTAATAGCCCTCTGAAACAAACAAGATATCTCGGGATCTTGCTCCTGTTCAACGACAAGGGATTGTCGTTTGTCATCCTGATTAGGACAAAGAGAATGAGTTGCCAAAAGAGGATCACTGTGATCAATACCATTTGATTGATCAATACCTGAGGAAAAAGTGAACTCATCAAAAAACTGACCAATACATGTGTCAGCTAAAGGAATAATATCCTGATCAACATAGGATCAGACTGGGATTTGTTTGACCCAACAAATGTATTGCTTTCAATACAAGACCGTGACCTTGACCTCGTAGAAATAAGAGCATTTGGAAAAGCTCTGTCTTTACTCTCTTGCTTATTTTTCAACTTGAAGCAATCAGAAATAACGTGCCCTTTCGTTTTACAATAAGTGCACGTAGGAAGAGATAAGGATTTCTGATCAGTCTTATCAGATGTTTGATTCCTAACAGTTGTGCTGTTGTGAAATTTATAAGTACTCGAATGAGATTGAAATGGTTTTTTTACCAGAAAACTGCTGAGAGGACGATTTATTACCAAATGAAATTTTGTGAGTCAAGGAATAATCATCAGCCATACGAGCAGCATTTTCCAAAGTTTCCACATTCTGCTCGTCAAGATAGGTTTTAACATCACTATGGATGCACCTCTTGAACTCTTCAATTAATACGAGCTGTCTGAGGTTATCATGAGCTTGATCAACTTTCTTGGCTGAGCACCACCTATCAAATAGTTGTTCTTTATCCCTTGCAAATTCGACATGAGTTTGTCCAGTTTCTTTTCTACAATTCCTAAACCTTTGTCGATATGCCTCTGGTACCAACTCATAAGCTTTCAAGATGTACTCCTTAACCACATCATAATCAGTGCTTTGTTGTACTGACAGTGAAGTGTAGACTTCACGAGCTTTGCCAATAAGTACACTTTGTAATAACAAAGTCCAATGCTCTCTGGGCCATTTCAAGTTTTCAGCTATTTTCTCGAAATGAAGAAAGTATTTATCTACTTCTTTTTCCTGAAAAGGGGGTACTAACCTAATATATCTAGTAACATCAAAACCTGGACTTGTGTTTAAAGGAGTGGAGTGTGCTCCGTTTGCCAGTTCTAATTCTCTTAATTTAAATTGCATTTCCCTTTCTTCTCTTTGCATCTGCATTTGTATTTGCCTCTCTTCCTTCTGCATTTGTATCGGCCTCTCTTCCTTCTGCATTTGTAGCTGCCTCTCTTCTTTCTCTCTCTCCATCTGCCTCTCTTCTTTCTCTCTCTCCATCTGTATCTGCCTCTCTTCTCTCTCTCTTTCTCTCTGAATCTGAAGCTTTGCCAATTCTAAATTCATCTGGTTCTTTAACTCTAATTCCCTTAATTTCCTGTCAGAACCAGATACAGGCTTTCTCTTCAAACTTAAAGCACTATTTTCAAAAATTCCCTTTCCTACTAAATATTGAATTAAAATAATCTTTATTTCCTGTTTTGTCAATGATACTTTTGCCTCAGATAGACTGTATTTTCTGGCAAGCTCGAGCAACTCATCCTTTCTCATGCACTCTAACCCCTCCTGGGTAGGTTTTGAAATGAAATTCTGAACATTAGATGCCATAGTAAATGGTTGTTGGTTTCACACACAAAAAATTCTCTATATAAAATCTTTGCCAAAGACAAAAAAAAAAAATTCCAAGACAAAATCAATATGAATTTCAAAGATAAATTTAATATCTCTAATATGCTTTAAAGAAATTCAATCCCGGAATTACGAGTCCCCAATTTCTGTTACGACTCTATGGTCTAAGAAAAATGTAACAGAAAGAAAGTGAAACCAACAAATCAAGTAAAAAATCAACAAGCAATTTATTACTAGATAATTAAAATGAAAAATCAAAAAGTCACTTACAGTAATGTGTTTTGAAATCCTAATAATCCAATAAGAATGATTGTTCTAATCACAAATCCTAAATATAGAATGTTCCGAATTCACGGCTGTGTCCTTGAATGTTATGATGTGCTAATGGTCTCCAAAGTCCTGATGTACTAGAAATCTTGATGTGCTGATGTCAAAATGAAGTATTCCAAAATCTCTGAATAAGTTCAGTTAAATTCCAAAATCATTAATTAAAAATCCAAAATCCAAAAGTTTATGAGCACTGTTATAATCCAATGAATATTTACAATAATTCCTCTCTTAGAATTTGCAATGAATTTTCACAACTGTAATAGCTCTTTACAAGACTGATGGTAATGTCAAAACTGAATAAATGTCCACCAAACATGGCATATATAAAGATTGGTCACATGACAGAATGTTCTAGAACATGAGTCATCTTAATGGAATTTTTACTTGTAAACAAAAATCAACCTTGACCTTCAAATTGAGAAAACATATTGATCAAAACAACCTAATTCAAGGACACTAGTTAAACATGTTTTTCCTGATAAACATAAAGATTTAAGCAAATATTAAAGTGAAGAAACATTTACAATTTCCTAAAATATTTACAATATCATACAAACATCATACATAACACCTCCCCTCATAAAGAAAAAGAAAGATTTATATAATAAAGCTTTCTTTTGAATATACATCTAATACTAGAATAACCAAAATTACATAAGAACATGTTTTATGATACTGAACTTAATTACATCAAGCAATATTACATTTCTAGGCACGTGATAGTGCATCTGCAATTACATTGTCTTTTCCCCTGATGTGTTTGATGTCAATGTTATATTCCTGCAATATCAAACTCCATCTCAACAATCTCCGATTTTTATCTTTCATTTTGTTGATGAAAGTAAGGGGATTGTGATCACTGTACACAATAATTGGAGAAAGAGCTGAGGTAACATACACTTCAAAATGCTGTAAAGCCAATATCAAAGCCAAACATTCCTTCTCAATTGTGGAATAATTTTTCTGGTGCTTGTTTAGTTTTTTAGAAAAATAACACACAGGGTGATCCACACCACTTTTGTCTTCCTGAATCAATACTCCACCAACCCCTACATCACTTGCATCAACAGATAATTTAAATGATTGGCTAAAATTTGGTGCAGAAAGAACTGGTGCATTCTTAAGCATGGCCTTTAACTTGTCAAAAGATTCCTGACACTTGTCAGACCAATGAAATTTGGTTTTCTTACTCAATAAACTTGTCAAAGGTTCAGCAATTTTGGAAAAATTGGAACAAAATTTCCGATAATATCCAGCCATACCTAGAAATCGCATCAGTTGCTTTTTACAAATTGGAACTTGAAATTCAGAGATAGCTTTGACCTTAGCTTCTATAGGTTTAACTTGACCTTGTCCCACAATATGTCCTAAAAATGTGACATAAGCATGGCAAAACTCACTTTTGCTCAAATTAATTGTCAGATTCACATCGCTGAGTCGATCAAAGAATTTTCGAATGGTTTCCAAATGATCTTCCCAGGTGTTGTTGTAGATAATGACGTCATCGATATAAGCCTCACAATTATCAAGACCAAATGTTATCATGTTCATCAGACGTTGAAACGTTGCAGGCGAATTTTTCATTCCAAACGGCATGACTTTATATTGATAAAGTCCATCTGGAGTTACAAATGCTGAAATTTCTTTTGCCCTTTCCGTCAATGGAATTTGCCAGAATCCTTTTAAAAGGTCAAACTTGGTGACATATTCCGCATTTCCAATTTTATCAATGCAATCGTCCATTTTTGGGATTGGAAATGAATCAGTTTTGGTGACACTGTTGACTTTTCTATAGTCAGTACACATACGGAATGTATTATCTGGCTTGGGAACAAGAATACATGGTGAACTCCAGTTACTTTTACTTGGTTCTATGAAATCATTCTCCAGTAAATACTGAATTTCTTTCTTCAGATAGTTCTGTTTGAGAGGACTCATCCTATAAGGATGCTGTTTCACAGGCGCAGAATCTACAATGTCAACGTCATGATAAATGTACTTGTTCGTGTTGGAACATCAGGAAACAAGTGCTCATAGTCATGTAATAGCTGTTTTAGTTCATTTCTTTCCTGTTGTTGTAGATGTGAAAGTTTCTGGTCTAGGTTGTTCAATATTTCTGAATTCCGAAGATTGGTTATACCAGAGTCACTATAGTCTGATTGTATTCCATCGTTGATATCTTCACTGTGTGGGACAGGTACAACTAAATTAACAGAATAATTAGCTGAGCTATCTCTGTCAAAATATTCCTTTAACATATTTATGTGACAAAGTTGTTTCTGTTTCCGTCTCCCAGGAGTGTTAATGATATAATTTAAGTCATTTACTTTCTTTTCAACGGTATAAGGACCATAAAATTTAGCCTGAAGAGGATTTTGAGGTATGGGAAAGAGAGCCAGAACTTTGTCACCAGGTTTAAAACTCCTTTCCTGTGAATTTCTGTCATACCTTAATTTCATTTTTGACTGGGTAGTGTGAAGATTAGTTCTTGCTACTTCACAGGCCTTTGACAACTTTTATTTGAAATCAGAAACATAATCAAGAAGATTAATCTTTGAATCTTCATTTGAAAGAAGTTTCTCTTTCAATAATTTCAATGGTCCACGGACAGTATGACCAAAAACTAGTTCAAAGGGACTAAAACCCAACGACTCTTGAACTGATTCCCTAACAGCAAACAACGACAAATGAACACCCTCATCCCAATCCTTTTCTGTATCAAAGCAATATGATCGAATCATATTCTTCAAA
Organism: Margaritifera margaritifera; assembly: GCA_029931535.1. Taxonomy (NCBI): domain Eukaryota; kingdom Metazoa; phylum Mollusca; class Bivalvia; order Unionida; family Margaritiferidae; genus Margaritifera; species Margaritifera margaritifera. Next base: position 1,768,501 of record JAQPZY010001245.1, on the reverse strand, counting down.
GTTTGATGAAATCTTTCCAAAGCACCTTGATTTTCAGGGTGATAGGCAGAAGATTTAAACTGTTGGATGCCTAATTCATGCATAACTTGTTGGAAAATTCCAGACATAAAATTTGACCCTTGATCTGACTGGACAGATTTGGGAAGGCCAACAAGTGTAAAAAACTTCACCAAAGCTTTCACAATAGTTTTAGTTTTTATATTTCTCAGAGGAATTGCCTCTGGAAATCTTGTAGATGTACACATGATGGTCAACAAGTATTGGTTGCCTGACTTGGTTTTAGGTAAAGGACCAACACAGTCTACAATTATTCTACTAAATGGTTCATCAAATGCAGGAATAGGTTGCAGATGAGCCTTAGGTATCTTCTGATTGGGTTTTCCTACCATTTGACAAGTGTGACAAGATCTGCAGTATTTAGAAACCTCACTTTTGAGTTTCGGCCAATAAAAATGATTCAAGATCTTGTGATAAGTCTTACGGACTCCTAAATGACCAGCCAAAAGAGTTTCATGGGCTAAATTAAGAATTTCCTGTCGATATGACTTAGGAACAACAATTTGATAGCTCACTGACCACTCGTCACCAGCGGGTACCTCAGGTGGTCTCCATTTCCTCATAAGGACCCCATTTTCCACAAAGTAACACACTGGAACTTGTGTGGCTTCAGTTTCACTAATAGCCCTCTGAAACAAACAAGATATCTCGGGATCTTGCTCCTGTTCAACGACAAGGGATTGTCGTTTGTCATCCTGATTAGGACAAAGAGAATGAGTTGCCAAAAGAGGATCACTGTGATCAATACCATTTGATTGATCAATACCTGAGGAAAAAGTGAACTCATCAAAAAACTGACCAATACATGTGTCAGCTAAAGGAATAATATCCTGATCAACATAGGATCAGACTGGGATTTGTTTGACCCAACAAATGTATTGCTTTCAATACAAGACCGTGACCTTGACCTCGTAGAAATAAGAGCATTTGGAAAAGCTCTGTCTTTACTCTCTTGCTTATTTTTCAACTTGAAGCAATCAGAAATAACGTGCCCTTTCGTTTTACAATAAGTGCACGTAGGAAGAGATAAGGATTTCTGATCAGTCTTATCAGATGTTTGATTCCTAACAGTTGTGCTGTTGTGAAATTTATAAGTACTCGAATGAGATTGAAATGGTTTTTTTACCAGAAAACTGCTGAGAGGACGATTTATTACCAAATGAAATTTTGTGAGTCAAGGAATAATCATCAGCCATACGAGCAGCATTTTCCAAAGTTTCCACATTCTGCTCGTCAAGATAGGTTTTAACATCACTATGGATGCACCTCTTGAACTCTTCAATTAATACGAGCTGTCTGAGGTTATCATGAGCTTGATCAACTTTCTTGGCTGAGCACCACCTATCAAATAGTTGTTCTTTATCCCTTGCAAATTCGACATGAGTTTGTCCAGTTTCTTTTCTACAATTCCTAAACCTTTGTCGATATGCCTCTGGTACCAACTCATAAGCTTTCAAGATGTACTCCTTAACCACATCATAATCAGTGCTTTGTTGTACTGACAGTGAAGTGTAGACTTCACGAGCTTTGCCAATAAGTACACTTTGTAATAACAAAGTCCAATGCTCTCTGGGCCATTTCAAGTTTTCAGCTATTTTCTCGAAATGAAGAAAGTATTTATCTACTTCTTTTTCCTGAAAAGGGGGTACTAACCTAATATATCTAGTAACATCAAAACCTGGACTTGTGTTTAAAGGAGTGGAGTGTGCTCCGTTTGCCAGTTCTAATTCTCTTAATTTAAATTGCATTTCCCTTTCTTCTCTTTGCATCTGCATTTGTATTTGCCTCTCTTCCTTCTGCATTTGTATCGGCCTCTCTTCCTTCTGCATTTGTAGCTGCCTCTCTTCTTTCTCTCTCTCCATCTGCCTCTCTTCTTTCTCTCTCTCCATCTGTATCTGCCTCTCTTCTCTCTCTCTTTCTCTCTGAATCTGAAGCTTTGCCAATTCTAAATTCATCTGGTTCTTTAACTCTAATTCCCTTAATTTCCTGTCAGAACCAGATACAGGCTTTCTCTTCAAACTTAAAGCACTATTTTCAAAAATTCCCTTTCCTACTAAATATTGAATTAAAATAATCTTTATTTCCTGTTTTGTCAATGATACTTTTGCCTCAGATAGACTGTATTTTCTGGCAAGCTCGAGCAACTCATCCTTTCTCATGCACTCTAACCCCTCCTGGGTAGGTTTTGAAATGAAATTCTGAACATTAGATGCCATAGTAAATGGTTGTTGGTTTCACACACAAAAAATTCTCTATATAAAATCTTTGCCAAAGACAAAAAAAAAAAAATTCCAAGACAAAATCAATATGAATTTCAAAGATAAATTTAATATCTCTAATATGCTTTAAAGAAATTCAATCCCGGAATTACGAGTCCCCAATTTCTGTTACGACTCTATGGTCTAAGAAAAATGTAACAGAAAGAAAGTGAAACCAACAAATCAAGTAAAAAATCAACAAGCAATTTATTACTAGATAATTAAAATGAAAAATCAAAAAGTCACTTACAGTAATGTGTTTTGAAATCCTAATAATCCAATAAGAATGATTGTTCTAATCACAAATCCTAAATATAGAATGTTCCGAATTCACGGCTGTGTCCTTGAATGTTATGATGTGCTAATGGTCTCCAAAGTCCTGATGTACTAGAAATCTTGATGTGCTGATGTCAAAATGAAGTATTCCAAAATCTCTGAATAAGTTCAGTTAAATTCCAAAATCATTAATTAAAAATCCAAAATCCAAAAGTTTATGAGCACTGTTATAATCCAATGAATATTTACAATAATTCCTCTCTTAGAATTTGCAATGAATTTTCACAACTGTAATAGCTCTTTACAAGACTGATGGTAATGTCAAAACTGAATAAATGTCCACCAAACATGGCATATATAAAGATTGGTCACATGACAGAATGTTCTAGAACATGAGTCATCTTAATGGAATTTTTACTTGTAAACAAAAATCAACCTTGACCTTCAAATTGAGAAAACATATTGATCAAAACAACCTAATTCAAGGACACTAGTTAAACATGTTTTTCCTGATAAACATAAAGATTTAAGCAAATATTAAAGTGAAGAAACATTTACAATTTCCTAAAATATTTACAATATCATACAAACATGATACATAACAATATATATATATATATATATATATATATATATATATATATATATATATATATATATATATACATATATATAATTTCTGTCTAGTTTAAATTCGTATATATAAAATGTCTGTCCCCTTATCTATCTATCTATCTATCTATATATATATATATATATATATATATATATATATATATATATATATATATATATATATGTATGTATGTATGTATGTATACTGTGTGCGCTGTAACTTTGATATTCCACGAGTTGTATTCATTTTTCATTCAAAGATACGAGGCGTTCCAAGTTTCCTTTTAATTAAATATTTTTACAACAAATGGTGTATCAAAGATACAGCGCACATACTATACGTATATTTTATTTATACCACATACAAATACACATACTTATATTCCAACAGAGTTTAAGATTGACTACAGGCAACTGTGTATTGACGCAGGGAGTGAACTCTTCACATCCCTTCTCAGTGTGGCAGCAACAAAATTTAGTTCTGCAGCGATTGTAGCTATTCACAATCCCTTTGGAAATTGTTAAGTTGCTTATTTTTTGAGTTTTTTTTTTCATTCATATTGATTAAATAAATAAAAGAGACGCCTATGCTTAGGATTTAAACATGAAAGTTGTACAGCACCACAAACATTGCATGGCTAGCGTCCCGAGTAATGAAAGCGCGGCCATTCAATCACCGGCGAGTACATCGAAACGATTAGGGGAATAATTTAAGCGAAATGACGAACGAACAAGAGCTAATTCAAGCATTGTAAGTTATTTAGAGTTGATGTAAAGCATTGTTATGCTTTACTTACAATTGCTACTGACCATAACATTGTTTATATCCACACTCTCTGTCTCTCTCTCTTGGTTCGTTTGTCTGCCAGTTTTACCGTCAAAAGGTAAAACTGACATGCTGGCTGACCAAGAGAGAGAGAGAGAGAGAGAGAGAGAGAATTCTGGATCAATTGAGGTAAAACTGACATACTGACTGAGCAACCAACACAGGCCGAGAGAGAGAGAGAGAGAGAGAGAGAGAGAGAGAGAGAGAAACCTTCAGACAATTTAATATTTAAAAATTATCTGTTTTAGAAGCTTATTATTGGTTAAAGAAAAGAAAAACGAAAAATAAAGCATACAATAGATTACAGTATGTTTTACCGTTCGGCCTACTCGTCTCCACAGGCTATTGCAACTTTGTATCATTGGTATCGTGTAAAACTGCAGAAAAATCCCATGGAAAGTGTACACATACCATTAGAAGGACTCGGATTCCTCTAGGTTACTTGGTGTAAGTTAAAGTCTAAGGTTTTCATCCAGCCCAAATTATTTTTTCTCTCTCACTTCACAGATTTCCACGTATTGTTGTCCCTACCGCGTGAGAGAGAGAGAGAGAGAGAGAGAGAGAGAGAGAGAGAGCATAATGAAAGTAATCATTTTCATAAATTGTGTAACATATTTAATTCATTACAAAACGGAGATTATTATTTTTTCTTGGTTCTTTCTTATTTTGTTAATAATTAATAAGTTTTTTGTCTGGCAATATTCAACAAGTGTAAATTAAATATACTATATCAGTATAATAACAATAAATGGTAAGTAGCTTGTCTTATTCCATTTCGATTCCCATTTAGTGTAATGTGAAATGTAGATTGTGTACATTTAGTGTGATGTGAAATGTAGATTGTGTACATTTAGTGTGATGTGAAATGTAGATTGTGTACATTTTAACAATATTTTCGGTGTCTATGTCAAGGCATGTGCTCAACATGTTAGTTTTTCTTGAGCTATGTACTTTTTCAGTATCACTAGAACTTTCCATCAGTTTTTCTCAGTATCTTTCACAATGTGAAAATGAAAACGCATTACGCAAGACACATAGGTGCTTGGGGTTTACATTTTGTTCAAAATGTAACAAACTATAAAAGCGTCCCGACGGCTTTGTTTATTGAAATGAGGGTTGTTTAAAACGCATACAAAACTGGTTTAACTGACGCGTCCTAATGAGTGATGCGTATTTCGGTCATGAAGAAACGTAAATGCAATTAAGATAAGTTAAATAAGAAACTATTATTGCATACCAATCGCTGTCAGCACGAATACTTTTTAACATCCATCGGAAGAAGATAACAATAACTTAGGTAAATGAATTACATAGTAAATACCCTGCTTGTTTAATGGTTCATGCATTAAACTCAGAAATGTTCAAAAACGGCTTTCCTAATTCAGTGCTGCATATTGGAAAGGATTACAGAACGTTGATAATGAAGAGAATCACTCAAACTATTCTACCAAGTCTTTAATGAAAGACTACGAAGGCGGAGTGATGGATATATTTCAATAATAGCTATGTGTAATAAGTCTGTAAACGAAACCATAATACGTCTGTCTTTCTTTTACAAAGTCTTCCAAAAGTCCGATTAAGTGAAACTACGAAGTTTGAGTTAGAGATGTTATTTCAAAGTCCCCTATCTTCACATGCTTTCGTTCAAAAATTCAGCAGCGATACTACAAGACGTCTTTCTTACAAACAATTTATTGCAAAACATTATTGAGTTAAGATCCAGAATTCTCGAAGGTCGCAGGGAAATTTTTGACAATTTTGTAAGCCTGCATTTTTAAAATTCTGAACCGTGCTAAATCATTATAGCCACAAATTAGTTTAATTTTTACAATAGGTCGGGTTCCTCCCGTTAGAAAGCACGATATATATAAGCAAACATAAAATGAAATCTTTGCTAATTAATGCTCTTTCTTCTTTCTTAGATTTTTCATTCTTTTCTTCTGTTTCGTTCTTTCTTTTGTACCATTTTAAAGTGAATCAGTCAAGAAGAAAATATAAATGTATTTTAAATTCTTAGGTCAAGGACAACATATAATTAATTTCAATTTCAAAGAACCACATTATGAAAAATGTTCAGTATGCAATAACTGTCCCATACATAAAGATTTCTGCAAAAATGACTAATTATCACCTTGTATGTATATGTCTTGTCATGCTGCAAAGGCATCGTGTAAAGGTGTAGCGAAAATGTTCTTGTAACTTCCTGAATGAAACGGGAAAACATTAACGTGCAAGACTGCGACAGTCCCTGCTCTTACATTTCTGATCTGACGAACGTTGTTTAAATAATCCTTATAGACCCAAAGAGTAACAAATTAACATGTCACAAGAGAACAGTACCTTAAATACAGATGTCTTTCCATCAACATTATTTTCAGGGTTGGTCTAATTATGTGTTTTTGCATACACATTTTTTTCAAGGTTGGTCTAAGTACGTGTTTTTGCATACACAGAATTTTCAGGGTTGGTCTAATTATGTGTTTTTGCATACACATTATTTTCAGGGTTGGTCTAATTATGTGTTTTTGCATACACATTATTTTCAGGGTTGGCCTAATTACGGTTTTTTTGCATACACAATATTTTCAGGGTTGGTTAATTACATGTTTTTGCATACACATTATTTTCAGGGTTGGTCTAATTACGTGTTTTTGCATACACATTATTTTCAGGGTTGGTCTAATTACGTGTTTTTGCATACACATTATTTTCAGGGTTGGTCTAATTACATGCTTTTGCATGCACATTATTTTCAGGGTTGGTCTAATTATGTTTTTTTGCATACACATTATTTTCAGGGTTGGTCTAATTATGTTTTTTTGCATACACAATATTTTCAGGGTTGGTTAATTACGTGTTTTTGCATACACATTATTTTCAGGGTTGGTCTAATTACGTGTTTTTGCATACACACTATTTTCAGGGTTGGTCTAATTATGTTTTTTTGCATACACAATATTTTCAGGGTTGGTTAATTACGTGTTTTTGCATACACATTATTTTCAGGGTTGGTCTAATTACGTGTTTTTGCATACACATTATTTTCAGGCTTGGTCTAATTATGTGTTTTTGCATACACATTATTTTCAGGGTTGGTCTAATTACGTGTTTTTGAATACACATTATTTTCAGGGTTGGTTAATTACGTGTTTTTGCATACACATTATTTTCAGGGTTGGTTAACTACGTGTTTTTGCATACACATTATTTTCAGGGTTGGTCTAATTACGTGTTTTTGCATACATGAAATTAGCAAACACGACAAGCAGATTATTGCTCTGAAAATAAGAACGCATATAATTAACAAGGAAAACATTCTAAACATTTATTTGTTTGCTGGTCCTTGCAAACGAAAAGCTTGCAAGCATCAGATGTTTTGGCGGAAAGGAAGTTTTTTTTTTACATATTAATGTTCATTAAATTGTAAAAGCATGGCACAATTGAATCTCATATTCATATGAGTTGTATTTTGAGAAAGATCTTGATTCGACAATAAATATGGGCATGAATATGAAAAAGACTTTAATGAATATCTGTCTAACATAGTATTATTTTTCCTAGACATGTCTGATTTAGCAACTGACAGTTTATACCACAATAAACACAGAAAACAGAACGACATTCAATTCTTATAATTGCAACCCTGAATTAATTTTCTTTTGTCTTTGATTCAGTTGTATTTGTTATCTTTGTTTTCTTTTACTCACCTTCAAAACTCTGCCGCCGAAGAATATTGTCCCATTTTTGAATCAGTTATTTTTAACATCAAAAAAATTCCACAAAACCCTTGCGCTGATCGATTTTCCCTAATAAAAAAACCAGAGCTAAGTTGACCGTCGTCGAATTACCAAGTAAAAATAAAAAGGAAGTATTTGTTTACATTGAAAAAGGTCAACTTTAGTCAACAGCCATGCCTTACATTTCTACTGGATATATCTTTATATAATATATTTTAGTTCTTCATAGATGACACTATAAACGCAAAATAACTTTGTCGGCTCGTGTATTTCGCAAAGAGAGAGAGAGAGAGAGGAGGGAGAGAGAAAGAGGAAAGAGAGAGAGAAAGAGAGAGAGAGAAGGGGGGGGGGAGAGAGAACAAGAGAGACAGAGACAGAGAGACAGAGAGAGTTGCAGAGTTGCAAGATTTTCTCTGGTATTCCGATCCGATGTCACTGAAGTGTGCCAGGCTCACGACGTACCTAATTCATAGAGTGGATATCTTTAAAACTATCCGGGATTGTCCAAAACTTTGAAAAGGGTGTAAACTCTTTTTGTATTATTTATGTAAGTTTCCTTGAGCTGCTAGCATTGATCATATTTGAGATTTTTAGTGCGCTTGAAGCGAAATATCAGCCACACCACCCCTTTATCATAATGTATTAGGCCTAGCTGTTCATCAGCCACACCACCCCTTTATCATAATGTATTAGGCCTAGCTGTTCATATCGATCAAAAAACAAGAGGTCTGTAGCTATACACAAAATGAATAGTTGCTTCTTCCTGAAAATGGTTGTTTGAGTCTTTAACTGCATCAGGAAATGTCGAAAAAACAACTGTGTATAGGGGAATTAAGGTCTGTCTGTTTTCAAACTCAGCGTGATGTACATGTCAGCGTAATTTATGTGTTTAATTAGTTATCCGGAAGCTTCGAACGCTACACACCGCCCCACCCCCCACCCCCCACCCCAGCCCCTATTGCTCCCTCTCTCGCTTTCTCTCTCAACATACAGAGACACAAACAAAAAATAAGCACTGATGAATGCAAACGTTCAGCTAAGAATGATTTTTGTAGACGTGATACTATTGAAAAACTCGAAAGTCTGCGCTGGGTGCACTTGACTCGCAAAACTTTCTCGTGTCCGGATTCAGTTTTATTAAATTAAAATTTGCTATGTCCATGTTCTTATTGGAAGTTTGATATGCTTTACTGCCTGAAGGGTACCTTGCAGATTTAGACTTTTCCTTTGATTCTTGTAAGATATGTACAAAAATACAAATTTACGTGTTTGAATTACAAACCACGACCGTCGCCGTTTACTTAGTATTAATTTTAGGTGACTGGTCGCGTGATTCTATCTTTAGCACGAAAAAGTAGTTCAACGAATAGTTGATTCAGAAATATTAACAGCTGTTGGTGGTCACATGATGGTATTTTGACCAATGAAATTACACATGAAATATTCATATTAATTGCAATTATGTACGGGATTTCCAAGTGGAAATAATTAGCATAAATGCCAATAACGTGCTTCGGATGTAGCGGTATCAACGTTTGGGACGATTCAAGACGATCTGATAATTGACAGATGTATGGATGTGAGAGGCATACATAAGTTTCTTTGCAGTAAAGAAAGTATGAGTGGTAGACGCGATCAGAGAAGTGGATTTGGTACACGTGGGGACATTCTGTGGGACTTCAACATCCACGGCTTTGTTTTATAGGTGGTCTGACCAGCAGTACGGTTCAGTTTGGTCGTTGGCAAACCTTGGTTGTGTTTGTGACCTCACTGTTGAGACAACGGATTACCCTCGGTTCACTCTTTACCTCGCCGTAAAGTAAGCCTCTCTGCTATCTGGCGATTCACTGTCCAGTCTTGTGTATTATCTATACGCCGACTAGCTTGGCAGACACATACGCATGTTGAGAGTCTAGGAGAATAGTTCCACACTTGACCGATCAACTTTCGTTTCTTAATTTGACTTGCTAAGGTCGATCTAATTTATCTCTTGACTGATTTGAACTAAGTAAAATTCTTTGTTAGAAATCTGTTATCATGCGTTTTTGTAAACGATAAAATTGCCGATGCTCATTGGAGCACTTCCGTTGTCAGACTCTTCAGTTTCGGAACTGAGTAGTTCTTGCACGTTGTCTTGTTCATCAATGTCGGTGGTATAAATAGTTCCATTGTATCAGTTAATCACGGTAAACAGATCCTTACCTCAGTAGCTAAAAACAACCACGGTAAACACCTCCTTACCTCAGTAGCTAAAACAACCACGGTAAACACCTCCTTACCTCAGTAGTTAAAAGCAACCACGATAAACACCTCATTACCTCAGTAGCTAAAAACAACCACGATAAACACCTCATTACCTCAGTAGCTAAAAACAACCACTGTAAACACCTCCTTACCTCAGTAGCTACAAACAACAGCAGGGTAACCAGCTTTTGCTTGGCGTGAGTGGTTGTTTAGTATGGCAACAACAGGTCAGAAGCTTGCGAGACAATAAACTGACAAGGTTTGACAAGCTGTACTCAGAATGTATCACATGGATTTACGTTGATTTTGAAGTTAACTTACTTCAAATTAAAAGAATATGGATATTAATTTGTAGAATGTTCGATTAATTAGGAAATATATTCGTATGCAAATACATATGAACAGGGTTTAGAACAAATATTATGACTATTATTTATTTTAAGCAACAACAATAACCCCCACCCCAACCCCCACCCCCACCCCCAAAAAAAAAACAAAACAAAAACAAAAAACAATGGAGAACGAAACTTGCAAAACATCCATTAAGGTAGGGTAGGCATATTTCTGGTTTTCACTATAAATCTCCATTAAAGATAAGTACTAAATTTAATGAACACGTGTAAGTTTAGCGGCATCGCTGTAAATTATCTCTAACATTATTTGCTCCAGTGGGCTTTAGTTTATAATAATTTTTTTAAAAGTATTTCTTTAGAACTTTTTGTAAAAATAAGAAGACTGATTTTGGGTATATAGCAAACTATTTCAATCAAATATTTAATTAAGCGGTTGAAAAATCAAAGTGCCGCATTTTACACTTGTTGAAAGCCGGAGCTACAAATAAAACTCGTCGAGGTGTCAAACAATTTGCAGAACCTGTCCCTACAACCAAGAACCAATCTATTAAATTTACATCGTTTGACAAGTTTGCTGAATTAAAAAGAAGAAAATTGATCCTAAAATGAAGGAGGAAAATTACCTGCTTGAGCTGAGATGGCGTCAGAGGTTGTTTTTAGACTACCATAGGTCTGTCTGTCTGTCTCATATAGTACTAAAAGTGTCGTCACCTTCATATGGACAGAGTTTGATTTGTATATAACTGTATAACTATCTCTGAGTATTTTGTTTGTCTGGGGAAGGGGTGTTTATTTTTTTTGTATATATTTATTTATTTTTTTAAAGATAACGAATACGTTTAATAACATATTTCACGTAACTTTCCCTAACACAAGGAAAAATGTATCAATACATGCTAAAAGAATGGCTACGAACTGTTGCACATATACTGTATATTTTGTTTCCTTCAAAAATTGTATGTGCATAACAGAAGGGTCTGTTCTAATTTTGTTTAAACAGTATATATTTATTTATTTGTTGAAGTCATCATGGAAAGTACATACAAATGAACAAGTGATATAGAGGATTAAGTCATCATGGAAAGTACATACAAATGAACAAGTGATATAGAGGATTAAGTCATGATAGAAAGTACATACAAATGAACAAGTGATATAGAGGATTGAGTCATGATGGAAAGTACATACAAATGAACAAGCGATATAGAGGATTGAGTCATCATGGAAAGTACATACAAATGAACAAGCGATATAGAGGATTGAGTCATCATGGAAAGTACATACAAATGAACAAGTGATATAGAGGATTGAGTCATGATGGAAAGTACATACAAATGAACAAGAGATATAGAGGATTGAGTCATCATGGAAAGTACATACAAATGAACAAGAGATATAGAGGATTGAGTCATCATGGAAAGTACATACAAATGAACAAGTGATATAGAGGATTGAGTCATCATGGAAAGTACATACAAATGAACAAGTGATATAGAGGATTGAGTCATCATGGAAAGTACATACAAATGAACAAGTGATATAGAGGATTGAGTCATCATGGAAAGTACATACAAATGAACAAGTGATATAGAGGATTGAGTCATCATGGAAAGTACATACAATCAAACAAGCGATATAGAGGATTGAGTCATGATGGAAAGTACATACAAATGAACAAGAGATATAGAGGATTGAGTCATCATGGAAAGTACATACAAATGAACAAGTGATATTTCAAGCTCTCTCCTCATTAACAATAATATTTACTTTTAATATAAGCTTATTTCAATCTCTCTCCTCATTAACAATAATATTTACTTTTAATATAAGCTTATTTCAAGCTCTCTCCTCATTAACAATAATATTTACTTTTAATATAAGCTTATTTCAAGCTCTCTCCTCATTAACAATAATATTTACTTTTAATATAAGCTTATTTCAAGCTCTCTCCTCATTAACAATAATATTTACTTTTAATATAAGCTTATTTCAAGCTCTCTCCTCATTAACAATAATATTTACTTATATAATGTGGCTGATGTAAATAATGACGGCATAATATTGCAAACATTGAAACATGTTAATGAAGTATTAAAAGAAAATTATACATACAAGATTGTAATAATGTCATATAATAACTAATAAGCGTTTATAGCAGAAACATGTTAATGTATATTTGGAAATCAATAAATGATAAGAAGAAAAAAAAAGAAAAAGAAAAAAAAGAGAAAGAAAAAATAAAGTATAAAGATGTTGGCATTGACGGAGTGGAGGGGGGGTATACAAAGAATTTTTAACTTCAGCTCGAGTGGTATATAGTTATAATAACCAAATACGTACTAGAGATAAAACAGCTTAAAGTGAGGACATAAGTAATGATCAGGCAAATCTCTTCGATGTAATTATGTACTTATGAACCGCCTTGAACATCTCCTCCTTGACCTGTTCTAAATTAAACAGCCGTATATCCTTTCTTCCCGGTCCCGCATTTTATTTTATTTTTTTTTTTTTTTACATCAAGAATTGATCCCTTTCCCCACCCATGAAAAATCGTCCTAGAGTAAAATGTTGACCCCGGGAATTCTACAGTCATTTACCCCGGTGGGAAAACTACTCTTGGGTCTATTTTTCCCCTGGAGAAAAGTCGCAATATGAATTTTCCCCCTAGAGCCGAATTTCGACTCTAGGGGAAATTGTACTCTGGTTTCAATTACCACACCACCATAACCACCCGCACCACTCCAACATTTTAAATTAAATATATCAAGCGGTTATCATAAGAAAAAATGGTGACGAAAGGAAGTGCATGTACAGTTGTGCTTATTGAATTATGTATCAAATATTGTAGTGTCGGGCCAAATCTATCAGAATCTGCAAAGTCCATATTTTATTACTTTGTCATAATTACATCTAAATGTAATTTTTTTAACGTCGTAACATTCTGTTACGATGCAGCGCCTAAGTTTGAAATTGTATGCGTTCGTAAAAGCTTGAAGCTGATTTATGTCAAATGCCATTTGTATTAAATCCATTTCGGGGAAAGCAATACATAGTCACATTATACATTTCAGGGAAAGCAATACATAGTACCATATCCATTACAGGGAAAGCAATACATAGTCCCATATCCATTACAGGGAAAGCAATACATAGTCCCATATCCATTACAGGGAAAGCAATACATAGTCCCATATCCATTACAGGGAAAGCAATACATAGTCCCATATCCATTCCAGGGAAAGCAATACATAGTCCCATATCCATTACAGGGAAAGCAATACATAGTCCCATATCCATTCCAGGGAAAGCAATACATAGTCACATATCCATTACAGGGAAAGCAATACATAGTCACATATCCATTCCAGGGAAAGCAATACATAGTCCCTTATCCATTACAGGGAAAGCAATGTATAGTCACATATCCATTCCAGGGAAAGCAATACATAGTCCCATATCCATTCCAGGGAAAGCAATACATAGTCCCATATCCATTACATGGAAAGCAATATATAGTCACATTATTCATTTCAGGGAAAGCAATACATAGTCACATATCCATTACAGGGAAAGCAATGTATAGTCACATATCCATTCCAGGGAAAGCAATACATAGTCCCATATCCATTACAGGGAAAGCAATGTATAGTCACATATCCATTCCAGGGAAAGCAATACATAGTCCCATATCCATTACATGGAAAGCAATATATAGTCACATTATTCATTTCAGGGAAAGCAATATATAGTCACATATCCATTCCAGAGAAAGCAATACATAGTCCCTTATCCATTCCAGGGAAAGCAATACATAGTCACATATCCATTACAGGGAAAGCAATATATAGTCACATATCCATTCCAGAGAAAGCAATAATAGTCCCTTCTCCATTCCAGGGAAAGCAATACATAGTCCCTTATCCATTCCAGGGAAAGCAATATATAGTCACATATTCATTACAGGGAAAGCAATACATAGTCACATATCCATTCCAGAGAAAGCAATAATAGTCCCTTCTCCATTCCAGGGAAAGCAATACATAGTCCCTTATCCATTCCAGGAAAAGCAATACATAGTCCCTTATCCATTCCAGGGAAAGCAATACATAGTCCCATATCCATTACAGGGAAAGCAATACATAGTCCCATATCCATTACAGGGAAAGCAATACATAGTCCCATATCCATTACAGGGAAAGCAATACATAGTCACATATCCATTCTAGGGAAAGCAATACATAGTCCCATATCCATTACAGGGAAAGCAATACATAGTCCCTTATCCATTACAGGAAAAGCAATACATAGTCCCTTATCCATTCCAGGGAAAGCAATATATAGCCCCATATCCATTACAGGGAAAGCAATACATAGTCCCATATCCATTCCAGGGAAAGCAATATATAGTCCCATATCCATTACGGGGAAAGCAATACATACTACCTTATCCATTCCAGGGAAAGCAATACATAGTCCCATATCCATTCCAGGGAAAGCAATATATAGTCACATATCCATTCCAGGGAAAGCAATATATAGTCCCATATCCAGTACAGGGAAAGCAATACATAGTCCCTTATCCATTCCAGGGAAAGCAATATATAGTCACACTATTCATTTCAGGGAAAGCAATATATAGTCACATATCCATTCCAGGGAAAGCAATATATAGTCACGTTATCCATTTCAAGGAAAGCAATATATAGTCACATATAGTCACATTATCCATTTCAGGGAAAGCAATATATAGTCACATATCCATTCCAGGGAAAGCAATATATAGTTCGTTATCAATTTCAGGGAAAGCAATACATAGTCACGTGATCTTTTGTATCTCTTTTATTACTGTTTACTGTTATAAACAGAAAACTCGGCAAATAAAAATGACTTTGGAGTTTCACAACATCAAGTCAACTATTTAGGTTTTTATACACAACATCAAGTCAACTATTTAGGTTTTTATACACAACATCAAGTCAACTATTTAGGTTTTTATACACAACATCAAGTCAACTATTTAGGTTTTTATACACAACATCAAGTCAACTATTTAGGTTTTTATACACAACATCAAGTCAACTATTTAGGTTTTTATACACAACAGTAAGTCAACTCTTTAGGTTTTTATACACAACATCAAGTCAACTATTTAGGTTTTTATACACAACATCAAGTCAACTCTTTAGGTTTTTATACACAACATCAAGTCAACTATTTAGGTTTTTATACACAACATCATGTCAACTATTTAGGTTTTTATATACAACATCAAGTCAACTATTTAGGTTTTTATACACAACATCATGTCAACTATTTAGGTTTTTATACACAACATCATGTCAACTATTTAGGTTTTTATACACAACATCATGTCAACTATTTAGG
Organism: Margaritifera margaritifera; assembly: GCA_029931535.1. Classification (NCBI taxonomy): domain Eukaryota; kingdom Metazoa; phylum Mollusca; class Bivalvia; order Unionida; family Margaritiferidae; genus Margaritifera; species Margaritifera margaritifera. Next base: position 1,752,750 of record JAQPZY010001245.1, on the reverse strand, counting down.
TTTTTATACACAACATCAAGTCAACTATTTAGGTTTTTATACACAACATCATGTCAACTATTTAGGTTTTTATACACAACATCATGTCAACTATTTAGGTTTTTATACACAACATCATGTCAACTATTTAGGTTTTTATACACAACATCATGTCAACTATTTAGGTTTTTATGTAATGTAAAGACAGGTATGTAAGTCATAAAATAATGAAATTTCAAGAATGTTCGTTGGCTAAAAAAGCACAAATATATAAGAATCACGTGAAACTTGATTGCTTAAATTTTACCCCGTTTATATAAATATATGGTTGTCGTTTCATGATAAATTCGGAGGTCAAATTCATATCTTGGTTTGGCAATCTTTACTTGAGGGTTAAACAAAAATCCGAGGGTTCTATTAATTTAGAACAAAATTCCCATTTTTGAGCTTTATTATTTTATAATATAAATCATTGTAGAATAGCTTCACAATTTTATCGGTTGGTCCCATAATTTGTAAATCCATATATTATTATTATTATTATTATTATTTTTTTTTTTTTTTTTTTCCTTTTTTTTCTAGCGATATTGCTTTCATGGGACAGTTTTCGCACGATAAGAGTTCTAGCAGGTTGAAAGATGGCTATGGGAGCCTTTTCAAAGCTCAGGGATATTTGTAAAGTATGAAAGAACATTTTTGCATGCTATTTATGTTTACTCTTTGTAAGCGAATGGCAGATCAAAGATAACTATCTTAAGTATATTTCGGACATAGGTAAATCCAGAATGCATAATAAGCTAGTTCCGTTTTTTTTTTCTTTTTCCATATAATATAATAATTATGTCGAACACAAGGTACTTATCATTTAGAAGAGTCATACTTTTTTTAATGAAATCAATTTTAAACGAGTTGGAATAATTTGGATGATTTTGTACTATACCGTAAATAAAAACAATAAGGTCCAAGGCTGTTACATACAATCATACAATTTCACTGGTGGAAGAATACCAGTGAATTTTTATATATACCATCTGTTTAGTTAAAACGTCTACGCCTTGAGGGAAGAGTTTGATCCCGATGGTTCCAAGTATTTCTGGAGTAATCTGTCAAACGTTTGATTAAGTGTGTGAACTTTATTTTTCTAATATCCATTTTTTTTCATAAATATTTACGAACTAACTCTCCAAAAAAGATATTAATAAAACGTACAAACTGTACTCAATCACCGCGTGCGATTCCAATATCTCACGTCACAAAACTATTCGCATGAAACCAGATGGAACTGGTCTAGCCCTGTATTTTCTAAACGTATCGGACAAAAAACTTAAGCCCAGACTCCCACAATTAGGTATGGTAATTGGAGTGCATGTATGTCACTGAGATTAGGAATGGTAATTGGAGTGCATGTATGTCACTGAAATTAGGTATGGTAATTGGAGTGCATGTATATCACTGAAATTAGGTATGGTAATTGGAGTGCATGTATGTCACTGAAATTATGCATTCTTGTAGTCTGACCCGAGTTAAGAAAATCCTGACATTTTTATGATTCTAAATTTATTCTCATGAAGTTCTGACAGTTAGAATTTTCAGACCTTCAGCTTCAAAATGTTTCAAGACTACATCCCTAGATCTAGTAAGAATGCAGTCCTAGATCTAGTAAGAATACAGGCCTAGATCTAGTAAGAATAGAGGCCTAGAGCTAGTAAGAATACAGGCCCAGGCCCAGATACAGCAAGAATACAGGCCTACATCTAGTAAGACTACAGTCCTAGATCTAGTAAGACTACAGTCCGAGATCTAGTAAGAATTCAGGCCTAGATCTAGTAAGAATACAGGCCCAGATCTAGTAAGAATACAGGCCTAGATCTGGTAAGAATACAGGCCAAGATCTAGTAAGACTACAGTCCTAGATCTAATAAGACTACAGGTCCAGATCTAGTAAGAATACAGGCCCAGATCTAGTAAGAATACAGGTCTAGATCTAGTAAGAATACAGGCCCAGATCTAGTAAGAATACAGGCCCAGATCTAGTAAGAATACAGGCCCAAGCCCAGATCTAGTAAGAATACAGGCCCAGATCTAGTAAGAATACAGGCCCAAGCCCAGATCTAGTAAGAATACAGGCCCAGATCTAGTAAGAATACAGGCCTAGATCTAGTAAGAAAACAGGCCTAGATCTAGTAAGAATACAGCCCCAGATCTAGTAAGTGTAACGCACTTAGAAATTTAAAAATCAAAATAAAATTCTTTTCTCCCTCATTTTACTGTACCGAGATGCATGCAATTACTCCAGAAATGTATGCCATCTCAGAACTTTGCATAATAAATAATTTTCTATAAAATCTTCATATATATATATATATATATATATATATATATATATATATATATATATATATATATATATATATATATATATATATATTAAAATGACACCCCCTCCCAAAGCAAAATAATACTAGTATTTAGAAGAACTTTTTTTTAAATAAAACGAAAACACGAGAAGGTCAAAACTAAGCATATATTAATGACTGTCATTACTATATATTCAACCTAATTATCATCTATTAGCGGGCAGAGTTTTCAATCTTCAAGGGGGATATAGTAATTCTACTTTCACTCTAGCTGAAGAAACAGCTACTAGCGTCCTTCCAGTTCTCGTCAGCAACCAGTTCTCGTCCTGGTTCTCGTAAAGCACAGATGCTGATATTTACGTTACTTGTGCTTTTTCTTAGGTTTTAGTGCCTTTCAAAATAATTTTGAATAGCAATAATCAACATAAACTTATAACAGCGTGTCTTTACATAGGTTTGCGGAGAAAAAAACGCACTGTCGAAGAAGACAAACAAGAACAAATAATAAAGGACACGTATTTTATTACATGTACATGTCGTGGATGGCTCAACAAAGGTCTACACTCAAGAATTAAATTAGCGATAAAATGTGTATTGAAAATGCATTGATTCGGTGGATAACGTGAACTTGGATAAATTGTGTATTGAAAATGCATTGATGCCATGGATAACGTGAACTTGGCGTTATTTTGAGATCCACCAGTTTGTACAGAATTTAGACAGCCACATTTCTTGATTAACTGTGCATCATGATATGATTATCACGACATAGAAAATTATGTATAAAATCTTAGAAGGAAATGTACTCACTGAAATACAAGACAAATGACTCAAAAGAGTATATTGTAGTGCTTCAGTCAAAAAGTGGATGTAGTTAAATGTTGCCGCGGGTGAGAACATCTGCTCCAATTTTAACTATTTTTAGAAATGCAATAGTTCGTTTTGAATAAAGACGCACACTAAATTTTATTTTCAAGTAATGAAAATATTCTGAAATGCGATTTTTAAAATTGAAATAATGTTGTTGGGGGTTTTTTTCGTGAGAAGAACTGGTAGGACACCAGTACCTTACAACCTTCAAGCTAATTTTATTTATGTTGGATCTACATGTACATGAAACATGTGTTTTCCATTCTGCACCTAATGAATCAGGTGCTACTGTTGTTATTGATTGTTCCTAAGTCAAGTCTATAACAATACTAAAATTGCATCAATAGAATCTTGTCTCTATTTTTTTTAGGTACAGATAGGATAAGCTCTCAAAATAATTTTTTTACTAAAATTTTACTTTTCATTATTAACCCATTATGGACAACCAAACCCGTATATACTCTCTTGTATCACCCATTTCTAGACTGGTTCACAGTTGTTCCATATAATTAGTACTGTGAGTCCTGAAATACGTATCGAAATTAAAGCGCCTCGTTGGTTTTTAGCATATGGTACTATCACTGAAAACTATCAGAGAGATCTGTTAGCGACTTAGTCATGATCGATACGCAATAGGAAAGATGTGGATCTTATTAACAGACGTGACCTTGTAACTGACATCAATTTTCACGTATTGGCCATCATCAATTAAATTTTAAACTAGTCATTTGAATTTACAAGTAGGTTTTCATGTAGTACCATATTGTGATGAAAGAGCCCCGTTTCTAGTCGTTTTATGGGTCTTTGAAATTGTAAACTCCCTTTCTGCTCTGTTATAAACTCCGACAAATTGCCATATTTCATTGCCATGCTAAAAGTGTTGAGGTAGATTTCACGGCAGGTGAGAAGCATTAGCGATAAATATTAATATTTATTAGTCGAGGATTTCCATAATGCGATCATAAATCATTTAGCGACTACAACTCTGTCGGCATATTTACATGAAATGATGCAAAGAAGGTATGCAATTGAAGTGAAGCCGAGCGTGAATACCCACAGAGATAGAAAATTTAAATGCATAATATTATTCTTATGGGTACATTGGGGATTGAAATATTTTTTATCGTGCTTTCCGCAATTTCTTTAAAACTGAACTAAAATAAGAAACATGCCGATAATTGCATTGAAAGAATCAAACTTTGTGTTTTGTTTCTGATTCCGCTGATATTGTGAATCTCAGATCATGTGAAAACTCAAAAATTTATATTAGAAAATGCCGTTTATATATTGATGATGCGAAATATATTTATCTCCATTATTGATAGACTCTTCATCCATTCCATTAAAAAATATATTCAATGAGATTGGAAGCGATATTTTGACCAACAGATCACTCAGTGATAATTGTAAATTACTGGATTGCTACAGTCGAAATTCAACGATGCTATTAACAACGAAAATCATCAAGAACCCCTTCCAAAGCAACTTCTTGATAGACGATTACACTCAAGTGCAAACATGTTCCTTTTCTATTACGTTGTCACACAGTGAGACTGAGCTTTTCGGACAGGGAAACGACTTCATACATGCATTTCTGTGTTGGCAGATTAAGGGCGGCGACTAAGAATATTATTAACTTTAGGGACACAAGTAGGGCAGTTTTGGGCGTGTAAAGCCAGCAACATGTTTGTTTGGCTTTTTGAAACCTTAGTTGTGGGCGGCTCAGCGTTCTGTTAGAAAAGTGTAACCGAGCTATGAAAATGAAGCAAGAAGCTAGGCTAGTGAGCCTCTCCGAAAAAAAAAAGAAAAAAAAAAAAAAAGAAAAGAATAAGAAATTATCATTGATGAGATGTCACATTATCAATGATGAGATGTCCCATTAAAAGGACTATATTCAATAGTTAAACATAGTATCAGACGATTACAGGAGATAACAATGCTTGCAGTAAACATGTATCCTAACGATTTTCGCAAAAAATATGTATCCTAACGATTTTCGCAAAAAATATGTATCCTAACGATTTTCGCAATAAACATGTATCCTAACGATTTTCGCAATAAATATGTATCCTAACAATTTTCGCAAAAAGTATGTATCATATATATATATATATATATATATATATATATATATATATATATATATATATATATATATATATATATATATATATATATATATATATATATATATATCATAGTGTTAATTATGGACACAGTAAAACCGAAATTGTATTTGGCTTCACTTGAAAGTACAATAACACATACCTTTTATCGCTGTATAGCAACTATTCGTATGAGAAAAACTATAATCAATGAAAATTAGATCCTGTTTTGAAGGACCTACATATGCTGCCGAAATTTCTCTTGTGCTTTTGAAGACAAATGCTTTCCCTCCATCCCGGGTCCCCCCCCCCCCCACACACACACACACAGTTCGAATCTAAGAACATTCTGCGGTACTGATGCGGCACTGATGTAATCATCTTGAATAGAGAAAAAGAGAAAAAAAGGGTGCGGGGATACTGCCTCACATATACCAGTAAGGTCCCAACAAATGAAACGAAAATATATTGTAGGAAGTTCAGTAACATAGGTGATAGATAGATAGTAGATAGATTAATGGACATGCCATCAGATGGAAAGACATTCAGACAAACAGGTGGGCAGATAAATAATCAACATGTACATACATACATGCATGCATACGTACACGTACATACATACATGCATACATAAGTACATACATACATACATACATACATACAGACAGACAGACAGACATACAGACAGACACTTTGATAACGTTTCTGGGAATGGGGCTCGGGGTGGGGGTGATTTTACGTCAATTTTAAAAATAACTCATGTTAAAAATAACTCCTGTATAAATTACATGCTTCAGAAGTGGCATGTATGATCAATGACCCAAGTGTCAACACATGTCAGACTCAAACCAGTTGGACTACCCCTATTTCCCCAAAACGTATCCCCTAAGTCATGATATATATATATATATATATATATATATATAGTTTATGTCAGCTTATGTGTGCGTGCGTGCATGCATGCATGCATGCATGCGTATGTATGTATGTATGTATGTATGTATGTATGTATGTATGTATGTATGTATGTATGTATGTATGTATGTATGTATGTATGTATGTATCTACGTATGTACGTACGTATGTATGTCCAAAACGTTAGCAATACAATATTCAGAACCGAGCAAAAATAACTGAAATCATCTTTAAACGCAAATGATCAACACCTGACAGGAATAAATGTGTGTGGAGTGGGGTTGGGACATATTGTCCTATAGTTGTTTTTTTACAGTTGTTTATATAAATCTTATCTATAATACGCAAACATTCTTTATCTATGTGAATATAAATACAAAACGTATCAATAAGAAATGAATAGCACATCTCGTTTTAAAAGCAAACCGTTAATTATGTCCCTGAAATTTATACAAATGAAGTCAAAATATAACCATGGTTACTCTAAGCCTTTGTCAAGATCGAATAAAGGATTTAGTCCTAGTTCTCAAATTATATTAAAAATCTGACCTTAATCTGAATCCCTCCCTGTTCTGAGGAAATATATTTGCTGCTCACGATGGTATTGCATAACATCAATATTTCGCGTCGTCATTCATATTTTTCATTTTACATGTGTCTAAAAAAAAGATTTTGTATTTAAAAAAAAACACATAAAAATGTGCGTGCTTGATATTTCAAGCTTTTTGTCTCAATAGGAATTGATCTGAAAATTTGCATTAATTCTCTCTAGCGCTCAGTAGTCAAGAAAAACAGTTTCTTTCGGCTCAGAATTCGACTTTGCAAATTTATCAAAACACCCATAAGGTCACCCTGCAGCAACGATATTGTAAATTAAGGACAACTGTGCGTTTGTAAAAAAGGAAAGTAAAGCCATTAGGATGGATATACCGATTGTTATCTTTTTATCAGCTTGCTTTTAAGATAGAAGGCGAAATATCTGTGTGTAAAATGCATAAATAAAGAAAAGCTTGGGGCATTTGTTGTTTTGATCTGTATTTAAATTAGGGACTCAAAATATATAAAAAAAATTTACGTTGTGTGATATTGAACAAATATTTCACTAATCAGTTACATCACTTGAAACAAAGGGGTTGCTTCGAAATCCTTTTATCTGTCACATGACATACCGTATCTACTTTGATAAATCAAACCAGCGATTCAAACTTCACAGAAATATACAAAGCAGCAGAAATAAAGAAACAGTAGAATACAGACTCAGCATAAGCCACATTTTCTTCTCGTTTAATTGTTTTACGTACGAAAAATAACACGTGTAATATTTTGTATACAATGCTTATTCACTATTACAAGTGATAAAATGGATGACGATGGTCACTCAGAAAAGCCTGTCTACAAATACATAGGATAACACAACAGCAACAACAAAATAAAATATATATAAAAAAATGAGCTAATCCTTCTCACACAAGTTTACCTTATACCTTCATGCTTGCCGCTAGAGAATGAAATTCCTAGGTATTCCGATAAATTATTGATTAATGATTAAAACACATCATGCTTTAATTTTACTGATGATTGTATAAAATACATGATGCTTTATTTTTACCGTAAAATTCAAGACCTTTTGGTCTTATAAATTCTGCTCCAAACCATATTACGTTAGCAAAGGTAAGTTCAGCATCATTTTTCATTCAAGCTCTCTTTAATAAGATTTTGTGGTCGCTGATAAAAGCAGCCAATTTATTTCTACTCGCTTTTCTGAAACAATAGTAAATATGTTATGAACTTTAGTGAGCAGCGTGCAGGATCCACAGTATCAATATATTTATTGAAGCTAGATGTCTGCATCCATGTCTAGTGAAGCTAGATGTTTGTATCCATATGTCTATTGAAGCAAGATGTATACATCCATGTCTATTGAAGCTAGATGTTTGTATCCATATGTCTATTGAAGCTAGATGTTTGTATCCATATGTCTATTGAAGCTAGATGTATGTATCCATATGTCTACTGAAGCTAGATGTTTGTATCCATATGTCTATTGAAGTTAGATGTTTGTATCAATATGTCTATTGAAGCCCGATCTCTGTATCCATGTCTATTGAAGCTAGATGTTTGTATCCATATGTCTATTGAAGCATGATGTCTGTATCCATATGTCTATTGAAGCTAGATGTCTGTATCAATATTTCTATTGAAGCTGGATGTTTGTATCAATATGTCTATTGAAGCTAGATGTTTGTATCAATATGTCTATTGAAGCTAGATGTTTGTATAAATATGTCTATTGAAGTTGGATCTCTGTATCCATGTCTACTGAAGCAAGAAGTTTGTATCCATATGTCTGTTGAAACTAGACGTATGTTTTCATATGTCTGTAGAAGCTAGATGTCTGCATACATATGTCTACTGAAGCTAGATGTCAGTAGCCATATGTCTATTGAAGTTAGATCTCTGTATCCATGTGTGCTGAAGCTAGATGTATATATCCATACATCTAATGAAGCTAGATGTCTGTATACATATGTCTATTGAAGCTAGATATCTGTATTCATGTTTATTGAAGCTAAATATCTTTATCCAGATCTATTGAAGTTAGATGTCTGTATCCATATCTCTATTGAAGCTAGATGTCTGTATCCATATGTCTATTAAAGCTAGATGTCTGTATCCTTGTGTCTATTAAAGATAGATGTCTGTATCCATATGTCTATTGAAGCTCATTTTCAGTCTTTGTCCCTGTTAGGCAAATATGCTTTTTTTGCGTATACTGAGAATTTGCATTGGGTTTCATGATAAGAGAAGAGTTTTAAAGCAGTATATTCAATTAGGATCTTTGCAAGATTGGATACAATGTGTAACAGGCTAAATTTATTTAACACATGGCAAGTTGGATAAAATGTGTAACAGGCTATATTTATTTAACACACGGCAAGTTGGATAAAATATGTAACAAGCTATATTTATTTAACACACGGCAAGTTGGATAAAATATGTAACAGGCTATATTTATTTAACACACGGCAAGTTGGATAAGATATACAAGGGCTCTGCAATTAAGTAAAGGCGCTGAAGCAATTTTTGAAACAATTTTTTTGTCATGACCCTTTTCCAATTAGAAGGCTAACCTTTGTTTAAATGACGTTTTGTAAAAGCATCCAAGAAACCAAAAGCTGAAAGTTTGTCACAATCTCTGCTAGTCTTTATTCTAATTAGTTACTTTTGTAATGTGCACATTTTAATATGGTAGTAACCATTTCAACGCGTTGCTGGGCACCCCGCTGCCCCCGCTGCCCCCTCTGCCCCTCTCACCCACCCCCCATGTTCCTCCAAGCGGGGACCCTGGAGAAACTGCTCCATTTGCTCCGCTTTTAATCCGGCCTTATAATTGGTCCATCTCGGGATACACTCAATCTAAAGCCATGGTGGCTTTAACAGAAGCATAATTTCTGTTCTTGTGTGACTATCATACTCGAAGTCAACAGTTTATATAATAAGTCCACGGGATTACAACGAATTATTACTTTAAAAGTCTGATTCAGCACAAACGTTTTACGTCTGGTCAATTATTTGACGTTAGCCAATCAGTCATTAGAAATTTGACGTCAGGTCATTTATTTAACGTTATCGGATCAGCCGTTATAATTTTGACGTCTGGTCAATTATAAGTTTCAGTGGACTGTGAGCTTGAGACATGTTTGTAATCTTGAACCCAGACTGTCTAAAAGGCTAGTGATAAACTTAAGCTAACTTGTCCAAACATGGTCATAGAGTATTACGTTTTCACTGATTATGGACACATGAGTTAACTACGTTCTCTGTAAGACATATTAATAGCTATTTAGAGATGAAATATTGGAGTATATCAATTCCAGTCGTACATCTTTCAAGTTTACTATAAGCAATCAAACCCTCTATCAACCTAATTGCAAATCATTAGATATCACACAATGTTCTAATGTATATCATTTTCAGTTAAGATGGCCCTCTGATTAGCTCTTTATGAAACCGATAACCCGTGATTTCAAATGGGTTATAAATCCCATGGACGTCCTTGACATTTTATTCTCATTTCAGAGCTGAATTATTCCCTATCTTTCACTTTAATCATAGACCTATTATATCGAAGACTTTTAATAAATCTAAATTTCGACAGTAATGTGGGGCTGCAAGTATGTGCATGAATCAGATCAATAAATGATCACTATATATGCGTCTTACAATTATTACACATACACGGAGCCATCCATTTGCTTATTTATAATTTATAAAAACTAATTATTGTATTGGTGTCTTACTTAGTTTGTTAGTTCGCCCTTCAATATGTTTTTAAATAAAGTCTTCTGACTTTTCTATTTGCACTCACAATATAAATTTACTCTTATTATAGCAACCTTTCATCTAGATAATGTCAATCTATTAATGAGTGCCATAATATTTATGGCTGATACGATCTATTTAAAAATATTTTTAAAAACAGCACTTCAACTTCGATGGGATTTATAAACGCTTGCACATTATCAAATGAGTATTGTCAAACATCCCTTTTATCAATATGTGACTATTTTGCAAATCAATAGATATTTTCTCCTTCCAAATCACGCAATAGCCTAATATTTAACATAAAGGGGATGAAAGTTCTTAGGTCTGTACTTACCTACGAGGACGGATAGTTATCCATTATTTTATGATTATAAATATTAAAGTTTATTGGCTATAATGTTTGTTATGTCTTGGTTTTCGTTCGCAATTGGTGAGTAAACGTTATATACCGTTACAAAATGAATTCTTCTCATTCGTTTGTATTCTAATTGCAGAATGTTTTAAAGATTCTATTGAAACATGGTGACCAGACTGTTTCCCAAATATGTAAATAACACCATGACGGAAATACACAACATGTGTAACAGGTACGGCACACACAATTTATCTTGGAAGATTTGTTATGTTCGGAGTGTTATTAGAACAAAATTGAGGAGGACACACCACAGCCGACCAAGGCTGATCCGATGGTAGGATTCGAACCCACACCCTTTCAGCCGTGATTCCGGCAATCTAACCGCTGAGCCACTGCGGCCCCTGCCTTCGTTACTCGCTTCTTACACCGTACAGGAGAGCGAATCGGGTAGAGCACAAAACAAAAATCCAGCGTAGTAGGAATTCAAAAAACCTTCTGTAACGACAAGTAGAATCTCAAATGCCTGTGTAAGGTTCTTTAATATCACTTTATGCAAGTAGGACGTTGTAAATATAATTGGATGTTGTACCATGCGTGGACGTAAAGTATATTTATATATTGTGTTCTAATTAGTAGTATGTAGTACAGACATACAGACAATTAAGATAAGTACAATAAGAAAGTCTGATAAAGTACTTGGTATTGTCAGCATTAATGGTGCTTAAAACACATAGAAAAGTTCAAGAGGACCAACCCGCATACTTTTATATCAAGAAAGTGACTCGTATGATTATATCCCAATCATTAAGCAATTTAAATGAAGACCTGCTACGAAATAATAAAATATTTACATCTATTGGGCTGTAGACATTGATTTTTTGTACCGTAATTTTACCGCAAATTTGACTTTCACACAAAAGCGAGCAGTATCGAGAAAGACACAGAATTATGAAACAATCTTTCAATATTCAAACAATAATGAAAAAAGAATCTTGCTTTTGATACATCTCTCGTTTATAACTTTTAACTGATGAAATTATGAGCAATCAATCAGATTCATTCTCTAATTCTCAACGTTCTCGGACCAATACCCGTGTGGTCAACGTCCGTGTTTTACATAGCGTGGTTCAGTGATGAATATGTGTAAGTTATATGAAATTAGTACATATGATGCAAATAGAAGACAATAATGACTAAAATATACAATATAAGAAAATGAGCAACCATGATCAGCCTTGATCAAAATTATTCATAAAAGAAATACTTCATGATTTTCATTTATTCTATCGATCTCTGCAAAATAATTTTTTAATCGTGGTATTCCAAGGGCTGTAATATGCATTCAGCTTAATCCATCCACAAGGAATTTACCACTAAATAAAATGTGAAGTGCTAATTAATTTGTATAAAATCTATATATAACATTTCAGAGGATTTAAAAAAAATATATTCGACTGTGATAAAAGTATTTATATGTGCAACACAATACAACGTACAAAGAAAGTACTTACAAGCACAGAAAGGACACAATTCTTTTAGTGAACTTTATCATCTTTAATATGATTCAGATTATTCACTTCTTCATTCCTTTTTAACACATGTACCCTAAATCCATTTGACACTTCTTTCACTCAAAAAGATTTATCTTTGTACATAAAATCCCACTACAGAACTGACGTCAAATGCTCACAGCATCAGTTAACTAGTGTTTAATGATTTGGATGATTACGATAACAACAACTACTGCTACTACAACTACAACTACTACTACAACAACAACTACTACTACAACTACAACTACAACTACTACTACAACAACAACTACTACTACAACTACTACTAC